>WBMW01000972.1:6487109-6636948 GCA_013396635.1 Penelope pileata
AAAAAAAAAAAAAAAGAGGGGGGAGCTATGTCAGAGCAATTTCTCCAATGAACAAAGGATGAGCAGCTAGCAAGTTATCCATGTGTTTGTATATGGAGCTGAGATTTGGCTGTGGAAAAGAAGAGCGGACATTTGTTAGCTATTTGTTATATTAAAAATATATATGCCCACAATGTTCTTGTCAAATGTTTCCTTTGACAGTGGATGTTCTGCATGCACATAAAAGCTATCTTCCAAACTACCTGTCATGGGGTTAGTTGTTGAGATTGTAGTTATGGTGCACTATTTGGAGAAGTTGGTCACTGATTTAAAAATCCTCACTCGGGAAGAAGAGTGAGGCTGCTGGGGTACTGGGAAATAATACATATGTTAAGAAGGAGAAATTGCTTTGCTTTGCTGTGAATGTCACTTCACAAGCCAGACAGTCTCAGGAGCTGGAGAGCCTAAACCTGCCTGGTGGAATTTTCCAAATCCCTTCAGCATGGATTGTATTGTAGCCGTGCAGGCATTTGCTGTAGGCACGATTTTAAACACCCACTTTGTTAATGTTTGCTTTGTTTAGTGTTAGTCAATTTAAAACGCAAAACATGTTTTAATGACTGTACTTTTTTCCTATTCTCTGGTGTAATTAAGAGAATTTTACAGGAAAACATTTTTAGTGTTTATACATTTAATTGAATTTTAATTCCCATTCAGATATGCTTAACGCATTCTGAGTAGTGAAGACCTGAAATTAGAGAATGATTAATGAACACTTCTAACATGATCAAAAGGAAAAACTAAGAATGTGAATAAATGCATGGCAACACTCGCCTTTTTCTGGTTAGCAAAAGGGTAAAATTGGTTTTAATGATCAGGTTGTTTGGAAAATACTTCTTATTTCATTTGTACTTCAGTTAAATTATAATTGCATAATATCCGTTTTTGATGATTCAGAATCCCTTTGGATTGTAATTTAAAACACCAGAAAGCTTGTACCCAGTCTGTAAGGAAGCTGTTTTGTTTTTACAGACAATTTGTGATTGTTGTGTGAAGTAGAAGCAAATTGCTTTTGTTCTTCAGCAGCAATACTGATGACTTCAAAATGAAAGCTCACTGGTTTTAGATATAAACATATTTTAAATGACTACTTATACTTCTGAGAAGTCGCAAAACTTATGAAACCCTTCAGTCCTCCCTTTCCTTTTCAAAAAAAGCCCCAAAAACTATCAAAACAGCATTCAGGAAGGCATACAAGCAAGCTTTAGTAGTAGTAGTGCTACTAGTTAGACTTGTTAGGCAAGCCTCCTTTCTCCTGGCAAGAGAATACAAAGTTTACATGTTGTTTTTTTTTTATTTTAAGAGCCTGTTCTCCTTTAAAAGGAACGTTAAATGGTAAAAGTTGATGGTTTTAAATTCCTTCACAAAATTTCTTCTTCAGGACCTAACATGGGTGGAAAATCAACGTATATCCGACAGACAGGGGTCATCGTTCTTATGGCCCAAATTGGTTGTTTTGTACCATGCGACTCGGCAGAAATAACCATTGTGGATTGTATCCTGGCTCGGGTAGGAGCTGGAGACAGCCAGCTGAAAGGCGTGTCTACTTTCATGGCCGAAATGTTGGAAACTGCTTCAATCCTTAGGTAAGTCCTGTGCTTGTGTCTTTTTGTTGGTTGGGGTTGATTGGAAAGGGTGTGCTCTAAGGGTGATGCATCTTAAGATATTCTGTTATGTAGGATCTGAGATCTCAAGTCCTTTTCAGGAGGATCGTAAGTTCATGAAGTAGCCTACTAGTTATTTCAGTGTTCAGACAGAGCTGCTAACAGGAGGCCGAAGTCTAAATGGGCCAAAGAAGCTCTAACTCCGAATGACGTGCGACTCTGTTTATTTTATTCATATGTTGTCATGTAAACAGGAGTTGTCTTTTGATGCTGTGCCTCTACAGTGTGACTTGTGATGATCCTATATCTGGAGTTTAAGCTTTGCTCAAACTTATGCTCTTCTGTTCTAGGACAGCATCTGAAAACTCCTTGATAATCATTGATGAGCTGGGAAGAGGAACTTCGACCTACGATGGCTTTGGCTTAGCGTGGGCTATTTCGGAATACATTGCCAGTAAAATCTGTGCTTTCTGTATGTTTGCTACACATTTTCATGAGCTGACAGCTCTTGCTGATCAGGTTCCAACAGTAAATAACCTCCATGTTACTGCTCTAACCAGTGACGACACGCTGACGATGCTTTATCGTGTCAAGGCAGGTAAGACTATAAATGGTGAAAAAGGTAAACTTTGCTCCTCCCTGGGAGAGAGAGGAAGAAATCTTAATGGAAAGGAACGTGAAAAGATATTTCATATGTAGTACTCCAGGCTTAGATTTTACAGTAGATCTGCTGTTTCCTGTCTCCTCCCGTGCGTGTTTAGCTTGTTCCACCATGTGCAGGTTCAAAGACCACTCAAAATAGTGCTTTAAAATACGACTTAGCATGGGAATTTGGGAGCTGAAGAGTAGTGTAGTCGTAAACTGTACATTGAAACTATGAGTAATTTCAAAGCAGTGAGAGCTGGCGACGCGCAGTATTTCCAAACAAGTCACCTTTGTTGAGGTGCCACGTTTTGAATGCTTAGATCAGAGGTGAGGGAAGTAATAGACACCAAGTCTAAACCTTCTCTAATATCTGAATACTTTGGCGTAGCATCTATTACAATAGGAAAAAAAACACAAAATTAATGTATACCCTAAATTGGTGGGTGAATTCTCTCCCTCTCTGGTCTTTTTTTTTTTTTTTTAACCTGTATCAGCTCACCCATTCTGGTCCTTGGTGAAACTCTAGAAGCCAAGTTTCATATTTCTCTTCCAACAGTTTTCCCGGTTTTAGTTGTGCACATCCTGCCTTTGTACATGCAGTGTTTATTTCATTTGTCCAATTTTCTTGGAAGTGCTATTGGGCATAGGGGCAGAATAGTTTGTATCTACTTAAAGCTTAGATGAAATGCATTGTTACAAAATCTTCATCTTAAAATGCCTGGTCTAAAATTTGGATGCCTTTCGTATAAAGTTTTGCTTTTAGTTTAGCGCTGCTTTTTTGGAAAAACGACTTCATTGAAGCAATGATATAAGCTTAGGCAGCTTGCATACAGCTGTGTTTTGAAACAACAGGTTTTATGTAGTTTGCAGTGTGTAACTAAATCTAAAATGCACGGACAGAGACTTTATAGAGTATTTTAATTCTGTTCTTTGTGCTTCACGAGTGTGACAGAATCACTGGGTACAGTTCTGCAGGCCTCTGTGCAGGATTTCATCAGCAGAAACCTGAGTTAACTTTGTGTCTGTGGGGATGGCTGTTCTTAATACAAAACTAAGAAAACTAATTTCTGCTTAAAAATCTTAATTTCCTTTAAGAAACCTGGATGGTTGCAGTGTTAATGATACAGAATAAGTATGAATGCTAGATTTTTCTTTGTTCTTCAGTTACCCAGTATTTAATAGAGGGTGATGAAGCGTCATTCTGAATGTGTAATTCATTTATTATGACTTCTTGCTGGAGACCAGAATTGAAAGGATGTAGCAATATTTGTGGGTGGCCAGTCGGGATGATGGTAATGTAAGAGAGTGGAGTTGACAGATTGTACCAGGGGGCTTTTGATATTGAAGCAAAAATGATTTTATGTAACTGTGTATAACTGACATATTCTGAGCAAGTGTGAGAACTTTCCTTCTCAACCCAGTGTTATAAACAGTGTATTAATTGAAGTAAGTGTAAGCTTAGAGATGAAAGGTTTGATATAATTAAACTGTTCCTGGAAACTAGGAATCTATGTGGTACTGATGCAGAGGAGGAGGATTGAGAATGCACCACACCATTTTTTATATGTATATATATATACATATATATATGTATAAATGCAGTTTTTATATCTTCTTATAAATGATGCATATGTTTATTTCCTACAGATTGTGCTGAAGCACTTTAATAAAAGCCATCGTTCAATTTCATTCAAGTACTAGAGGGAAATTCTTTCTGCCTGAAGAAAATTTTTCCCTTTCCTTTTTCCCTTTCTCCCTGAAGCACTTCTGGAGCTCTGCAATTACTGCTTTAAGAGAGCTTAATTTAATAAGAGTATATTCTTTAGTCTGTGTTATCATATAGTCCAAAAACTAAATCAAAAAATGCTGTGAGAACCAAACCACATCACATGCTTCTTCAGAACAGAGGATTGTTACGAGTTTGTTCATGGAATCTCTGTGTAGCCCTGTTGTCTCTTGAGAATTCTTTACGGGTTGTTTTTCTCTGTTTTTCTCTCCACCCAGGTGTTTGTGACCAGAGTTTTGGAATACATGTGGCAGAGCTGGCAGCTTTCCCAAAGCATGTGATAGAAAGTGCAAGAGAGAAAGCGCTGGAGCTGGAGGAGTTTCAAGACATTGGCAAGTCCAAGAAGTCTGAAGGAGAACCAGCAGCCAAGAAATTCTGCAGAGAAAGAGAGGTTTACCAACAGCATTTTTTCCCCCCCATTTGTTTACCTGGAGTAGCCCAAGCAAAATAGTTTTGGGATTCAGATTTCCTCTAAAGCCTGAGCATAATTAAATATACTCCTGTCCTTCCATAATAAAATGTTTAAGCTATGAATTTTGTTAGGAGGTCAAAAGATGTTCAAGAATAGTGGGTTTTGGTTTGGATTTATTTCGCATTAAGCTAGGCAAGAATTTTATCTGAAGACTTAGTCATGAGAATTAAATATATTTTAGCTTTTTCGTAAAGACTAGTGACTGGCAGTTAGTATGATTGGCAGAAAACTGCAGGTGTCCAAGGGGCCATGTCTCTAGCTGTTCTGTGGGGTTTTCTTTATGCAATGATCCAAAGCCAGATTCTTGTATGTTTCCTGAGACTGAAGTTGTAGCTTAGAATATTCTTGGCTGTGCAGGTGTGTTGTACCTGGTTTTGTTCCCTTTTTTTGAGGTCTCATTAACACAAATTCCTTGAAGCTCAGCATGTGTCTGTTCAGATCTGTTCACATCAAGACTTTTTTCCCCTTTGCACCCTTCCTCGTCCTGCCACTCTCACAAGCTGATCGTATTGAAGGGCATGGCACTTTGGACGTGAAGTATTTGATATACAGATGTTGTGAAGTATTTGATATACAGATGTTGTGAAGTTCTTCCCTTTTCACGTATAATGTGAGCATTTTGGCTTGGCCCTTTCTGCACAGCTGAGGAGGAAACTGCTCTTGGCTTTGCACAGGTTTTGAGCAGAAGCTGAAAAAACCCACATCTCGGTGTAGACCTGATTGTGTTTACATTGCAGAATGCAGTTTTGTAAAGCCATTTGAATGAACTGTTTTTTCTCTTCTCTCGTCATATGCGCTTAAAAGAAGATTCATTAGTATGTAGCAAAAAGGAAAATAGCCTACAAGAAACTTAGAGAGTAGCCTGTGTCATCTTGTGGCTGGACTGAGAGTCCTTACAGTGAAATCCACTGCATCCTCTGAGGAAATGCATGTGCTTTGTTATTACTTTCTTTGGCTTTTGCCAATAGTCAGGTTCTCTGTGCCTTTCTTTACCACATGCTTATAAATCTGATTACAGATCTTAGTTCTGTGTCCTAACAGTTGGCCTGAGAACTTTGCAGCTTTGTAAGTCATTTATGGCTTCCTATAGAACAATTGCAACCTTGGTAATGCTCCACTATACGGAAACCTTGCAGTGATAACCCCTATCCAAAACACTTTCTATATTTAAAAAACCTTTGCTTTAGACAGAGGCTGCTAAATTTTCAGTTTGAGGCCCACTGCACAGGTTTTTGGCTGAGTGTGAATCCCATGATATAGATGAATGATCTCTGCTAGGTGCTAGGAGGTTCCCCTTTCTCTTGCCAACTTTTTAGGTATTGCGGTGAAGTATTTTTCAGATTAGTTAGATCTAGCTACGTGATTTTAAGTTAATATAAATTTAAATTGATATGACAAACACTTCTGGCAGATACAGTGTCATGTTTTATTCTTTGAGAATTTGTAATATATTTATTTGATAATACATAATATATCATAACCTCTCTAGGCACTGGAACAGCACAGTTAGATGTCTTCTCCAGGCAATTTGTCTGCCTGTGTTCGTGTCATGTTCAGAGAGGCAGCCGTGCTGCTGTATTTCCAAGTGCTTTGGAGACTTCTGCACTGAAAGCACACTGCACTAGTTCTAAATATCAAAGTACAAATGCTTTGTAGCAGAGTATTGACACAAAATGCGAAGGACTAGGCAGAAATCTGTGTTGTGGGCAAATTGTTTCTGACACAGGAATCCTGAGCACTGTCCATTGAGATGTTTGTCCTTCCTATTCAGATTGTTCAGAAGTTCCACTCTGCCTGTTTGTGTAAAAGCATATGCATAGAGCTTAATTATCGTCTGTTCTCAGTGGTGACAGCCACTCTCCGGTTGCTTGGTAACAATTTGTTCTTTCCTTTTGCATATGGAAACATCAGTTTGGATTTACGTTTCATCCAAAATTAACCAGTTTGGGTTAACGTGGCATCATGCGGTCGTTGCTCTAGCAGTCTTCTCCTAATGTGGCTGCACACTGGAATTAAATGTGGAACAGGCGTAGGACCTCTCAATGTTCAACTTAGTTTCTGCCGATCAACTCGGGGCTTTTATCATACCAGTATAACTGGACTGTACTGGTGCTGGGGGTGGAATAGCAAGTGCAAAAATAATGTGTTTTTGTCTGCAAAAAGTTTCTGATGCTGAATAATACTTTGTATCTCTGGTATAATTTGGAAATATCCTGCTTGCAGTCTAACCCTTCTTTGTTTTCTTTTCCTCATGCTTCCCCTCGCTCCATTTTAGGAAGGTGAAAAGATCATTCAGGATTTTCTTTGTCAAGTGAAAGCATTGCCGCTGACAGATATGTCAGAAGAAGACATCAAAACCAAGCTGAAGCAGCTGAGAACTGAGGTGTTGGCCAAGAACAACAGTTTTGTGAATGAAATCATTTCCAGAACAAAAGTTGCATCATGAAAGATGTGAGAACAGGATGCAGCTCTCAAAGCTCTTTTTTTTTTTTTTTTTTAACATTTCAAGAACTATCATTTTCTTGTCTTATAGTTTTTACACTTCATGATGTTTTGTACTGATCTATGTAGGCTTTTTTTCTTGGGTTGTAATTATATGTTAAAAAAAAAAAATCTATGCCTCTTTTTTGCTAGATTCCTGCTTTAGTTGTGATCTCGTGTTCTTTTGGAAATTTTCAATAAAATCCTTTTTTCATATTGAGAGAATTATTGACTGTACAAACAAAACACGCAGTCTTTTGCCAGAGCTAAAGTGTGCTGGAAAGTAGAACACTTCAGATAGCAAACAGCTACTGCAGCCTTGAAAAACAACGTCCTATACACAAAGTCTTGGTCCCCTATATTGTTCTTTTTTTATATGGTGCAATTACATTAACTCAGTGAAGTTTTAGTAATGCTCTTTTAGTGCTCCATTAGAAAAAAGTGTCCTATGTAATTTGTCATGAAATCTGTGTGTACCTGCGTGGAGCTTTGGAGGAGAGTTGTTTGTTTTAATGTGTGGACAGGTAATGCTGGAGTCCAACATGCTACTCCAGGCCTGCTCGTCGTGCTTGAGGAGTGTGGTAACCTTGCGTTTTTTGGTGGTGGTGTCGTAAGCAAAGGCTGAGGTGAAGTTACAGTTTAACTGGAACTTCTGAGTTGGTCGTGGTTTGTGAGGTCTGTCACAAACATGCATGGATTTTTATCTGCTCCTCACACTGAGACATTCTGAAAGCATTCAGACACAGGTTTGTACTCTCTTGGAAACAGCGTTTTAAATTGCAGTTCTAGAATGCTTTCCCTATATTTAAAACTGTCAGTGTTGAAAGATTGATGGGAAAAGCTGCTCATCTTTTAGAGACAGGAATACAATTATGCCAAAGATACCAGGAAAACTCTTGCTGTGTTCTGTATCAGAGATTACATCAGTGGGTGTGTGCTGGGGACAACAGTGCTGCTGTAAAATCTGTGCATCAGGGTTTGGTCTGCTGCAGTAAGGCTGTATTAACTCATTTATGCCCTGTGTTGGGATGTTTACGGTTGTTCAGCTTTCTGGTGGATAGCATTTATTTGCAGTTAGGCTAGATCTTGAAATGCTTCTTAACAGGAGAAAATAAAGGTTTATTTGTGAGTGGTTTACATTCTGCTTAACACCTTTTTGGCCTTTGAATTAGGAGAATGTGTTCCTCTAAAGGCAAAAATAAAGAGTTGCATTGACAAACAGCACAGCTGATAGATGGGTTCAGGAGCTGTGCCTGGTAAGTGTGAATGGGAAGTGGAAATGTCTGTTCTGCTAGGTGATGAAAGCTGCCTTACAGACTGGGCTGCAGGTGGTGTGAGTTCGTGAGAGCAGGAGGATGGCTTTTTTTGCCCATTTCAGTTTAGCTTTTCTTTCAGAAATGTACCCATGTAGCTGGTTTTGCAGGTTCAGTTGGTTCAAGCATGAGCCATCCCGAAGTACAGAATTACACATGTAATAGACAGTGAGAGTCAGCTCACAGCGCTGAGAACTGCAGCAACACAGTTCACGTTAGATGGAAGTGCTTGAACTGTTGCTAGAAACAGGCAGTTCTTGTCAGCCCTTAGATGTCTGGTACCCGTAATCTTTTCCTAGGTATGCTGATATCCTTGGTCGTAACCCTTTGCTCAGTATCCAACCCGGGAAATAGGCAGTGGTTTTCTCTTCTAGGAACTTCTGTTTTCCCCTTACCATGTGTGAACTTTTACTGTCTGCAACGCTCTGCTAAGGTGTTCCTCGCTCATTGAGCTCCTGTGTGTGAGAAGGACTGCTTCTCATTTGCTTTGAACCTCACTTCTAGTTTTATTTTCTGTGATTTCTAGTTTTATTCAATGTCTAGTTTTATTCAATTATAGCTTATTCACTTTTATTCTTTTAAGCGTCTGTTTTTTCCATACCGGTTCTGAGGCATCAGCAGATCATATCTGCTGCAGTATGCTCAGAAAATGCTGCTTTTATGTTTGTATGGCAGTTGAAGGCTGATAGAGCTGCTTGTCTGAAACCAGATTCCCCCCTCCCAAGGGTGAAAGCAGTACTTGTGTGCGCTACCCAGGAGCGGTGGGGTACCCTGACTGGAGCACCTCTGTGCACAAAGGGCTCTGCATCCCAACAACAAAAAGGATTCCATTAGTTGACTTTCACATCATGCCTTCCACCATTCACAACAAAGAAAGCTGCAAGGTCATGAGTTTTAAAAAACTCATCTTTTCAACTAATCCTCCATCTACACTGCACTTCCTTGTCCCCCGTTCCTGAGTGTAGTGCTGCTGCCGGATATGGCGAGAGAGGATTGGTCTCCATATGCCACTGCGGCTCACAAACTGGGTTACAGTCAGTGTGGTTTCATGTGAGCAGGAGGATGGCTATTTTTGCTAATTCCCATTTAGCTTTTCTTTCAGAAACGTACCTACAAGATGGGAGCAATTCTCAGACTACTCCCATTATTACAGAACTGCAACAAGAACACAATTCATGTTGAAGTCTCATGAAGAGACCTTGTTGCTCTCTACAGCTCCCTGCAAGGGGGTTGTGGTGAGGTGGGGGTCGGCCTCTTCTCCCACGTAACAGTGATAGGATGAGAGCTAATGGCTTTAAGTCGTGTCGGGGAGGTTCAGATGGCATATTAGGAAACATTTCTTAGAGTGGTGCACTGGAACAGGCTGCCCAGGGAGGTCCTGGAGTCACTGTCCCTGGAGTCATTAACAAACGTGGAGATGTGGCACTGAGGACGTGGGGTGATGGGCTGATGATTGGACTAGGGGGTCTTAGAGGTCTTTTCCAACCTTGATGATTGTATGGTCACACCTTCAGAACAAAGCAATGGAGCTATCAAGGGACAGAGAGGGCCCTTAATAAACATGCAAGTTTCTCTTTGCTTGCTCACGTGAGAAAGCTTGGCACTGAGTTCTTGTTGCAGGTGTGGTCTTTTCAGCCTGTGCAGTTATTATGTCTACTGGGCTCCTTATGAAGTAAATGGCATTAGGTGAGGTGAAGGAAAAGAGCAGACATGATTAAACGCTGAAGGAATTCACTTTTTTTGATTGCTTTCCCACCCACCTTTCAGTGTCCAGGAGTTCAATCTACCTGTGTGCAAGGACACCTGAGGAGAAAATGCTGGGCTTACCTTCTGGTTACCTTCTGGTTGTGGTCCAAAGTGGGTGAGCTGCTCTGTGGTCAGCGTGTTCCGGTTATGACTGACTGGAGGACTTGGGGATCGAGCTAGCAAACCCAGATAAAGGAACCTGGGTCTCGGCTCTGCCACGTGCCTGTTCCTACTTGCAGCTGTGCAAATTTATCTCAAATAATAATGCAATTGATAAATGGCTCTGTATCTCTTTCCTGCATTGGAACTGAGGTAGTTTTGGCATTGGAAATTGCAGGAATGACACCAAGTTGAGTCCTTGCCCACTGCCAGATGGCACTAAAGCTGGCTTGGGAAGAATTTCAAGCCTGAGACCTTCAGGTATCCGTAGTTCAGCCTCTGCTTTCACCTGCTCATGGGTAGCAGGTCTCTTACTGGCCTGAGCTTTGTGAGCTTAAGTTTGTGCTTCCTAGCTGTGGTCTGAGTCCAGTTGGTGCAACTGTTCCAGGCTGATAAATACTCTGTAAGCAAGTAGGTGTGCTGGTGGTCTAATTCTTCCAGATTTAGTGAAGCCTGTGTGGGAGCTCATTGTTCTGCTGGAGGAGATGCTGCTCTTGCAGCTCTGCTGACATCCAGGATTGTGTGCACAGTTGTATCTGGTTTGATACAAGGTGAGGATGATAGTTTAAACTGTTTTTCATGACACTGAATGAGTTTTCAAATACATAAACTATACAATCACTACATAAGCTTTCTGTGGCTGCAAAACCCTATGAAAATTATTCTTACTGTTCTGCAGTGTGATGGATCTGCTTGAAAAAAAAAAATGCTCCTGCCGCATGCTGCAAAGTCATTGGTCCTTTAGACCAGGGTTTGCTGGTCTCCTGCAGCCTTGTTGCTGCTGCCTTGTACGGCTGTTCCCATGCCACCAGGCAGAGAAAGAGTTCAGTTTCTATAACCACTGACTTCTCTTCACCTTGGTCACTAATAGGTTTTTTCAAGCTCATATTCTCTTTCTGCTTGTAGTAGGTCATCTATTGTATCTCCGTTTTTCTGTGGCATTTATAATTCTCTTCAAGGATGCCTTCATGCAATGTAACAATTCACTTACATATTAATAGCATATAACTGTTACTTTGAGGAAAAGTAGGGTCTCTGGATTTGTTCTTTAAATCCATGGCTTTATTACCTCCAGCGCTCTGGCTGCTACCTTTGCACAGAGGCGGAATCAGCTGTGGTGGTGTCCTTGGGCTCAGCCTGCCTTCTGCTCTGCACAGAGCTTGCCTCCAGCCCTATGGAGGATGCACATGTCTGTTGGTTTGAGTGGGACTGTGGGACTGCAGGTATGGAAGAACATGATGTGTCCAGATCAGGGCTTCTCTGAAGCATTCCCCTGTATTGTGTGTAGGAGCAGAACAAGGTGCTCTGGGTGTGTGTGGGGCAGTCACTTAATTTCAGCCCTCAGATTCAGCACCACTTAACACTGAACGGCTGTGAAGTACCCTCAGTGGGAGCTGCTGTTTTCTCTTGCCTCGCTTTTGCTCAGTCTATTAGACAAGAACTTCTTGGTTAAGTAAGAAAAAAAATGGAGCAAAGCAATAATTAAATGAAAATCTGAAGCAATGCGCAGCCATAGGGCTCTTACTTCTTATCAAAATCCCCATTGTAATTTACTGTAAATGTGGCAACACAACTAAAGAGGACAGAGCAGGAGGGCTGGTACAGCCCTCTCAGTGTCTCCCAACAGAGGCAAGCAGATGGGGAGAACCTGCAGCCATCTGTCTTAATTAAATTGCATATTGATCTCCCATTCAACTGCAACAAATTCTACTGCCTCAGCGGCATAAGCCAGCAGCAACTACCACAGCGTTTGCTCCAACAAGTGGACAATCCATTAAAACTAATAATGCCCTGCTGTAATTTCTGAGGATTGGAAAGATTTTAGAGCAGAGATGGCTGACAGTGCTGGATGGTGCTGCAGCCTCCCACCTTCGCTCCCGTGTCTGGTCCCCGTGCTCCCCAGGGAGATGCTGTCAGACACAGGGGAGTCAGCCAGCATGGGGGAAAACAAAGCAAGGCTGAGAGCTGGACTGAGGCCTCTGTGCCCAATGCCGAGCCAAAGGGCTGACAAGGAGAGAGCAGTCACCAAGTCCTGGCGTGGCACCATTTCTCCTCACCTTTTTTTTTCTTTTTTTTTGGCAAAGACAATTTCTTTAAAATCCTTTAATCAAATTATGACTTTAGAAAACATCTCCCCAGTGTCCTCTGTTGGAGTTGCTGTGTATTTATTTGATTTGGCTTGGAGGGCATCCAGGAACACGTCCTTGGGTGCCTCAGCCCAAAAGGCCCTTTGGCTCCTCAGGGAAACAGCACTAGGCCTCATGGCGGCCCGCAGCCCCTCACAGGGAGCGGAGGGGCAGCGCTGAGCTCTGCTCTCTGGGGACAGCGACAGGGCCCGAGGGAACGGCATGGAGCTGTGTCAGGGGAGGGGCAGGTGGGGGATAAGGAAAGGCTCTGCACCAGAGGGGTGGTGGGCATTGATGATTCTTCCAGTTCCTTTGGGCAGTGAAGCAGCGTGCTTGAGCAGCCAAGTGGTTATGATACTTCTAGGGATTTCGAGCACTGCCTGTCCGTGGCCCTCGATTTGATTTCTGTGTCACCTCCACTGTTCTGTAGGTGAAACCAGCCAGAAAAGAATGAGTGATCCCTAATGGCAGTTTGCATTTGCACTTCTGAAGTAATATTTTTACAGCCAAGCAATATAGATCAACATGCATTCAGGATGACAGCTTGTAAAAAGTACTAAAAAGTTAGCTCATTGACTTCTCAGTGCTTTGCGATAAAGTAAAAAAATAGAAGTAATTCTTTGGATAGCTTTTAAGAATGGTGATTGATGCAGCTGTCTTTTCACTGGCATTTTCAAAAGCTGGAGCAGTGCTTTTTTTAGATTACTTTGATAAACGGATGTTTTGTTAAAATCCCGCTGAGCTGATTTTTGACTGCTGCTTTACTTCCCCATTCTGATTCCTGCAGGACGGGAGGATTTGTGCCTGTTAGTGCCACACGTGACAGCATCCTTCACCACTTTCCCTTGCCTCTAATCACATCTCCAGTTCCCATTGCTGCGGCCCTGCTGTCCTTGGCAAACACCTGGAAAATGCTGAATGCTGTCAGTTTCTGTTGGAGACCGGGTGCTCAGGATTTGTAGGGTTGGGACTCTCATTGCTGTAACCCTAAGTAGAAAAATTTGATGCCTAAGATGTTGGTCTGAGGCTCAAGGATCAGTTTCTAAGTCCTAATTCCAGTGTGGCTCTCCCGTGTTGTGATGGACAAGTCCTTGAATCTTCAGCATCTGAGTTTCTGCATACAACAGATAGGGAATGGAGAAAACTTCTCATTCAGAGGCTTCAGAATAAGCTTATGGCTGTTCATGAGATACTTGGAAATTACAGGCAGTAATTACAGTGTCAGAAGGGAAAATGACAGAGGATCTCTTCATCTGTGGGCTCCTGACTTTTGATAATGCTCTGTGTTTGAAAAGGTAATTGCACTTCAGAGGGAAACAGTCACTAAAAAACAACTCCTGGTGGTTCCTTTTTTTCTCTGAAGCACTGTGAATACAGCCGGTAGCTTCCAACAAACCATTTCTAGAGCGAGGTAATTTGTTTAAATGATCTTGCAAATCTCAGAGCCATGTTTCCCATCACCTATTAGATCTACTTAGAAATATTTAATTTCTTCTGTAACAGCACAGCTGATTCTCATGAGAGGTTGCTTAATTATACCTCCATTTTGGAAGATGAAAGAAAAATATGAAGGTTGGTAAAAATCAAGATGTTACAGTCACAAAGAGCCACGGGCAACGATTCAGCCTCATTATATGGGTATGAATAATCTCTTCCAACGTTGTTGTTCCTGTGTAATTGCTGGTGGGTTTTACCTCATTTGCAGTGATTTCAGGAGTGCTTATCCCCCTGTGTAACCCAGATTTATCGGTCTGGTTTTGCAAGAGGAAGAATGCTGCAAACCCGTGGCGATGTGATGGGGCACAGGTGAGAAACCCTGCATAAGTCCTAGGGGAAGGGGTGCTCACGGTGCCGATGCTGAGCAGCAGTGGGTTTGGTGCTGAGCAGCTGGCAGCTTCCCTCTCGCTTCTGGTCCAGCACAGCTCTGTTGGCTGCCCCTCTCCCTCCTTCCACCTTCCTGCCAGGAAAATGATTGTGCATGTGTTCTGGCAAGAAGGAGCTGCCGTATCAGTGCCCTGAAAAGTGGAGGCTGAGCACTGGAGCTTTCTTTAATGAGGTACAGAGGTGAGGGACAGCAGTGTGTGGGATGTGGCTGGGCCTATGATCCAGGACAGTTGGGTTCCATGTTGCCTAGCAAGATCAGCAAACCTCCACGTTCTGGGCAGTAACACTCCTCTGTTTGCAGTGTCATTGATTTTTTTTTTTGTTTTCCTTCAAGTGCCTCTCTTTAATCAATACCAAAATTTCCTGGATTTATCTTAATACCTTGGACAGAAGGATCCTATTGATCTGAGTGAAAACCGGGGTGATACAGCGGGAGTTCCTGTTTGCACACAGAGCAAACAGCTGCCATCTGCTTTCTGCGCTGCTGCCAGGCAGGGGACGGTCCTGCAGCCCTGGCTAAGCAGCACTGAGCGCGGCACAGCGGTGTGCCCCAACGCTGGTGAGTGAGCATACATCGCACACAGAGAAACTCTTCCAAGAGAGAAAACAGAACGCAACCAACAGCAGCACCCTCAGTACTAGCTCTGCAAAGAACACTCGCACACGTCCTCCAGGCAACGTTTTCTCCTGTTTATTTCAAGAGTCTTTGTAAGAGCTTCATGGCAATGATCGCAGCGCCGTACCAACCCACCGCCCTTCCAGCGGTGCAGTGCCGTGGGTCAGCACCACCACCACCACCACCCGGCACGGGGCAGCTCCCCGGGCTCTGGCTGGTGGTGTGGCCCCAGCAGTGCCTTCATGCTGCCCCGAGCCGTAACCCTGCTTCTGTGTGAAGGGGTGCATAGCCTGAAGTGCCACTCCATTTTGTGCCTGCCGGCTGTATGTAACATACACGTAGGTCTGCGGTTGGTTGGCTGAGTGTATGGCTTTTAGTCCTCTGTGTTCAGAGATCTCATACTGGAAAAATCCTGAGCTGACACTGAAAGTCAGAAAGGTGAGAGAAAAGCACTCACAGGTACTGGATGTGCTGGAGGGAAAGTTCCTGTCAACCCAGAATTAAATCACTTTTAAAATGTCAATTGTTTAAATAGATTTCAATCTCGAAACTTATTTCAGCCTAATGTTTTGTTAGGAAGCATCATCTCGAAGAGAACAGGTATCTGCACTTTCTGGCCAACCGATCATAGGACTTATGCCTCCAGTTAACACAAAGGGTAAGTGATGCCTCTCAGAAACCAGCACGGCATGGATCAATCCTTCCCCAGTTCACATAGTGAAATGCCGCAGTAAGCAAACACCAAAGCCGGGGAAAGAACAAGAAGCAAAATTTCTCTGTGTTCAACCTTGGAGATGATAATATCAGTTCCATTAAAGGTATCTACTGAGCTGTGCCCCTTCAAAAAGAAATAAGAATTCAAGAGGAATACCTTTAAGCATTCTTTTATCACTCAAATCCTTTAGAACTGGCGTGAAATTTGCAGCTGTTACTTTTGCGAAGAGCGTGCAGAAAGGCAGACTTCCAGTGAGCTGAACACTCCTGTGTCTGTTTAAGGACAGCATCTTTTTTTTTTTTTCCTTTGGTAAATAAACACTATCTACACACACAACAAGAAGCCCAAAATATTTTTTTCAGATGTTGTGGGTCTTGATACTGAGGATTTTAACATGAAATTAGAGATGAATTCTTGCCCATGGCTAGATGTATTTTACTTCCAGGTACTAAAATTGATTTCTTAATACAAAAACTAGAAAAAGACAGCTACTGAGAAAATCCTCGGTGTTTGAATTGAACATTGCCAGAATTATCAGTGATTGTGCATTCTGCCAAAAGCACTTATTTTGCATTGACTTGCCTTTACAAAGTAATCTTACAGTCTGTGAAATAGACTTATCTTATTTGTACTTATTAGATGACCTGACAAAGCATCAGCTGCTGGGGGGCCTGATCCTGAACACACATCTCTGAGTGTTCCACATGAGCCTGTGATGCACCAAGACCTGCTTTGGGCTGCGGCGGTGTCTGATTTTATGATGGAGCATAATGCGTGTGCGTATTGAAAGCAAAGCAAGTCTGCTTTTTTTTTTTTTTTTTTTTTTTCTTTTTTTTTCTTTTTTTTTTTTTGAAAAACCTTTTTTTTTTTTTTTTTTTTTTGCCTTTTTTTTCCCTGATTTTTTTGGAAAATACCTCTGATTCTCTCCCTTTCCCCAGGCTTTTCATTCCCCTGGATACAGCAGGAGCACTGGAAGTGTGACCATCTCAAGAAAGTACATGGGGATCAACAGGTGGCAGCGCACCTCAGTGCAGGTACATTTGCTGTATTTTCTTTCCCATCCCAAATTGCCAGTGCTGGGTACTGCTGTAAGCGGTGTCCATAATCACACAGTCTGTCCTCTCCCAAGGAATGGGATGGGCTGGAACGAGGTGATCTTTAAGGGCTCTTCCAACCCAACCCATTCTGTGATTCAAACAAATCCAATGGGCAGGAAGGCTCATGGTTTGCCTGTTGGTTTTATGATGCTCAATGCACACTTCATTAATTATTCCATGTGAGTCGAGTATTTATGTGCCCTAATTGAACTTACTATGTAAGATAACATTTATTGTGTTATTTAAATACAATATTGAAAATGTGTGTTGGTTTAGAAAGGAACATTAGTAATCCAATGAGAGCAGAGGCCAGATCCATGGATTTGCTCAGCAATCAGCACAGCACGAAGTATGATTTTGTTTACTGAACATTCATTGTGCTGAACATTCATTGTAATAATTCGTCATCACTTTTTCAAGTGAAAAAGTTAGAAAAACACAACAAAGTGAGAATGGTCTCACTGCAAGGGATTATTTCTGTATAATTACCAATTTATCCCACGGGCCATAAGGTTTGTCCGGAGCCAGTAGCTCAACTATACGTCCTCCACTGCTCTCCTTTCAGGAACAAGACAACAGTAACGCAGGTAAGTGGTGGTAGCACACCCACATTTTCACCAACTACTGCCTCAAGTGCATTTGCAATTCTTGCTACCATTATCAGGCAATACGTATGAAAGGCTTCTTCCAGTGGGGAAGCTTCATAAACTGTAGCCTTGTCCTTCCAAAACTCCTCTCTATGATGGAA
Organism: Penelope pileata; assembly: GCA_013396635.1. NCBI lineage: Eukaryota > Metazoa > Chordata > Aves > Galliformes > Cracidae > Penelope > Penelope pileata. Next base: position 6,504,541 of record WBMW01000972.1, read on the forward strand.
GTCAGGGGAATTATTGAGAATGTTTATATGGGTCAGTGGGAACATTCATATTGTCTGACAGTCATCCTTTGCATTTAGAGGAAGTTAAAGATGATCTGATTTTTTTTTTGCACAAAACGCAAAGTGTGTTTTCAGATGGAATAAAGCTGACAATCTAATGACATGTCAGTGTGGCTTGAAACTTTGCCTGAAAGTTGGCAAGACAAACCCAAGTAAGTGACTTGATGAGCATGGCATGTTTCACAAGAAACTGCTCCTTGTCAATGTTCTGCCCTGAACTCCCAGAGAAAGAGAGGATTCCCTTCAATTTGCGTATGGGCCCCCATTAATTTTCACTGTAATTCTCATCTGCCTGATATTAGCACATGGATCAGGTGAACATGATGTCTCCTCCCTTCTTGCACGAGGTCTGAGCAGTTCTTCCCTGTTCACTCTTTTCTCCTGTTTGGGGCTGGCTCACAGAGAAGTCCCACAGCTTTTAGCAGAGGCCCCCCCTGGGGCACAGGTACCTGTTTATTTACTGTGCCTGTATGGCTGCTCATCAGGCAACCGAGCTGCCTGGGCGTGAGCCAGCAGGGAGTCACTGCTGCTGGTTGCAGGGTGATGCAGAGAGGGGTGAGTAAGGAAGGATGAACTGTCAGATCCTAAGCTAACTTTTTGGCTGTCCAAAAATAAAACCTGGATTAAAAAAAAAAAAAAATTCAAGACTGCAGTATAAATCCCAAGTTACCTGAAAAGAAAGTGCAATCTAGTGCAGTGTGGTTTCATGTTCCCCCTGTGTTCCTTCAGTTTCCTTCTCATTTCTTGTGCTTCAGCCTGTGTCGGCACATTGCAGGTATCTGCTTTGTCTGTGAAGAAACACCAGGAGGAATTGCACTTGGTGCAACTTGGTGCATGTTTAGGGTTTAATTAACATAAGGAATGGGCTGCCCCGGGAATTCTGAGTTGAACCATATACAATAAAAGAGGGGAGTTAGTTGCCAGCCCTCACAAGTTTAAAGAGAAGGTTCCATCAGAAAGCTGAAGAAAGAGCAGGAGGGACTACGAAGGACTGGTTCCACATCTCTTGTGTCCTCCTGGCTTGCGTGCTCATACATGTGGGTAATGAATGCCCAGGCAGTGCCAGCAGGCAGAAGAGCGGGGATGCGGATCCTGGTTTTCATGCATCGCTGAAAAATACTTTGAGTACTGAATGTGAGGGAACCCTAAGACCACTCCTTCTTATGGATGAGACCCATTGCAGTAGTCAGGCTCTGAATCCTGTCAAAAACTGGGCATGATAAGCCAGAGGGGTTTATGGATTTTTCTGGGGCTCAGACACAAGCTGGGGGGCCCTGCAGTTGCGTCATGTCAGTGCGTGGGTATACATGCACTGGAAGAAAGAGGGCCATTGGTAGGAATCAGGGCTTGAATGTGCTTTCTTCACATCCCTCTGAGGCTAAGGAGAAGCAGAAGGGAGACTTTCAAGGATCTCAGGAGTAATAAGACATTCCACAGATGTGCACAGGATAGCAATCAGTTGCCCAAATCCCTTGGGGAACCCAGTTCTAAGACCCAATCCAATCCCCCTCTAAAATCAACAGGGCCAGCAAAGCGTCCTGCAATGCTCCTGCTCAGTCTGGCATCCAGATCAGATGAAGGCAATAAGAGCCAGAAATATGTAAAGCACAGATCACGTATCTGCCTTTCGACTCAGAAATAGGTGCAGGAATAGCAGAGGTGTATGAGCAATTTCATGTTACTTCACATTTCCCAGGCAGGAGTAGGTAGTTGGAAAACACAATTTACAAGCATTTAAAACAGATCCCTAATCATAACGTTTATCCTTTAAAAACAACTTACTGAAAAAATAAAACCCCTTAATTTGCAATTTTGTTATCATAAAGACGTAGTTCTTGAGTTCCCAGAACTTTAATGCATCTTAACTCATTTTTATGAGTATTACTATAAACCTAAACAAACCTAAGGTCCATCTGCCTTTAGTTATGCAGCACTTCACACAGCAGGGTCTGCTCAGTGAGTCCCTGTGATGGCAAAGGAACCACGGTGCAATCCGAACGGAGGTCCAGCTTCAAAGAGCAGCACACCATACATAGTCTTAATGAATAAACTTGTAAATTGCCACTCAAATGCGGCAGCTGAGATGGGAGGGCACACACAGACCCATGTTGCTTTGGCGGTCTCTGCAACCAGGGAAGCTCCTGCCAGATGAAGGCCTCTTGAATGTGGTCTCTGCCATGCCAATTACTCTTAAACTCTGTATCAGGTAGATACAGAATGCAGACATTGTGAAGCATTCCTGGCCAGACACATTTTGATAAAAGCTGTGACTACATTTATGGTGTGAGAGCCACATGTCTATCTGCTGCTCTCATCTCTTCTCCTTTAGACAAAAGATGCAATCCCTGCCACCCTTCAGCTGCCAGTCTCGAGTGTGCAAACCCTCAAAATAAAAGTTAATTCCCCAAGGTTAAATTCTGAAACGTTTTGCACTCCTACGAGTTAGAGGGAAAGCAAAACGGGGGAGACCCCAAACATATGCTAAACAAAGTAACGCATTATCTGTATGAAACTTCATGGATGTATTTTCAAACGTTTCTAACATTCCTAGTCCTCTTCCACTAGCTTTTTTTTTTTCCCCCCCAAACAATCAAACTAGTAGTCATCATCTTGCCTGTAACTACCCAAGAAGTTTTCCAGATGTGACCATTGTGGCTTCTAAGACATCTACCTTAAGTTGTATTTCTCTCTGAAATCTGCAGAAAACCTTATTCTTTACAGCCTTAAAAGAGTGGCACAGAACAGAGAAATTATAGAAATGATCCAGAACATTGCAAATATTTATGATAGAGATTTGCAGAAATTCCCGTCTCCATTTGTCATGCTAAAATACACTCTTAGACCAGGTTTGCTTGAAGATGCTTCTTCAGCAGTTCGGGCTAGCACAGGTTAAATATGAGACAAAACAGCAGCAACAGCCCTAGGCCAATTTATGATTTAATATAATCGCTTTGGGGAAAGTCAGCTTCTGGAGGATCTACAAAAGCCTCCAGATTTTTGCTCCAAAAATCTGTTTTGTATAGATTCACAGTCAGATGTATGGAAAGCAAGCACTGTTGGGGCCCACGAAGAATTGTAAAATTATTTGTAAGAGCCTCTGCAACAGTATTGGAGAAGGTACGAATTTATGACAACAGAGAGAGCCTACATTCATTTTAGTAGTATATTTTCATGTAAAACTAATATAATTAATAAACAGTTTAACTTAATTTCAGTGGTAATGCAAATATTTGACACCAGAGGTGAATACTGGCTTCTCTTGCACACTTTCAGGTTATTCAGTAGGTAGGAATAGCTCTGCATATTTCAGCATACTTCTGCCTGATAATCTCCTGACTTTTAAGAGTTAGGTAGCACATGGTGTTTCAGACAAGCCTGGCTGAAAAAAATTGTTCATAGTCAGGGGAATTCAGTCAATTTGATCCTCTACCACTGAGGTCAATAGGACGATTCAAGTGAAGCACAATCACCCTAAAGCTGGTGTAACTGCAGTCACCTACGTGTATGTTATATACAGGCCTGGTATGAGAAGTCGGTGAAGAGCATCAAGTACGAAGTTCAGGGCCAGATCCAGACTCCAACAAACTGGGAGATACTGGTTTAGACAACCCTTATCCCCCCCATTTGACTCTGGAGCTGAAGTTGCCCAGATTGGACTTTAATCCGGAGGTTCAGTTCAGACTACTTGCTGAGTAAGATGTTGCTTTTGTCACCATTGCAACTACACACACCATTCTTCTGAAACTGCATCAGATTCTGCATCAAAGGCATACAAGTCCCTCCCAAAAAGCCCCCTGGGGAAAACTGTAACATTACGGTAAAGATGTTACTGCATATTAGAGAAGACATAAAAACCCAGGAACTGCTGAACGCCCAATGAATACTAAGTCTGCTCTGAACTCAAAGCTTTACAGTAGTCTGCAGTGATAATTCCACCTGAAATCACCATTTTATTTTTATTAAAGAAACAAAAGGAATTCCAAAAACTCTACCTAGAATCACTGGTTTCTGCCAAGCGGTTGTTCATGATGGCTAGAGCACCCACCCCTGCGGAGAACCCGTTCTGCCTCGTATTGATACAAACGTTCCTCGGGTAGCCATTGGCCGTCTCAGACAGCTGCTTTTGCAAAAGAGCCAGGGAGACTTTGTTGGACGCCGTGAGCTCCCTCATGGAGATCATCTCTCCAGAGAGCCTCCTGCCCTCCGTGTCGCTGTCGTACTGGCCGTCGGCCTCCAGGGAGATTTTGTGCCGGCGCAGGCGGGCTCCTGGGGTGATGGCGTTGCGACGCCCAAGGCGGGCACTTGATTTATGGCACTTTGGGCAACATCTGCATCTGAATTTTTTCAACACCCAGTTCAAGAGTTGCTTGATTACAATCGAGATGACATTAAAAAGAGAGTATATGCAACATACCCCCATTAATATAAAGATGAAGTTTCCGAATCTGTATAATCCCTGATTTTGGTACACAGCATTTTGGCTGCTTACCAAATCTCCGAAGCCAATGGTGCTAAAGGTGACAAAACAGTAGTATAAGGAGTCAACGTAGTTCCACCCTTCCACCAACGTGTACATCGCGGAAGCACAGCACGAAAGTGTGATGGCAAAAATTCCCAGAATAAGCATCACGTGATAAACGGACGGCTTCCAGCCAATGAGGCTGCCCACGCCGGACATCGCTGACCCTCTTCGGAAGTTGGGAGGTAGGAGACCACTTCTTCGCAGCTGTCTCTCGTGGCAAGCCTTCATGATGAACGCCAGGAGAGAGATAATGCGCTCCAGGAAGAGGTTGAAGAAGAGAATAGTCCCAGCACACCCAAAAAGGCCGTAAACAATGAGGAATACTTTTCCAGCCACTGTTGCTGGCGTGGTCATTCCAAAACCTAAGGTGTGGAGATAAAGGAGGAATGTTAACGTCACTGTTTATCGTGCACAAGCTCAGGATGTATATAACTTCATCCTACATCCTGTCTCACGGGACAAAAGGAAGAGTTCTATCCCTAAGTCAGATTAGATCAACATGAAATCAAGTTTTGTAAAGAATGAAGAAGGGACCAGAAAGCTCAACGTGATGATTAAAATTCAAGAGAGAGCAAAAACTTCTTGCAGACCTGAAAGGCAATGTATTCACAGGGTGACACCACGGCCACTGGCAGAATGCTGTAAGTTCTGCAGGAAAGCCTTCCTGAGCGCAAACCACTCTGAGGTGACATGAGGCAAACAGGTCAGCTCCCAGCACAGCCAGCTGGGAAAGTTCTCCATTCACAAACTGTACATCAGCGTAACACTGTTATTATCGAAGTCTGATTACACCCCCCGGCTGAGAAGATGGAAGTCTTCAGGTTGTATAACAGAAAAAACCTCCCACAGATTGAACATTATTTTAAAAATAACACCACTGGAAAGTCCTAACCAAATCCCAACTGAGTCTAGCCCACCTGATGTAAGCACAGAGCAAAGGAAAAGCCATGACCCCATTTTAAGTCTAGCGAGAGCCACACTGCAAAGCCCCATGGCAGGCTGGGAATAGTAATGCTCGGATAGTTACAGAAAGGTAAAACACTGCTGCACAATTAAAAAAATCAGAGTATACAAAGTCTAGAAAGATCCAGCAGTAATATTAATTCATCTCTTCTTCATGAGAATTGTATTTTGGCATTACTCGGATACGTAATTTTATATATAGGCAACAATGCTTTGTACCTGGTACATGCTTAGATGTGCACATGACGCAAAAATGGTCTTTATACAAGTAAATACAGCAAGTTTGCTCCATGTTATTTGCTGATATCAGTTATTTTATGAAAAAGAATTGCATATATGTCACATCCTATCTCAAGGAGATTCTTCCAAGACTTAATTCTTTAGGTAGCGCCCTTGCTACTGCTATTCTTCCCTGTAAAAATACTCTGAATACAGTGATTCAGTCAAAAACTGATCACATTCCATGAATAAATACCCAGGTATAATTAAAATGAATGGTTTGCCAAAAATGACAAACAGAAATTACTTTACCTCATTGTTCCATGAAATCGCTGAGCAAGTAATACATTCAGGGAGGCTAATGCCAACGTCAGACCACATCAGTGAAAGTTTGCTAATAAAAATAAAAGCTGCATTTAATAGCTAATGCACACTTAATGAAATCATTAAATCTAGTTTATTATCATTATGCACCTATAAACAGAAAAAGGTAAATATTTCATATGTATAACGAGTTGAGATTGCTGCTTGAAATCTATTTATTCGTGAAATATGTGGAAGTGAAAAATTTGCAGAGCAGTACCAAAGCATAAAAAAGTTACACAGCGGTAATTAGCTGTTGTTGCCCGGAGCCACAGTCTCTCTATTTGTTGTGCTAAAAATCTACTTTCCAAGCAGGCTTCACAAAGCCTACCTTGCTGTTCCCAGACTTAGTAAGGGTGAATGAGAAGGTTTTAGTCTCTTATGTGGGGTGAAGCTGCTCTCTGGGTGAGTCTGGCTGCTTGCTGGAGCCCTCTGATTTGGTGATAAAAATCCATTAGTGGTCTCCAGAAGAAGTCGGGGAGCCTGCGTGGCTGCCAGCTAAGAACACACAGCCAGCTCATTATGGAAAAGGCATCTGTCAGCCCATGCCTCATCAGCAAAGTGGTTAAACACGAGCTTCACTGTAAGCATGTGAATATCACAATCAAAATAAATGGGTTGTTACACATATGGCTAAACAGACTAATCACAGAATCACAGAATGGTTCAGGTTGGAAGGGACCTTAGAGATCATCTTGTTCTAACCCCCCTGCCATGGGCAAGGACACCTCCCACTAGACCAGGCTGCCCAAAGCCCCATCCAGCCTGGCCTTGAACACTTCCAGGGAGGGGGCATCCACAGCTTCTCTGGGCAACCTGTTCCAGTGTCTCACCACACTCACAGTGAAGAATTTCCTCCTTAGATCTAGTCTAAATCTACCCTCTTTCAGTTCATAACCATTACCCCTTGTCCTGTCATTACCCATCCTTGTAAAAAGTCCTTCCCCAGCTTTTCTGTAGGCTCCCTTCAGGAACTGGAAGTCTATAAGGTCCCCCACACCAAAAAGAAAAAAAGAAAAAAAAAAAAAGTGACAGTTTAGCTGGAATTGTAGGTGCCCTTTTTAGTGTTTTCCGGTGATCAGTCTTAAGTGGTGGTGCATATTTTTCATATGGTTTAAGTGAGATTTCTGAAGCATAATGTTACTGTTCTTCACAGTACACCTGAGCTCAGTCCCTTCTCAAGGCCGAGTACATCACGATGCCCAGCTGAAATTAATTCAGCCAGAATGCCTATGCTCTGGAAGAAAGATTCAAAGCACAACAGTACTTCAGATTTCTCATGGCAATGGCACATATGGCTATATATATGGCAATGACATATTAATCAATTTTGGGCTTGACTCTGTGCATCTCAAACGGTTTTTCAACTTTTCTCATTCTAATTCTGCCATACTCTGACCTACACCTTCAGATACATGGCCCATGGCAACATTTGTTCCATCTGTTTGAAAACAGAATTGGAAGAGATGAGTTGATAAAGGCTCCCAGGTAATGCTTATGCTTCTGTAGCCTCACGTGGGTGAGTGCTGGTAATTAATGAGTCCCTTATCCTGACTTGCACATTAGGTTTTGTGGGTACTTTTCAGCCTACCAGGATTTTGATATATTTTAGCTGCTGATTAAAGCAAGAAACAATGCAATGTGACAAACTTGCAAAGATGTATGCGCCTGTGATACGGTTCCTGTTGGTCTTGCTTTTGAGATTAAGGGAGTTGACAGTTTTCCAGTAAAGACATTTACCCAGAAACTGAGGAAGGTTTTGGTCACTTGAAAACCGAAAGCAAGAATTCAGAAAACAGAAACTTTCCCATCCTTTGCCAGAAAGCACTCCTGCACTATATCCAAAGGAATAAAAAACAAGCAAACAACAAACAAACAAACCAACAACCTAAACTTGTTGAATATAACTTTTTAAACAAGTGATTTCTCTAAATAAACAAAAAACCTGTAAGTGGAATGCTGCTTCCAGGCAGAAAGAACTTCTGGAAATACAAAGACCAAGCTCTTACAGGGCTGGTCCCCAAGAATGCAGGTTACAGAAAGATAAACCAAAAGCAATCATTTTGTTTCATGTCTGTTCTATACTTGCTTTATTTACTTCATAGCTTTCCCATAGCCTTGCTAGATTGTTACTGACTAACATGTACACTCCATCATATTCTGTATTTTGAAACTAAAATTTCAGGTCAGAGATCCTGTGCTCCCTTCAACCACTTTTCACTGGTCAGCATTTCATCATTATTGCTTCTGACAGAACCATAGCTGTATATCTCCCAGCTACCTCTCACACACTCTATAGCTCCTCCATACCTAATATCCAGAAGCAGTTGCCCTGGATACAGGGTGACAGTGCAGAGCAGATCAAGCTGCTGCAGATGGCTCTTCTGCCGCATGCAGAGCTTTTACCCAAGGGCTGGGAGTACCACGTGGCAGTTCTTCCACCTGAGTCAGGATTTTCAGGCCACAAGCGAAAAAGTTATTTTTCCTTTAATAAAGCCAGCCAGCTTTATTAAAATACTCTCCTTTGGGGCTCAAACAAACTGCTTTTTCTAAAGAGCTTTACCTAAAACAGCACTCTGATGCAGGTCACTCCTATTGCTTCTTCTTGTGTCTTGTTAGCCTGGTGCTTGACACAATTGCTGTTCAAGAGAATCCACACTGGCAGAACAATGGAGATGATGAATTGCGCATCAAGGAGTTTCAAGAAGTTGTAATTACTAAAGGCTTTTCACAGAACCAGTTTTACTCTGTTTATGCACAGCTGTAATCAGGTTATTGGTTATCCAAAACACTGCTATGCCTAGCAGCACTGAATAACTGAATCAATCCCCCTCGATGCTTCTCTGCTGGCTGTGATTTCATCTGCCACCAATGAGGTAATGGTCAGCTTTGCATTCTTTTTAAAAGCCGGACCTGAGAGGAGTAAGCACAAAGTTTCTTTCCAGGAGCCTCAAGCGTTATTGCTTAGATAGGAGTCTACGGCATTGGACGTGCCTCAAGGAAGCGAAGACGACAAACCAGCTTACACCCTGGCTGCTTGTGTACATTTATTTACCTTCTCCTCCTCACTGCAGGGCTCCCAGGTGTGTTTTTCTGTGCTGACACCTAGCTGAGCTTTCCAAGAAAGACTGTCAATTTCTAGTGAGTGCTCAGCAGGGACATTTAACAGCTCAAGTGGTATAACTTTTGTGAATCTGAGTGATAAATGGCCCGTAAAAAGGGATGTGTTGGAGACTCAGCTACACCACCAGCAACAACAGCACTCTTGCTCAGTTCATCTTCCAGAAGTAGGCGAGCTTTTTTTCTGCGTTGTACTGCATGTTGCCATTTCCACGTACACGACGAGATTAAAAGGTGTATAAAAGACTAACCCCAAAACCCCTGCTCACTGCTAAAGGCTATTTCTGTAAACATACAGCCCAGGAAGTGCAGAAGGATCACATGCTCTGGCCAAGCCGCTTTGGCATAGCCAAGGCTAGGAAGAAGTGTCTCTAAATCAGTTCTATGGTTCCTTGGCTGTGGCTGGCTGCTCCTCTGTGTACGCTGTACGAGTAAATGGGTATCACTAAACCCCAGCATCGCCAGAAGAGTAGCAGCTCCAGCAGCAAGGCTGCTACGCAGCTCCCTTTCCTCCTGTCAGCATCCCTGAGCATGGGACATGCAAGGTTGGTCGTAGGCTTAAGGCTGGAAACCTCTGGCAAGCTTATATTTGGGTTTTCTGGTTAATCCCATTGTATCACAACAGGGTTTCCAATAAAAGACAGAGGCTCTCTCTCAAAAGGAGACTATGGAGAATGAAGGATGGTTCCTGAAAACCAAAAGAAAATGAACTGGAACTGCAGAGACAAAAAAAGTAACAACCAACAAGCTGGCAGTATTCTTGCCAAGTCCCTAGACTGAACAGAGATAGAGGCACTGTGCAGCACCGCAGTATTTTCTTAACTTCTCTATTAACATATAGGTCATACATAAACTTTTTTCCAAAGCATCAAGTTTTATTGCTGTTACAGCAGTATGCTCTTTTTTTTGACTGCAGACTGTCCTTGTGACCTAACCTTCTCATGGCTGCCTCCCCGCCTGATGATCAGAGTCCTCTCTCTGGCTTGTTTTCCTTCCTTATCCTCACAGCTGGGTGAAAAACATTTTGCTATTGTACTTTCTGAAATTGTGGTGGTGTTAATAACGGAAAAATATAGCCCACACACTCCTGAGTTGTTTGAGTAAGTCATATTGCTGTGGAAAAACACTTTCCTGCACTAGAGGCTAATGGTCTTCAAATCCTGCCTTAATAGCCACTGCAGTTGCATCAAAGCCGTAATCTCATTCCAGGTTGTGTGCAGAAGCATCTGTCTCAGCTTGCTGTGCTGCAGAACCTCAGCTAAAGCGCAGAGATTTTGAGACACTATCAGAGGACACATCTCTGAATTTAGAGTAACAACTTAGAAGAATCTGCAGAAGAGAAAAGAATGATAAAGAAGAAATACGCACAGTCAGTCTCGGTACCCATGGAAATACACGATGATAGAGCTCAGGGACTCCAGGAGCTGCCACTTCCTTCCCTCTCCTGAGGTGTGTCAAATGGCCAAAGCCATGCACTGCTGCTGCCTCTGACCCTCCCACTGCCCTCATACAGTTGACGATGTAATTCCAGGTGAACCTTGTTTCAAAGCCTGGCTTCTCTTGAGATCCTGATTTTTCATACTTTAAAGCTGCTTTAACTCTTATTTTCCTCCTATGTTTTTGAGAATATTTTTTTGTGTGGATAACTGTGTATCTAAGCAACATCCTAACAAGAAAAAGCCTATGCTTTGTCATCTTAAATTCTTTCCAACATTAGCATTCACAACAGCTTTTGTTGTTTATTAAAACTTGCAGTTGCACTTCAGATGCCTGTGTAGACCCAAAGTTGCAGGAAAAAAATTTCTTCTGGGCTGTAAGGACAAAAAGAATAACGGTATCCAAATTTTGTTATATTCCTGAGATGATATGGATATTATGAAAGAATATAACTGAATGTGCACTGTCTCTCTAGTGCAAATACATCTCACCACGCTTCTCCTCTGAGGCTAAGAAATAGCATTATCTGAATTTCACAAGCGACTGGGCATACACCTTGCTTCTCCACATGAGAACTTTGATGAAACAAGGTGTTGCTCCTGGGCTTTCCAAGCCTCATACATGGCTTCCAAGATCATACTGGCTTCTATTTTTCCCATATTAAAACAGAAAACTTGCAGATAGTTTTAAAAATTGTATTTCTTGATAGCTAACAAACCTACCTGAACTGTTCAAATATGCCTTCACTGGGCCCGTTTTTCAAGAAGTTACAGCTGGAGGCAAAGAAACAAACTTTAGCTTGGACAGCTCTTCTATTTCCTTCAGGAAGACACAAGACCTCATTTTAAGAAGCTGAACTGAAACTTCAGCATAATAACACCATCCAGACCGATCGGTTCTCTCTAATTTTCTGTCTCTGCACTTAACTCTTCCTTCCTTAGGAAGCATTTCATCTGACTACTTTTGAAGTTAATACCGAACACTGTAGCCACTTTATCACTCACTTTTGATTTTATGGAGCGTTTTCCTGGTCCTTTCAGCTCTGTCAGTAACATTGTTGCACACTGACAAACTGTTTTACCCATTTTTTTCCCCTTTACACTCCAGCCATTTCCTGGCTTAGGGTAGACTTGACTCCATGCATGCGCTGAGCACAGGTGATACTGTAATTTTTTGTTTATCCTCAGGAGATAAATACATTGCTTGCACAATATTCAGCAAAGTAACGACAAAATATTTAATAATGAATAACCAAAAGGATACTATCCTTTTTTTTAATTTAAATTTACTAAGCCATTTTCTCACTCAGTTCTCACGCGGACAAATTTCCCCTAATTGCTGATTTTGCTGTGATTCAGTTTGCCTGACTTGAGACTGAATGTGAATACTGGCCCATAATTTCTAAAGGAGAAGAAGCTGCAGCAGCACAATTGTGTTTAAAGTTCATTGAGGAATCACCGGGGAGGCTACATTTGTTATCAAGGTATTATTGCTTTTCTCATCTATGAGTAAGGAGCACTTACTATGGATTTTTAAACATGACTAATAGCAGTGCCTCACCCAAGTAATCCCCTACATTAGCATCAAACCTTTCAATTTCTTATCTTATTCCACTCCAAAGCTTTAATTACTTGAAAAGGCTGCTAATGCTTTGCCTCATCTAATGCAATTACATTTAATTTTCTTTCTCCTCTTTGTTTGATTCAAGAGGGACTGCATTTAAACCTTCCAACATCCACAGCTCGGTGTGGTGCCCGCTGCCCTCAGCAGGCCCACGGAGCTCGGGGAGATGCGTGACCTGCAGCAGTGGCACCCACCAGGAAGTGCTGACAGCATCAGACCTGCGTCTGCGTTACAAACCAATAAAATGAGTCAAGTGGGATTTCCTAAAGCTCTGTAGATTGCCCTACTATTGACTTCAGCAGAACAGGTAATTGCAGACATGTAAAATTAAATATAGTTGATTTGTGTGGATTGCTATGCAACTGCCCCTTACATTAAAATTATTTTTCTTTTACTTAAATGCTTCTATTCACAAAAGGTTTTATTATCACTTTTATGATTTGTGGGGCTCTGAAGGATGTTCATATGCTCAAGCTCTCTAGCATGAACGTTACTCTTTCTCCTTACCCACCTTCTCCCCAGATGCATTCAGATATGTGCTTGGTGCTGATACACTATGAAAACTGATACATAAAATTGATAAAGGCAAGCAAGCTCTATGTGGATCACAGGTAGAGGCTATGTTTCCAATAAAAACAAGCTGCCTTCATACTAAAAATTAGGGATGAAACGTTCCAAGTTGGTTTACTGTTTCTCTAACCATGGTGCTATTACAACAAGCAGTAACATTCTTGGTGACTTCAACAACTGCAAAGGTACGTTAACACTGCAGTACAAGTAAAGATGTCTTGTTGTATTTTCCAGCATAACATGGGGAGTGGATATTGTTACACAAAGTTAATTGCCAACAGAACTATCCTATAATTCTTTTCCTGTTCACGATGAAGAGCAATTAAGTTTGCATAAAAGCAAGACAGAATGCTTGCAAAGATGACCTGTCAGTAATTGTGAGAAAACCTGATGGAGTGTGTATGTTCTGTGACAAACAGAAGACAGCCTGAGAAGGGAGAAATATTTAGCCTGGAAAAAGAAACAAGGGTCAATAACACTATGGCAGAGGGACCGGGGTGATTAGAAAGAGAAAGAAACTGTAAAGCTTTACTTGCAAGTTCTTTTTTGGCACTTATTAACTCGAAAGACTGCAAAGATGCAAAACAAGTATTCAAAATTTAATCAAGTAAGCAAATCATCAGTAGCAGAGGGAGGGCATGCTAATTGGGAAGGAGGGAGCAGAAACTGGAGGAATTAAGAGTGCCTGGGTGACGGGGGAGTATCAGATACGCTGTAATACCAGGAAAGGGGCAATATATCCAGGGGAATGACACAGGGATGGCAGAAGCAGGGGGCTGGATGGCTACCTGGGAAGATCAGACTAACCAACCAACCAAAGAAAAAAACCCACACCAAAAAACATCCCCAAAACAATTAGGATAAAACCCCCCTTCAGCAGGGACACCTCAAGTCACCTGCATAATTACATGGATGCTCTCCAAGCACAGCTTCCCACAGTCACTCTGAACTACGAAGTCGCAAACTGTGATTTAGATTACTTTCCCGCTTGGAGCACTCAACCTCATATGCAGACACTCAGGAAATTCTCACCAGTAGTAGCCAAAGAAGTTAATGTTCCTCTGCAATGATGGGAAGTAGAAAATGCTGCTATGTAGCCAGGGCTTCATCTGAGGAAAATCACTGCAGAATCACCTATATCTGCAGAAATAGAAGGGAGGGGATTGACTCCCTCTGCCCTCATGAGGCTCCACCTGGAGTACTGCATCCAGGCCTGGGGCCCCCAGCACGAGAAGGACATGGAGCTGTCGGGGCAGGTCCAGAGGAGGCCACGAGGATGCTCAGAGGGCTGGAGCACCTCTCCTATGGAGACAGTCTGAGGGAGCTGCGTTTGTTCAGCCCGGAAAAGCGAAGGCTCTGGGGAGACCTCATTGCAGCATTCCAGTACCTGAGGGGAGCTTATGATCAGGAGGGAGAGTGACTTTTTACATGGTCTGACAGTGACAGGACAAGGGGGAATGGCTTTAAACTGAAAGAGGGGAGATTTAGGTTAGATGTTAGGGGGAAACTCTTCACTCAGAGAGCAGTGAGGCCCTGGCACAGCTGCCCAGAGCTGTGGGTGCCCCATCCCTGGAGGTGCTCCAGGCCAGGCTGGATGGGCCCTGGGCAGCCTGAGCTGGTGGGGGACAGCCCTGCCCATGGCAGGGGTTGGGGCTGGGTGGGCTTTGAGGTCTCCCCCAACCCAAACCATTCTGTGATTCTATGAAATGTGCTGTTCACCTGCTGACCTCCGTTCTCTGCTCAGACTACCAGGGCAAGAAAATAACTTTGGGAGATCTGCCAGCACATTGATCAAAACATCGCATGGGCCTAAGGGATCCAATCTGGCCAGAGCAGACCAAACGGAGACACTCTCATGCTGGCTCTGGACTGTACAGAGGGTGGCCAAGACAAATAACCTGACCTGCAGCTTAATAATATTGCCTGTTCTTCCAACTGCTTTATTGTTTGCTTCTTTTTTTTTGGACTTCAAAAGGGTCAAACCTGGAAGAAACTGCCTCTTAATGTGAACCCTTCGCAAAAGCCTCACAGAACTGCAGAGCCATGAGGAAACATAATGCTGATGCTGACCAGGAAAATGCTTTGGGCTGACTGTCACCTCTGGGTCTGCACTGGCCATTTAATGGCGAAACTGCATCCACACAGAGCCAGAACCTTCCCCAGCTACTGCTCAAATACAGCGCTGAAGAAGATGGGACAAATACATTTTCACTCTAAACCTTCAAAGAATCAAGGTTATTTGTGGAATTTCTTGCCAAATTACCATGTGAAGTGCTTGCAACTGGGCAGGCTAACTCAATGGCTGCTGACAGCACGGTCCAACATCTGAACGTGCCCTTGTTGAGCCATCCAACTCCCTTTTGCATCTTGCTTCCATGGAGCCATCACCTCCAGCACACCTGGATCTCTGGGTTTCTTCAAATGACTAAGATGTAGAGCCAAAGTAGCTTTAGAAAGGAGGGGTTATGCTTCACAGGTTTCAGAGCACAACCAGAGGTGATGTATTGGGCCCAGGGAGAACAGGGTCTAACACCACTGACACCCAGTGGCCTTTTCTCAAGTGCCAATAACCTAGACACACTGCATCCCAACCCAATCCATCTGCAGTGAGGGTGCATTTTAAAAATCATATATTGAAAAATAATTTCTATGCATTGGAATCCTTCTCTTGACCTCTTTTTTTTTTTTTTTTTCACCTGGCACAGATTTTTCTAAAGCAATTATATCACTTGATTTTCCAAAGGATTTTGAAAAATGTGCACTTACATTTGAAACTTAACATTCATAATGAGCCAATGTCTAAATATGTTTCAGCAGGTAGGTACCTAGCTTTTATTCTCACATTTATGACAAGAAAAAAATCTGGGTAGAGAACAGACTCACGGACTGAGTCAGAAATTCATAGCTTCAGATGTCCAGACATTGCCCTATGTACAGAATGTGTATGTGCCACCAGAACATGGGAACACCTCTAACCAACCAGGCTACACTTTGCACCATTATACCCGGGAGAAAGCTTGTCTGAGCTATGCTTTGCTTCCAGTCTTTAATAGTGTGCTGGAAACTACTTGTGATTTGCATTTGGGGAAGGAAAAATTCATCCGAAAGCCTCCTGCCAGCAAGACCAATGAATCAAGGATAAATTTCACCCTGCTGCTCCTTAAAGAGACCAGAACAAAAATACCAGAAATTGCAGAAAGGAAAATACCTTCTGAAGTGCGAAATAATGCCTGAATTAATGGTGCAGACTGACAGCAAGCAATCAGAAACTAGCCTGACAAATTTTCTTACATAGTTCTGAAAATTTGACATGTTTCATGAAAAATAGATCCAGCATTTCATTATTCAGCCACAAACAATGCAATAATGGAACACGAATGCCCAGAGTGCTATCAAGAGGGAGTTTGATGCACTATAAGCCAGTCACTTTGTGGGCTATTCAGGCAAATACTGAAAGATTAGACTTAATGTTTCATTTTAACTCTCTCATTTCTTAAAGATCTCGCTAATGTGTTTCTTCCCCTGGGGTGTGCCTGTGCCTCCTGTTCTCTGTAATTATGCAGAACTGCACAGAGGAAATTCAGGAGCTGCAGCACCTGATGGAATCGGAGCAGAGCAAAGGTCCTGTTCCAGAAGGGTGGGGGATCAGCCCATGTTCCCCGCCAGGTGGAGGCAGGGAACTTCTCATCAACCTGCCCCACACCTACAGGGAGGTGGGAGCCCCCCCTGTGCCTTCACTGTGCAAAGGGATGAGGGAGCAGAGCACAGGACTGCGTCACAGTGAGAGCTGGTGAGGGGGGATGAGGACTTGAGACCCTGTGAGCCTTCTCTAAGCTGGAACTCTCCACAGGTAAGAGACAGTGGGTGATGTCACCCTGACAGAGATGGCATCTTTCTGTTTGTTACGCTTCCTTGTGTGTTGCTAGGACAGGCATGTGTTCAGCTGGAGTACTAAAGCTGCTTTGACACATGTATCTGATGGAGCAGGTGGGGAAGCAGGCTGTTTTGACTCCACGTCTGATAGCTCTAGGTGAAGTTAGGTAAAGATAGCTTTCTTCTTGCCAATGAATCATGACATGAACACAAGTGAATTTGCTCAGAACCTGTATAATACAAAATCTCAGCTGACAGCAGAATCAAAGACAGATCAGACAGGCAGGCAGCTGCAGGAGCTGGCTGTGAGATGCTGATGGGACTGCATGGGGAAAGGCTCTAGAGCTGCTCCCCTGCGGGATGTGGTGATGCCCACCATTTAGCTTCCCCCACACTGGGACTGTGAGCGAGACAGCTTTCTGGCACATTTCATCGAGTACAGCTTCTGTTTTATAAAAGGAGAACTAGATAATTTGAAAGGTTTTTGCTTTTGCTGGGCAAACAGTGCCCAACAGTAACCATACACAGCAGTGGCAAAGAATCCTGCAGCCCATGGAGAAGCAGCTGACCTGCTGGTGGGCTCTGCCTTGCCAACCGGCTGCTTGAGGAGGCGAGGGAAGGAGTGATGGAATGGGGCAGTGGTCCCTCTCTGGCACTGGGCACGGAGCTGGGACACGCCAAGCTGCGATGCAACAGCCTTGGTGCAGGCACTCCGGGAGCCCCCACTGCTGTGGCCGCTGCTCTGCTGGCACTGTGCTCATTGTGGGCTATACGGTGTGGTGCCCTGGGCTGCACTGCAGCAGTATGAGAAACACAGGACTCAATTCCTCCACCTGCACCTGCCAAGTGCTGAAATACCCTGCGGAGCCTTCCGCTCTGCACGCAGGTGCAATGACCGCAGACAGTGGGATGGAGATACCAACACCTGCACATGGGGAGGAAACATCCTACACCTTAACAGCCACACAGAGAGAGGCCAGGGCTTGCATGCAGGTGGACGGCCCCACGCCTTACACACCTCTGTTTGCTGTGCCAGGTGTAAGGACAGAGCGGTACTGTCAGCACACCGACTCTGGTTTCCACCCACTCAGCTCCATGCCAGTGATCTTATAGAAATGTGTGCTCCTGGGATGGAGGTGGCCTAATGAAGTTACGTTAAAATGGTACTGAATGGGCTCAAAAAGTTAACCGGGTTATCAGTGCAAGAAGTAGCAGTGCCCGACAACGTGGCGGTAGCCATCACCGCGGCTCAGTGCCGGCACTCAGCAGAACAGTTTCTGCACGAAACGAATGTAAGCGCCATGAGGAGCCCCGCGTCCCTTCCTCCTGAGGGGCAGAAGCACGGCACCCACGCTCCGCAGCCCCAGGACAGCTCACTTGGTGCGAGCTTTAACACGAGCAGGGCGAGCAGAGCGGCCGGCCCGCCCGCCCGCAGGGACGCGGTGCCCACGGCAGCACCGGGGCGCGGGCAGCCCCACAGCACGGGGCACAGCACGAGGCACAGCCCCTGCCCCGCGCGGAGCCCTCCGCCGCCCCGGGGGAGCGGGCCCCGAGGGGACGCGGCGCGGCGCTCACCCACCTATGGTGGAGACGACGGTGCCCACGAAGTAGAAGGCTCCGGGGAAGTCCCAGCGGGGCCGCAGGGCGTCGACACGGACGCCCGCGGCCATGGCGGCCTCGTAGCTCCGCAGGAAGGCGCGCAGCTCGGGCAGGCTGATGTTGAAGATGCGGCTGAAGTTGTGCAGGGTCCGGTTCCAGCGGAGCTGCGCCGCCGCCTCCGACGGGCTCTCGAGGGCCGAGAACACGGTGGCGCCGGCGCTGAGGTACGCGGCGATGAGGGCGGCCAGCAGCAGGAACCGCCCGTTGTCCTCATTGAGGGGCGCCGGGCGCCGCCGGCGGCCAGGGCCCGCCGCCCCCCGCCGCGNTCTGGCCGCGCTCCCACAGCCCCGGGTCCCTGCTGCTCTGAGGCTTTACGTCTGGGCTCCAGGTGAGGTCTCAGCGCGGAGCAGAGGGGCAGGAGCAGCTCCCTGGGATGGCAGCACCTGAGGGAAAGAGCTGGGCTTCAGAGCAGAGAGCCTTCACAGTCTGCAGTGTCGGCCTCACATGGACGCGGCTTAGTTCTTTTATATGTATACATATACTTAAATTCAGGTTTTGTGCTTTTTTCAAACCTAGATGCCTAATATTCACAACTAGATGCCTTTTTGCCAACTAATATTCACTGTCCCTAGGACTTCTCCACAGCTGTTCTTCACACATCTGTTTCTTGGGATCAGAGGGCTTTTGCTGTGCCCTGAAGTTTCAGGTTAGTGGCAGCTGCCTGCTGCCCGTGTCTGTGACAGGAGATGGCCTCCGTTCCTGACACTGCCCTCCTTGCTGAGTGGTGGAAACGACTGGGGCTTGCCCCTGTGCTATCTGTCCAGGAAAAGAGGGCAGAAAAGGCATCAACTTCGTTTACAGGGTACATGAGTGCCGTATTTTAATAGCCATTAATAGAATCATAGAATCCTTAGAGTTGGAACGGACCTTTAAAGACCATCTGGTCCAACTCCCCTGCAATGTGCAAGGACACCTACAGCCAGGTCAGGTTGCTCAGAGCTTGGTCCATCCTGACCTTGAATAGATTTAAACTTCTTTGCAATTATTGCTTTTGTGATAAAGTGTTTTGTCTGTAGAGGTGGAAGGACAGTGTCCATGCAGAAGTACCAGAGAAGATTTTCAGTCTCTAACACTGAAAGGCACTGGTATCACATGCAGCCCATAATGAAAAAGTGGCTCCTATTTCAACGTGTCTGTTGTGTACCGCTATAAATACTAAAAGCAGATAAAATAATTAAACCAATGAATTTCAAACTCCATAACTATGTAAGTCACAGCAGGTCTCAAGGACAAAAGAACAGAAAAGAGATGAGAAAGTATAGCAGATTTAATCAGAAGCCATCAAAACAAGTGTAATGTGATAGGTCAGATATGGACTGGTCAGTGCTGGTAGCTGTAGTGAGAAATAATTTCCACTCTGGTGATCCAGGAGTGATTACCTGCAATCACTGTGTCAGATGCTGTACAGCTCAGCTAACCTACCTAAATTCATGGAAATGCTGCTGCTGCAGATGGATGCTAGGGTTTGGATTCCTGGCACTGTTGTGTTTACAGAGGAAATAATTCTGATACTTTGCTTTCTGTTTTAAAAAATGAATGTCCAGTTCTCTGCAATTTCACCTGTTGTGAAAGAACAGTGAAGTTTTCAGCGGGCAGATGGTTAGAAAAGTTTTTGTAACTTACATACGACAGGCGCTGTCCCAGAACTGAGCCTTCTGCCAGCACTAGAAGCTGACTGACTCCGGAGCCTGTGACCTTTTGGGAGATGTGCTGCCTATGGAAGGATGCCACTGGTGAGTTGATGCTTAGAATCACATAATAGATAGGAAATGCACCAGTAAATTTCCATGAAGAAAGAAATAAGCTTAAGCACCGAAGAACATAGCTTGGCTGCTCCAGCACTGAAAAGAAATATTCCAAGCATCATTGAATCTCAGCCTCTAAGAATTAGAGTTTTGTCAGATTTTCAAAATGTTTTGACAACTTATTTCTCTAAGGTTTTTACTTAAGTCTTGAGATTTGTCACTGTTTTGCAAAAATACTCCTTTTTTTTTTAAGCTATAGGAAGATAAAAAAGAAATGTCCGTATATATATGTATTTTCATTAAAGTTCTTGCTGAAAACGTACAGTCCTTTTCCAAGGATCTAACTGCTGGAAAAGCTCAATTTGCTGGTTACAAATCCTCAACAGGACTTTGCCTTAAAGGAAGGTCCCAATGTCTGTTAATTTGATACAGGTACCAGAGTTTCTTTGAGGAAATGTTTTGAAGCTGGTGCTGCGTCTCTCACTAGGGAGAACTCCTAAAGGCAGTCATTTGTTCAAGTGAATTGTTGTTTTAATAAATTTGCTTGATTAATTGAATTATTTTACTGGACGTTTGGCCAAAAAATCTCTGTGCTTAAAACTGTTTGCCTAGTAATTTTTTAAAGGTTGATGGTCAGCCATAAATCTGGTTTCATGCTAAAACTGTGTCACTGCGCGGTGTGACCTGGAGCCCAGCATCCTCTGTTGGCGTGCATGGTATCAGCCATTTTGTTTGTCAGGGGGCCAGTGTTCATGAAAACAATTAGATTAATAATCAAACAGTGGTGTTTGCATTATTAGCTTGGTTGTTTAGAGTGGAGCTTGTGCAACTAAATGAGATGCATTCATTAAATGTTTAATTAAACCGTTGTCTGAAAACAGGTCACAACACTGAATATCATGTCCCACTATTGCAGAACACATTTTACTACAGTATTTTAAAACAGGCCAGCTATTGTTACTCCTTTCAAGGGAACAGTTCTCCTCTTGTGTGGGTGAAATGCTTAGATTCTTGTCCATGGTTTGACTGTGTGACTTACACTCACATTACCAAGTCCACTTCTTTTGACCTCAGTGGTACTAAGACCTCCACAGTTGGATGCTTGCTTTCAGTGCAAGCTTCACTCCTATATGTCCCCACTGGTGTTGCAGCAAATAGGTGCTGAGAAAAATAAACCAGGTGGGTAATTTAGGAGCTGTTAACCACTATATTGGCATGAAATTGTCTCAAGTAATTACTTGGAGATGTCTCCAGCAATATGAATATAAATGTGCAGTACACTTCCTGACCTAAAATGTATGGCTGCTTTGAAGTGCTCAGATAGATTTTATAAATGGGTGGTGACCAAAGACGAATAGTGGATTTGTAGGTGTTAATGTAGCTGTGAATACTGTACAGATGCTTTTCCCTCCTTTTTTTTTATACAGTCCAATATTCTTTAGTTTTTGATTTCTAACACATGTCAAGGAAATTACTTTTCAGTTTTTGGTTAGTCTGGATCCTTAACAAACTGTGCATGCAGTATGATGGCACTCTTCACTTTTTCTTTCTGGTACCTTACTTAGAGCAAGAACAGACTGGGACGATGCAAAATATACAAAATGCAAAGACAAAAAAAATATATTTACATGGAGCCTTAGACATTCCTAATGCCACTTTTTCCTCTGGGAGTATTTTGGTGGCTTTTGAAAGAAAACACCGGGGCAGTAGCCTGAGTGGCCCTTTATACTCTCTTGTCTCCTACCTGTATTGGAGTGACCTTTAGGGGAGAGGAGACAGAAAGCAGGCAGGCTCATAGCTTGTCTTGAAGATACGCATTAGCTACTGCAGCCAGTGGGGTTAAAAACAAGTCATTTTATGGGCTAACTATAGCAGGTAGTCTGCCTTTTGAGACTTAGGCTGAAATGTTTATCAGGTGGCTCTGTGCTGAATAAGACCTTGTTATTTCATCTGTAGCACTCTGTTATCAGAGCAGAGCTGAAGTTGATCAGATAAACTTGAGAATCCTTGGGGAACCATTTATCTTTATTCCCAAACTTAAAATGAAATCAGGGCAAGAAGTAGGAGTCCACTACATGTGAATTTTGGCTTGCTAGCCAATTTCAAAAGGCCTGATCCTGTCTGGTGCTGTGAGCATCCTGATAACATTGATGTGCTCTTACTTGCCAGTAAAGCCAATGGAAGCTGAAGGCACCCAGCATCTTGTGCTGTTTGTTCTGCATTTAGATGAGTTATTTTCATCTCAGCTTTTGGCAGCATGAAACTTCACATTTTATGGCCAAATCTTCCACTCTGGTGGGTTATCTTCTTCCTATTTGTTTTGCTAATTAGTTCTCTATTATTACTTTGTGCAGGGAAGTCTGTCAGTGTCTAGGCATTCAAATGATTTTTAATGCATTTCAGTAATGTAAGTACAGTATTCTAAAATTTCATGAGAAGCAACTGTAAAGTCTCTGAAAGCATATAAAGGATAATTTCTGAATATACAACCTGCTGTAGAATTCATGTAGAGTAGTAGGTAACCAAGCAGTCACTTCTTTGGCATGCTTTTTTTTTTTGGAACTCATCTTGCTCAGTGCAACCAGGGCCAGGCTTTTCTGAATGGATTGGCATCTTTCAGCTCTCCAAGTTAAGGGCTGGATTTTTGAAAGGACTGAATGGCCAATTAGTCACTGAAAGTGTGATGCAGCCTGACATTTCTCTTGACAGTAACTTGGAGGGGAAAGGAGCTCTTTGGAAAAAATCTCCCTCTCTATTAAGGTGAGGAAAGGGAGAGCTATTGTATGTTGACTTCTTTTGAACACGTGGTCCCCGTAGTCAATCAAAGAATCATAGAACATCCCGAGTTGGAAGGGACCCACGAGGATCATGGAGTCCAACTCCTGGCTTTATACAGCACCAGCCGAAATCCAAACCCTATGTCTGAGAGCAGTGTCCAAATGCTCCTTGAGCTCCAGCAGTGTAAGTCTCTGACCACTGCCCTGGGGAGCCTGTTCCATGCCCACCACCTCTGGTGCAGAACCTTTCCCTATCCCCCACCTGCCCCTCCCCTGACACAGCTCTGCGCAGTTCCCTTGGGCCCTGTCACTGTCCCCAGAGAGCAGAGCTCAGCGCTGCCCCTCCGCTCCCTGTGAGGGGCTGCAGGCCGCCGTGAGGCCTCACCTCAGCCTCCTCTGCTCTGGGCTGAACAAACCATGGGACCTCAGCTGCTCCTCATATGTCTTGCCCTTTCCGTCTTTGTAGCCCTCCTTTAGATGCTCTCTAACAGCTTTATGTCCTTACATTGTGCCACCCAGAACTGCACACAGTGCTCGAGGTGAGGCCGCACAGCACAAAGCAGAGTGGGACAATCCCTCCCCTCACCCGGCAGTGCTGGGCCTGGTGCACCCCAGGGTGCAGTTGGCCCTTTTGGCTGCCAGGGCACACTGCTGGCCCGTATTGAACTTGCCATCCGTTAGAGCTCCCACATTCCTTTCCATGGGGCTGCTCTCCAGCCTCTCATCCCCCAGTGTGTACATATATCCAGAGCTGCCCCATCTCAGATGCAGAATCTGGCACTTGTTAAACTTCATGCGGTTGGCGATTGCCCTGCCCTCTGATTTGTCAAGATCTCTCTGCAAGGCCTCTCTACCCTCAAGAGAATCAGTAAATACAGATCATTTATAAACATGAGAGAAAATTGGCCCTAAAGTGGAGCCCTGGGGAGCCCTACCAGTGTCTGGTCACCAGCCTGATGTAACTCCATTTACTAGAACCCTTTGAGCCTGACCTAACCTGTCAGCCAATTGTTCACCCATCACATTATGTTTTTGTCTAGCTGTATGTTGGACGTTTTGTTCAGAAGGGTATTGTGAGAAACAGTATCAAAGGCTTTGCTAAAATCCAAAAAGATTACAACTGGCTTCCCAGTTTTCCCAGGCTTGAGTCAAAGCAGCTTGAGGTTCACAATACCACAGAGGGAGGGATGGCTGGAGAGATGCATGGACAGATGGATGCAGGTTTGTTACAACATTTTGCAAGAGCTTGCAGAATGGGATTGATGCAGCTCTTGAGAAACCTGCAGCCTCCAAATCCACACTTGCCTGTGAACTGCAGGGAGCTTGCCAGGAAAGGAAGTAATTTTAGAGTGTGATTTGGAAAATGATTCAGTTAAAAAAATTGCTATTTTTGAAGGGCTACTTTCCACTGGGATCCAGTCCACAGCACTTTCACAGAAGCACTTGTCTCACTGCAGCAGGGCATAGTGGAGGGGGAGGAAAAGGTCTGCCTGGAGCTGGCAACCCCACACCCTGCACCACCGCTGGGAAAACAATCCATGGAAATGCATCCTCCTCCACTTCACATTTCACCCTGCAAGTGAGATAGAAGGTGGGTGCTTTAAACCTGGCTATCTTGATAGAAATGATGAAGGTAACTCTGGTCACCCTCTGTGGGGAGTGCACTGTCCCAAGAGGAGTGAACAGTCCTCTGTATCTGGAAGTCAAGCTTCTGGATAGACTAAGTTTTGAGACACAAAAGCCTACTTTTTCCTGTTGACATAAAAGCCAATGACAGGCTGAGGAATTTATCATGTCATGGAATGGCAAGCAAGCACCTTTTTCATGCCATCTGAGGATTTGCTGTATGTATTTTACAGCTCCTGAGGCTGGCTCCCTCCCCAGTTGCTCCAGCCGGTAGCACTGACATGCAGTCTGCTGAGCTGATGCTCACTGCAACAGACTGAGCCTTTACAGAAGTGCAGGATGGGACTAACATAGCGAGAAAACATTAGTAACCCCTCTGGATTGGCTTTTTAGGATGAGAAGATGCAGGTAGAGCTCTGATGATCTGTTGGTCGTCTGTGCTGATGACCCCTGTCAGTTAACAAATAGGTTAAAATGTCACCTCCGTGCTGGATTTCTGTCTTGTCTCATGCTGAGTGATGGCCTTTTGAGGTACCCTATCCTGCTAAGCTTTTAACAAACAAGTGCCACTTGTGACTAAGCAACTTCATATAATTTAATTAGTTCTCGAGGACACATGGGGTTGAAGCATATGACGGATACAAAACATGACAATGCCAAGTCTGGAGTTCATGTGCAGTTATCAGGACTGCATGATGCTGATGGCTTTAGGAAAAATTAGCATTGGGCTTTTGGCTTTCCCAGACTGTGGACCCTGTCCACCCAAGATGTGCGTGTGTGTCCATATATACACAATACAAGGGAGTGATTTTGCTTGAAATGAAAGACAAAGCAGAGCCTACACTTGGCTGATCATCGATTTACTCTGTTATGGCAGTTCTGGAGATGTGGGTAAGTTCATCACATGAAAGGTCATGAGGAGTACCACTGTGTACAGCTTGTCAATGTGGCATTGCAGGTTTATCTCACTCCATTCAGTGGCTGAATTCAAACAAGGTGTCATTCTTATCCCTGTCTTGCTTTTCTCATACATTGCTAGGAAATGGAAGTTTGGGTCATTTTCTGAGATATTTCACAGCTCCTGTTCACCTTTTGGCATGCAGCAGATGAGTAGCCTGGCCTCAGACTGTGTGAGAAAGCTTTGAAATGCATCAAGCAGATCTCCGAGGCAGCAAATAGGGGTCAGCCACTCATCTGTTCACCTTGTGCGTAGCATGGAGATTGCTGACTCTTGCACTGACTTTGCCAAGCCTTACACAGACACTGTCTGCTGAGACCATGATTCACTGTGAGAGGGCAAAAAATGATGGGAAAAGGGGGCATATTGTGGTTATTATTTCTTTTTCTGGAACATTTTTTTCTAAAGAGATGTAATGGTGGGTTCTGGGGGGATGAGGAACGTGTGAGGAAAGCAATGTGTCATCTCCTGAACAAATGCTAGTCTGCAGGAAGCTGAAGGTAAAGAAAGAACATGACAGTCAGGAGTCTGCCCTTTTACACCTGTCCATTCCTGCTTCAGAGCTTGGTGAGCAAACTGGGAAATGTATTGAAAAAAATCCAGTTTGTCACGGAGAATGTTTAAAAGGCCTTTTCTTCCCATATTAGGTTTTTCCATTATTTCTAGCCACGTAAAAGATGCTTTCTGCATAATACCCGTTTCCTCTTTGTGCGTATAACAAAAGAGAACTACTGAGCCACTGAGCATGCAAAAGTGCCTCAGGGAAAACAGACGAAACTGCATTCAGGATCAGATTCAGTCTCATCTCGGGGTCTTCCTTAACCTGAAAATGGACTTCAACCTTCCCAGATTTCCTATTTTTAGAACTGGCTACTGCCAATATTCACCTGGACATTAGTGGAAAATTAAGTGAAGCTGTTTGGCAGCATTTTGCAGTTACTTTTACAAACAAGCAGTCATAGCTATGGAAAGGGTAAGTCATTACGCTTCTTATAGCAGATGATCCATTGTTTTAGAGTACTGAAGTATGATTTGGCCTATAACAAATCTGGTGAAAATGCATTAGTGGAAACAAAACAAACAAGCAAACACAAAAACACGCAGTGGAGAACATACAGTATTGAAATACAGCTACGTGATTTACTTCAGGTAATAAAGACCTTAGGTAAGGAATGAGGTGAAGGTAAAACAGTAGTGAGACAAAAGATGCCTAACAGTGGTCACTTCAAGATTGGACTGAAATGTAACTCTGGTGGCCCACTGCGCTCACAATCTCTGTAGCTCCGAAATCAGGAAAACAGTAGGAGGCAAGGAGAGAGAACAGAAAGGAAAACATACTTTGTTAAAAAGTTTTCTGAAGACTCTATCAGCCTTTCAGTCATCTTCTCTTTTTTTTTTAGCTCCAGTTTTTCTTCTAGCAACACAGTCTCTATGCTAGCCCTTCTGGTTGGTTAAGCTTCAAGCCTTGCTTGCCAAAATAGATTTTTCTTTTCTAAATCAGAGGTTCAGTGTACTAATATACAGCATTTTGGAGATATGAGGGCCATCTCTCATGGAAGAGAGCTGCTGCTGAGCAATGGAACATTGCACCTCTCTGGCAGGCAGGGACCACTGGCTTCTCTTGAACTCCCTCCCAATCTGCAGCTTGGTGTTTCGCGGTGCCGCCATGTCATTAGGATTCAGCCCGTGCAGCGTCTATAGGCAATACCATCAGCTACTGACCCTTGGTCTAATGGCCACGTCATCTGACTGAGGCTTAGAAAACATTCTTCTCCTCACCAGCTCTGTGCTGATATATCATGTCATCTTACTCCAATTATTTTTCTTCTATTTGCCTTATTTTCCTTCCCAACCTTGCTTCTGTTTCTCTCCTTAGGTCAAGGAGAGAAACAGAAACATAGAGTTGCTTTTGCTTTAAGCCATTATGATAGCTGCATTGGAAATTGCAGTGTCAATCATGCCTGGGATTATGGAAAGCTTCCCACCATCCAGGAAGGACATAAAGAGCATCCCATTGGCATGGTACTGGGGAGACTTCTGCATGCTTTTGGTGATGGGGTTAGTGTTAGGGTAGAAAACTGTTATGAAATAGATGTGTGCTCTAGCAAGCAGGCTTCATTTCTGTCTAAATGCCAATGTGGCTTATTATTTTCTAATGAAAAGAAATGTATTCCTCCTCTCTTAAGCAGACTATGTTGATTTAATTTGTGTTTTATGATCAAGATCCTAAATTTCATATCTTGCAAGTTTTATACGTAGAAAACAGGGATTTAGCTGCATGAGAACCATTAATGTCAGTACAGCTAACTCCCCATGCGCTTCTTTAAAGACTGTTTTATACACAACAACGTGGAATTGCACCTCCCTGTACTTCAGTTAGTGTCTGCAGGAGAAACACTGGTGGCCGATCTGAAGGCAAGCACACATTTAATTATTGCTCTTAAAGCAATAAGCATTTTTAGTAGTCTGATTTTTTCCTGCTGACAAACAACAGGCAGCGTATAACACAGAAATCAAATAGCTGCTTTGTTCTGGGGTGGGTTGGGGAAAGTAACAGAATGGTTTCAACCAGGAAATCACAGATTATTAATTTTACGTGATTTCAGTGCACTGTTGTTTGTTTGTTTGTTTGCTTTAGAGACTTCATATGCTCTGAGTTAGGGAGACACATCTCCAGTTATTAGAAAAGGAAGAACATCCACTTTTCTAGCTGAAATTTTCTTGGTTTATTTCCTTCAGTTCCTTCCCCACATACAAATAAAAATGATCCAACTGCTTTTGAGAATGCAAATAGGAAAAAAAAAAGACATTTTCCCAGCAACAGATGTTAACTTCATCCTTTCACATTGTCCTTACAGACTGTATTTTCAGACTTTCATCTCAATCATTAAATTTATCTATCCATGCCTCCTCCACTAAGACAAAAATTCATATCTTAGAATCTCTTTGTCCGTATTTCTTGCTATCCATGAGAACAGAGCAATTTGGAGACAATTGTGGATGATTTTGAGTATTTACCAGCAGGAGGAAAGCTCTGTCAACATCACCTGAGGACTGTAAGTTGGTTTGGAAATGGCAAGGTGTTTTATTCAAGCTCAGCTTGGTGACAACTCTTGCTACAATGTGGGCTGCACTGTTAAACTTGGTAGGCAGTCTCTATGGGATCTCACCTGTATTGTGCTTACCTTCAGGTAAGAAAATATTAAACTTGTAAAAGTTTAGTCTTCCAAAAATGTGACTTTGTTACATCAATGCATGAATCAGATAAACAAAATGAACTAAATTCTTCTGTCTGTGATCAAGTGCTGAAAGAGGTCAATGCAATACAACTGAACAGAAATTGTCACCTTAACCACAGTGTGTGGAAACTTACATTGTGGGCTTCAGCTGAGCAAACCAAATCTATAAATAGAGAGGTAGTAAACTGAAAATGACCAAGAGGACAAGTGTCTGGATTTTATCAGTTGAGTATTGAACAGTTAGGAGCTGCCAATGCGGATGCTTAGGTCTCACGCGCTGGATATTTGTAGCTGATCTAGATAGTTCAGTTGGAAGGGACTCTCAAAGATCGTCTAGTCCAGATGCATCGCAGGAATTTATTATTTGATAGCTGTGGGAATTATGAATCTCTGGATTGCCTGATTCTAGTGCTACTTGTAAACTGCATTGTATATAAGTAGACAAGGCTGAATTCTTGATGCCTGCTGTCAATAAATGAGTCAGGGGAACAGAGCTCAGGGAAATAAAAGTTTTGCTGAAATTATAAGGTAATGTTGACCCAAGAGCAAATGAGTTGTATATTACCCACAAATACACTGAGAATGGATATCTGAAAAAATTCCTAACTATTAAAGCAATCAACCTTTTGAATATTCTTTCAGTAGAAAGAATGAAAGCAAAAACCTGGAGTGCCTGTAAGGTAGGATCTGAAATGCATTATATAAAGTGATAGCAGAAAACTGAATTTAATGAGTAAGGTGCTCCTAAACACCATCATATATTTCAAGGTGGATAAAACACAGACTTCACTCATATATGGTATTTCTTCCTAAACACTACTAAAACAGGCGTCCCGCTGTCAGTACTGCGAAGAAAAGTGTAAATTTTCCTATCCAGGATGAACTCACCATACATTCATTAGCTTCTAATCTATTTTACAATTCTATGCTTAGCAGAGTATCACAATGCTCTTTCATGGCTGCGTGGCTGTGCTCTATAGAAATATACTACATACCAAATACAATTTTGTGTCCAAGACTGGCTACGTGATTTATATCGTAATTAAATGACGGAACATTGTGTCCTCTAAACTGTTGCTGAAAATTTTAGAAAGCAAAATCCCAGAAATAGGTAAATTTAGGTGTAAATAAGGGGAAGCTGACCGTTATTAAGAGGAGCAGTGAATGTCCTGGACAACAAAAATAGGGAGAGGACGGTCAGTTTGCTGAAATTTGCCAGCATACTTACAGGAAAGTATTGCCTCTCATGATTAGAAAAGCATGTTTCCTGCCAGTGAACTAGAGGACAAGCTTATATGTATAAGCATTTGCAACTGTGGCCTTGTGTAGAAAAGTGTTCTTCTAAAAAAGCGGACACTGTGGAATACATTTTCTAATGCTAGCTACTATACCTTGATTTTTGGGAAGGCCACCTCTTGCACTTCATCCTGTAGTTCAATCCTAACAGGAACGTAAATATTTAGTGGTTGATTCTGTGCCATAGGCCAGATTTTTTCTGACACAGTGTAATTGGCTAAAATCACTGAAACTGCTGAAAGCCTGGTCAGGCTTCTGGAGGTATACTCTGTATGCACTGCAATACATCTTGACTTGTGAAAGTTGACTGTTGTAGGCTGGCTGGAGAATGGATTTAGGGAGAGAGGCTCAACACAGGTTTGCTAGAAGAGTGGAAAACCAAAGCAGAAAAGAAATATGTCTGTTATATTTTACAAACACAAAGGTTCTTCAAGGTCTCTGCTATTCAGAACCCAGCAGGAATTTTCCAGCTGAGGAGAATAAAGAGAAATATTTACTGAAAGACAGATTGCGAGCATCAAGCTGCCTGTTCTTTAGTTGATCTTTTACACTGAGCACATTCAAAAGATCTATACTCATGGTTAGGCTGTTATTTGGAAAGCTGGCATAATACCTTCTGCTGAGAAATGCTTTGTATTAGACCTGTGACCCAGGGATATTTTAAAACACAGCAATTGTCTTGAATGTTCATTTCAAGACAGAGGGTGCTTTGTACATCTAAAGAAATGATTTCTCTTTTAGACTCACTGGGTTTTTTCCTGCTTGATTAAGAAGGACAAGACATAACACAAAAGA
Organism: Penelope pileata; assembly: GCA_013396635.1. Taxonomy (NCBI): domain Eukaryota; kingdom Metazoa; phylum Chordata; class Aves; order Galliformes; family Cracidae; genus Penelope; species Penelope pileata. The sequence continues at coordinate 6,535,386 of WBMW01000972.1, forward strand.
GAAAAATGGATATAAGTGAGTTTTTTGTTAAGTGCAATACTCTAGCACTGGGCAAGATTCCAGTCAAAACTCTAATTCTAAACACTAACTAGTCCTAAATTTTTGCAGTCTTGATTCTGCTCCTTCTCACATCAGATATGCTACACATCTGTAGTAACATCAGAATTTCACCGGAATGTTTTCAATTGGAGTCACAATCTATCTTTCCAAAGTAGACTAGATCTGGCACCTTTAAACTTGGAAGTTTGAAAACTAAATGCAGATGTGCTTAAGTGGGGAAGTTGTTAAATTCAGTCCATGGGGCTGGACGTAGTTCAGTGAAACACTGTTGAAAAGACCAGAAGTGCAGAAGTAATGGTGAAATGCAATAACAGTATGCTGAAAGATTAAATTGTCATTTTTAGGAGAGGCATTTTTAAACTTAGTCATATTGACCTTTAGTTTCTTATCACTGCCAAGTGTTCTCCTTTTTTGTACTCTTCTCCCAGCCTTTTCGATCAATATCTTCTTGATGAGATGACTAGTAATTACAAGATTAAGTTCTGCTTGGAAGAAGTTTGATGCCTTTTGAATTTGCTGAAACTTCTGAATTGCTACTGCTAGGATACGAAGTCACAGAAAACAGAGTTAATGTTTACTGGTATGCTTCCTATCTGGCAACAAGAAATTGGGTCCACATCTCCTGGGTTCCTATGTAGTACTCATCCACAAACTTATTTTCCTCAGTGGAGAAGCAAAGCTATGCTTAGCTAAAAAAGCAAAGATGAACAGCTCTGTGGTGACTCAGTCCTTCTTCCAGCTGTTCCATCACTTCTGTAAGTCTTGAATCCTCTGCAGTGCCAGCAGAAGTGTAATAGCTATAACCTATCTCTCTGATATTAAATTCCCTGGTACTAATGGGTTATGGCCTTCAGCATTGTCGATATTATTAAGAACAATACTGTTATATTGGAAACTCAGTCAACCCTCAACTTTCACATTAATTGTTAAAGGGTTTTTCTCTTGGCAGCCCAAAAGGAAGCAAATGACCTGAATCCATGAAAACATCTCAGACAAAAAAATCACCAAATAATGATTGATAATCCTTGTTTTCCCTTTGCCCTCAAAGGAAATCAAGGAATTGGAAAAGACATTGGTAGAAGAAAAGGGGGTACATGGTACCATCGGTCCTCCATAACAAATGTTGGCTCCTTGCACCAGCACACTGCACTAGCAGTTCAGCAGATTACCTTCACAGCAGGAGCTGGTGCAACTTTTGGGGATGGTACAGCTGTGAGCTGCACTGCTGCTTCCCAATATCCCTCTGTCTGTGTCCAAACATGCAGTGAAAACTCCATCCATCCAGAAAGTTGGCTGATTCATTCCCGTCATCAGAAATACCACCTTTGGCTCAAACCTTTTTCAGTGCCTGGGTTTTTTTTCTGCATGCTTTGAGGTACTTGTGAACAGTCAGTGCAGGTGAAAAACTGGGAAATGCTCTGTCAAATACGTTCAAATACATTGTTTTGAGAGCTACATTGCAAGAGGCTTGTTTTTCAAAGGTGCACAATATCCTGTCATATGGTGTTGAGCAGCCTGGTGCTCACTGTCATTGGTAGTACAGGAGGAGGCTGATGGGACACAGAACCGAGCATGGGTCTGGTTGTGGAGTCTGTAATTTCCTTCCCCTCCTGTCATCTGATATGAACCAGAAAAGTGAGATCTTATTTTAAAAATAACTGAATCATCATGGACACCGGAGCTATTGCTCTCCTGAACCTTGCCTTGACAACTTCTTTCCAAATCTGTGGAAAATATTACTGCAATTTGATCAGGGAAAAACATTGCTCCCCAAAGAGAAGAATAGAGAAATCTTTTCATTTAATTTTATTGTTCTTTGCTGACACATGGCAAGCTCAGCTCCTGAATTTTCATTGGCCGTGACGTACAAACTGGAGTTGTAGTTCAGGAATCATACCTGTATGGGCCATTGCGTAAGATACTCCGAAGAGTTGGGTGATTGGCTGAGGACATTTTGAGTAGCCAACCATGTCTTGCTTGGCCAAAGGGCAAGCTCACACAGTGCTCTTGGTTCTTTGTTTTTTATTTTTCTATGTTAACTTTTCCAGATATGGAACCTGATCATGCAAAGCTGCTCCAGTAAGAGTGACCCCATAGGGCCGTCTGTTGTGACCATGGCGGCCAAGACACAAAAATGCCTGAAACGTTACTAGAAAAGTGCTGCCCCTTTCAAGAGGAGCAAGCCTTGGCCATGGGCCCCTGCTCCATGGTGCCTGGTGATTCCCTCCTCCTGGCAGAGCTCCTGGGTCTTCCCCTGCAGCTTTTGGGACCATCTGCTTCTGAAGCAGTAATAAACTGTGTTGTATTTATTGGCTACTGTGTAGACTTTTGCCAACCATGTCCCCATACCTTTGGCCCCACACAACACCCCAAATACATGTTTAAACTGAGGTTTTTTTCAGGTGTGTAAATTACAGCAGTTTTAATCAGTGCACTGAATATTTTTATTACTATGAATGAGCTCTGGGGACATTATTTATGAGGAATAAAGAGAGATTTTATGTTGGGAAACATAAAAGGCTTCCTATTACTTAATGAACTAAAAGCAACTCCATCAAAATCAGTGAAATTATGTGACAGTAAGCAGGATCAGGGCTTTCTTTTGTTTTTACTTAGCACATCTGACTTCTTGGACAATATTTAGTCAATCTGATACTTGACACAAGGCTGAGTGATTGTTGCTCCAAGTCCTAAAATATGGTCTTTTTAATGCTAAACAGCAAACTTAATACTTGTAGGATAGTCAAATTGCAATTGGAGAAAAAAGATGCGGAAAAAAATGAGAGAAAGCCAGCAGAAAACCTGAGGAAACAGATTGCAAAACTGGTCTCAGGATACATGTAGCAATTCAGAACTGAAAAAGAAAATTGTTAAAGAAACAACATCTGTGGGGCGACAGATGCCCATCAGAATTATTTTCTCATGTTTTCATTGGGATCCATTTTGCTATTGTCCAGTACTTGTCTGGAGGGAGGTGATAGGATGTTTCATAACACTGAATGAGATACTTTTGTTTATTGTCTGGTAGACAGCAGAAGCCTGTAGGAACTTCCTATGCTTGGACCATCTGTGTCTCTGTTGAGTTTGTTATGTGCCAGCTCCCAGAGCGAAAGGTAGCTGGGGGATGGGAGGAGTGGCAGACAGACGAGCAGACGTGCTCTTTCACCACGTGGCAGCATGGTTAACACAGGGGTCAGCAAGAACGGGGAATCTATGTTGCTGCTGAATGCCCGATTGTAGTGCCTAGGGGTTTGCATGAGCCCCTGGAGGAGAAGGGACCTTTGGACTGAATGCCTGGGGACTGCATTAGTCTGGGTGATAACAACCTAAAGAAAGGTGTCTGGTTTTCACAGGGTTAGCAGCAGGTGCCTTTTCTCATCAGTGCCATCCTGTGCCCTCGTTCATGTTTGCCTCGCAAAGCAACAGAGGAAAGGAGAGCTGTTAACAGGAAAACTCTCTGAAATTTAGAAGTAGAAATCAAATGCTTTTTCCAGTCTCTTGTACTCAGAAGCACCAGAAGCAATGTAAAATGGAGGGGTGTAAGACAGTTCTTGCTGGTTTTCATAGGAGCTCATCTTGCTTGGCTTTGTAAATCCCAGCTTAGACCCTGTTTTCTCAGTACAGTGCAAAAATGAGGGGATGATGTCCTCAGAGGAGCTCTGGGGAGTCCGTCTCCAAACTGGTGCCAGGAGCTCAGCCCTACTTTGCTGCTTCCTGGGCACATTATTTTGAGCCAGGGTGGCTACCTGTCCTCTGGGCCTGAGCTGGCACCACCTTGCAATGCTGCACTGTGCAGGATGGCTGCTGGTTGGCTTAGGGCTGGGGACAGCAGGAGGATGGCCTGGGGGAGCCTCTGCAGCACAGGCCCTGGTAGGAACCTCTCCTGCCTCTGTGTGTTCGTAGAGCACTGACTGGCTTTCTGCACTTCAGGGAAACAGAAGAGAAATGGTAGTGCCTTCTCCATCCTGCAATACTTTTGTCAAGATTAAAAAGTAACTTGGAAATTAAACTTGGATTTATTTCAGCCACTTCGCCTTTCTCCATTCCTTCCCTTCTTCCTTTCCTGCAGAAAAGAAAGAACCATGCATCTCAATGGGGGAAAGTGCTGCAGGATGAGCTGGGCATTAATCTTGTTGCTGAAATGAAGAATGGATAAGTTCTTCAAAACTTTGCCCTCTGTAAAATGAAAGGCGTGACTGATTTGTTTTCCATTGCTTATTTGTCTTATAGTGAATTTCTAACGCTTTTTCCTTTTCTTTCTCTTGTATTCTTTCTCCTCTGCTCCAGCCTAACAACTTTCTGAGCCAGGTGTGAGGTCTTGAGCACTCCTATTCAGCAGCTCAGTGCTGACGGATCAAATAGCTGGAGGGGAGGAAGGATCTCGTTAGGTTTCACCCCCGTTGGGGCAGCGCTGTCTCTGTGGCTGTGATGGGTGTGGTGGTCCACAGAGCTCTCGCTGTGGTACCTGAACCCATGGCCCCCTTGGAATTTGCATGCCCTTGAGAAAAGGATCTGTGTGAAAGCTGTAGCTTCAGTTGTTTTCAGTGAGAGACTTTGAGAGAGAGAGAAGAAATAAAAATTAAAAAAAAAATGATTGAAGGCATTAAAATGTAATAATTGAAATAAAGGTGTGTCTACACAAACAGTGAGGGTCAGCTGCAACATTCCATCCAGTCTGACACCCGTGACCATCTGCAACCAGCTCCCAGCAGATACCTGACTTTATCTATGAATGTTGTGGGATACTGCAGCCTGAAATTGCTCTGTATCTGTTCATGTCAGAATATTCAAAATGGACCAAAGCCTAAAATGTGTGTATTTCAATATCAAGAAGTCATCCCAATAGAGAAAAATTCACTTTCTAAATTTGACCCATTTGTCTCAATATTTTTACCTTCTTTCTCTTCTCACTCAAAGCTGCCCTGAAAAAGTCTTCTGCATTTTCAAAATTTATCTGTAGAGAATTTTTAGTGAGACAGTTATTTACAAGCAGTGATGAGGTTCCCTCTCACACTGCCAAACTGAAGTCTCCTATGGACTGTTCATTGGTAGGACGACTTCCACTTTGTAGCAACTTGTAGCTGCTTTTGGTAGAACCTTTTACAATTTCTGCTTCTATATCAATAAATTTAGGACCTTCCCACATGTATTTCTTTTTATTCATTTTTGGGGGATTTTTTTCCATTCTTTTGCTCATTAGGCTGATGCCTTTAGGCATGGTGCTCTTTAGGCTGATGAGAAGTGGGTCATATGAACCATTTACTCCCAGTTAATGTGCTGTATGTAATTAAAACTAGCTATGTGTCAGCCTCAGGCAATAATAACTCCTGCTCCTAGGGACGCTTTGTCAAGCGACTGATTAAAAAGCGGTCTTCGTGAAAATCTCTTCCACTGGCCATGAAAATACAAGCATATTCCACTTTTTGCAGCTTTCTTTGAAAGAGAAAACTGTCCATGCTCTGAGAAGACTGGAATATATCCATTTTTACATTTCTTCTAGCATTACTCTTCACTGGATGCTGTATTCTGGAGGCATTCAATTTTGTTAATGTAAATATAAAATTAGAAGCAATGCCACCAGCAGTCAGAGGGCACGAATTATTTCATGGACAGAAACCCAGAAGCAGGTTACTTGTTCATTTACTACAGTGTCATTTCTTAAAAAACAGAACATATGATTTTTGCTGTATCAAACTACTACATAAATTGGACAATGTCGTTTTTCAATAACTAACTCTCCTTAATACAAAACATTATACATAAAATATGCACTCATTTCATTTAAAAGAACAGGTAAGAGTTTTCCACATGATTTACCAAAAATAACCTTATTTCAAAAGGAAAACTAAAACAAAAGCAGCAGAAAATGGAGAATCAGTTTGACTTTTTTTTTTTTTTCGCAGTGTGGTTAGGCTGCATTTCTTTGTTTGCAGCCAGCATTTCTGGAGATGGCATGTCCTGCCACAGCAACAAAAGCTGGAGCAAGGAGCAAGGAGCAATGTTTTACTGAGACAGGCAGGTGGCTGATGAGTGGTAGTAGAGGAGCAGGGAGGTATTTGGGGCAGGAAAAGGTACAGAAATGGAGAAAAGATGTTAACTTCAAAACTAGGATGAGAATGAAGGATGTAATATACTGCTTAAAGCAATTGGGTGACTATTTTTCTGCTGAGTGAGTTATAAATGAGATAGGGAGATTATTCATGAATTGCATCATGGAGAGGACATAAAGGATTAGAAAGGCTCCTTGAGCCATAAAGCTTTCACCAAGCAAGGAAAGAGTAATGCTCTTGTTTTTATTTTGCTGTCTTCAGGCTGACAAACTTCTAATTTTGTTTCCAAAAATAGTTACGAGCCAAATACAAAGGGGTCTTAAATCCTGTGTGCTTGCTTCTGTGTTGCTGTTGACTGGGCATAAGACAGCTTGATAACTGTCTGTTGGAGGTTTAGAGAAAACTCAGCCTGTATTCCCACAAGAATTCTCAAAATAAGTGCAGATAAAATTTACTGTTCAGCCTTCTAGGAGGGCTGCGTTTTTTTTCTGTGCTTTGTATCTAACCTGGGTCTGGTTCCTTCAGCCCAGAGTGATGAAACACCGCTCTAAAAGGAGTCTTATCCCAAAACTGCACATACACTGCTCACCCCATCTCTTCTGAGTCACGCGTTTACATCATCCCACTCCTTTTAGTGCATCTCTGCTGTGTGTCGGAAGAAAGTGCTGCTGCAGCCTCTGGCGGCTGCTGCTGGTCCCGCATCGCTGACAGCAGCAGCAGCTGCCGCCGAGGTGAGGGGAAAAAAGGATAAGTTCCTGTATCAGGGAGGCAAATTGCAAGGTCTGACACAGAAATGCCGTGCACTTCAATTCTGTTTCATATTTATGACTCTGACAGTTCCTTGACTGCCTGTGGAAGTAGCTTTAAAAATAAATTCTAGTGCATTTTAGCTACCAGAACACCAAGTGCTGCTATTTTTACAGCATTCAGAAGGAGTTAGCTGGTGAGAGATGTAATAAATAGGCTCAAATCCCTCCTGTAAGCGAAATTCAAAACTCAGAAGAGCAATTTTACTCTCAAGCTCAGGGCAGCCAAAAGCATTTTGCATTCAGAGCTCTTCGACAGGCAGCATTACAGGGCTGTGCCCTGCGCTCCTCTGAGCCAGGCTGCTGAGTTGTGTGATTCGCTTATGCTGAGTGGAACAGCCAGCCTGATCTGCTAGCTACTCTCTTTCCTTCTTGTTTTTCCCCTTCCTCCTTTCTTATTTTTTTTAACTCTCTCCCTTCAGCAGCTTAACAATATGTTTATCTCAATTTCCAAAATAAAGTTAGCAAAGAGAAGGACATTTAAAATACCCAACCAAAGTATAAAAGTTGTGATACATGAATAAAGCACCAAATAGGAAAAGATATGTATATGAATTTATTCTGACTTATAAGCCTCAGGGAGTTACGTTTTCATACATTCTAAGCAATTTAAAGTCCAGAAATTTATTTGAAAAATGTTTTAAGGTAGCTTCTGTTTGCCCATTGTTCCTCTTACATTGCCTTTCTCTTTCTCGTGAGTTTTATCAGGTGGTAACTTTAAATGAAGCAGAAAATGTTGTTGGCCGTTCCTAAGTGTATTAACTTTTTCTATGGCTGCACAACACGACTAAGTTAATTTCTTAGACCATAGTTCTCCAAGTTATCTGTTTCTATATCAACACATTCTGATTCTTTCTTGGATAACAGCAATTTTTTATTTTTTTTGGAACCATACTATTGCATACATATAAATGAACATTTCCAGGCTTGGCTGTAAGATACTTCAGCAGATCCTTTTTACAGCCTCAAAATTCCTCTTCAGCAGTCTACTAACACTTAACTCTTTAAAGAGTTCCTCTCCAGTAACCAGCCTCATGCTGAGCCTCCTCCTGTGTGCCATAACTAGTAGATTGTCATGAAGCCGTACCCTGAAGGCTTAAAGAGGAGGTCTTCTGCATCACATTTAAGAAAAAACAAAGCCCAGATAAAATCAAACCAATCCTGGAAGTAAGGAGCAAGATTATTTATCTGTGCTTAATGTTTTGCTAACAAAACCAAACAAGTGCTGAAAGTAGGCCCCAGAACAAAAGGAAAGCATTATTGGCAAGAGCCTGAAGAAAGAATGGTGATAGCAGTGCTCATACTTGGCACTTTTCTCCTTCAGAAAATGCTTTATAAATATCAGCGCATTATCAAAAATGCAGTGTATTCCATGCCCTGTGGATCTCATCTAGTACAGTTCTTAAGCTTTGCTGTTTCAGTGATAGGTGGCCAAAGAATTACAGCCCTTAACGCTCTGTGTTGAGATGTAGAGTCAAGCGTGGTTCAGTGGGCAGCGTGGTAGTCTGAGTTCACCCCCTGACAAACACTGAGGGAGCGGGTTCTTAATCAAACAGGGGTGAGTGCTTCTGCTTAAGGGAGATGCAGTTGTTCCATTTAATTGGGCATTAAGTAGGCTTAAGCATCTGATTCCAAGTGAGCTGCCAGGCCAGGGCTGGTCTGCACCACCCTGGCTGTGAGGCTGCGTACAGCATAAACCGAGGGCAATAACGCTGTACCTTGCTTGTCTCTTTTTTCTGATGAAATCTCAGGAGGGTTTTCTCGTGCTGCTTATCCATGGTGAGGTTCACAGGACCCATCTAAAGTGTGAGCACTGTTGCAAATCACAGCACAAGGGCTAGGAGGAGCGTTGCAGTCTCTGTAGTCTTCACTCCCTCCTGACGTCTCTGCGGGGATGGCCGTGTCATCGTCTACAGAAGGGTTATATGCAATTCCAGCTATGAACAGTAAATATTGACAAAGAATAATAAATATAATAATTCATAAAAAAATAACCAGGCATTGCTTTTGCTTGCAGTGCAACCCAGCATGCTCAGCTGAAAGCAGAGTAAGCGTCAATTTTAGTTCCCGTCTCCATCTCTCATACCACATAGCACAGAAACACCGCAGCTGTTCAGTATGGAAAATGGTGGACAGTCCTTTTGCAGTGGAGAAAACGTGAAGCTCACGGGATTTAAAACAGCCAGTAGCACACAACAACCCCATCATTATTATGCAGCAGAGGCTACTGTACTTTTCACTTTGATCACTGGGCTCTGTCTTTTCATCCCTGTTTTTTTTCTCTTTACCATTCCCAGAGATTTGAAATAAGACAGATGTATTTATAAGTGACAGCAGCAATTTCCTTTGCGCTGATAAGTAAAATCAAGCTTTCTTTTTAGCAAGAAGAAAACAGCTCTGCCATTTGTATGTTATTGGCCTGTCTTTTATGAAACGTTATGCCATTCATAGCTCAGGCAATCTGCTATAAATACAGCCGCGCGGCAGTACGTTTTACAAACAGCTTGTCAGGACAGAAATAAAAAAAACCCTAGAGTTAGAGAGAAAAATAATTTGGCACCAACCAACCATTTACATTCCTGCAAACCAACTGTGAAACGGTGTGGAAGGGCCACAAGCTGCATAGTCAACCATAGAATCACAGAATATCACGAGCTGGAAGGGGCCCACGAGGACCATTGAGTCCAGCTCTTGGCCCCACACAGGGCCACCCAAAATCCAAACCCTGTGTTTGAGGGCATTGTCCAAACACTCCTTGAGCTCCAGCACATCTGGTGCAGCATCTCCACAAGTGGTGAAATCTCTGAATGTCTCACTTGTCGCAATCCATTAATTTTCAAGTAACTTTCCATTAGTACAGTTTGTTAGAAGGCAATGCCGTTTTTTAAATAAATTTTTATTTTTTAAAATATACTCAGTTTTAAATGTCCTGTTAAAGTGAAAGGCTGTTTCCTAACACGTGATTTTCCAAGTTCTACTATGACTTAGCATACTAGCAGTAGCATAGTAAAAGTAAAAGATGTACAGAGAAGGGCAGCTGAATGTTCAGTGGTAAGGAGCAGCTTCCAAGGAGGGACAAACAAGGACACTATTCCTCAGCATCAGGAGAGGGCTGGCATAAAATGAGACAGAGGAGATAGATGACTTCCCGAGTGATCTCAGTGTTTTAGATAGATCATGGAGCACTTTATTTGTAATGAACAACAGCTTTTTAGAGATTCATCACAAGCACATCTGTGGAAAGTAAATGCAGAGGAACACTCCAGGCTGAACAAGCCCAGCTCCCTCAGCCCATCCCCATGGGAGCGGTGCTCCAGCCCTCTGAGCATCCTCATGGCCTCCTCTGGACCCACTCCGACAGCTCTGCATCCTTCTTGTGCTGGGGGATCTGAACACAGTACTGCAGGGGGACCTCATAGAAGAAGGGTAGAAGGGAAGAATCACCTCCCTGGACCTGCTAGCTGCACTTCTTTTGATGCAGCCCGAGGTACGATTGGCTTCATGGGCTGCAAGTGCACATTGCTGGCTCGTGTTTAACTTTTCATCTACCAGCATCCCCAGGTCCTTCTCTGCCAGGCTGCTCTCTACCCACTTGTCACCCAGCCTGTATTCACGGTTGGGATTGCAAACCTTTGTGTAAACTTTTTTAATTCTTGCTAATCTATAGAATTCACAGTTCTTGAACTTAATTGCTCTCTAAAGAGAAACAAACTCTTCTGGCTTGTCTTGTTCACCAATTGATACAAACCAGGCAAGCTATTTCCACCATGAGAGCCTGCTAACACATTATTTCTTTTATGTTTTATTGTCAGTTGGCTGATGTTGTCACAAAATTTTGAGATTGCACTCTTGTGGCTATAACTCCATATCCTTTATAACATCCTTTTCGCTGACAGCAGACAGCAAATGGATATGTTTCTCTTCATTCTGTAATTTTTCTGCCCTTGATGATCTCTATCTATGGAGTAATTTGGACTTTTATGTCTGTGGCAGCTGAAGTGAAGATGTGTTTCAGCAAATGATCTAAACAGATTATTACTTTTACTCCTCCTACATGCTCTCCTACGTAACTTTACAAAGGATGCATTTCAGACTGGTACAGTCAGTGCTCCCAACAGGGCCACTTTTCTCTCTCACCTTGGGGAAGGACTGAGCACATTGAGGGCTTCGCTGGCCTCGCAGGAAAGGCTCATCTTTCCCTTTAGCTTTGGGTTTGGCAGAGCGGGAAAGGCTTACCACAAAAGACTCCTTGCCATCTGACTGAAAGAGAGTTGTGTTTTGCCTGCTGACCTGTGACCACAAGCACAAAGCAGTATTTTTAGTACTGTTCCAGGAACCTGGGAGTACACTCATGGATATTTGACAATACAGTCAGATATCTTCCTTTTTGCCTCTGCCTTGGTGCTGGCGTGACTTGACCATTGTGAGGTGACCTCAACGTGGGACAACTGCAATGGAAGCCACCAAGAATACCAGAGAGTTAAGACACGATAAGGCAAGCTGTGAAATAGACAACTGTGCCTGGTAATGACGTCACCACTTACCTGAGCATCTCAACACTGATGCCTGCAAAGACTCCATCTGAAATTCTCACAGTATTTCTCGGTTTGTAGCTCACTGGGATCTTTTCTGGGTGTGAGCTTTTAGACATAAAAATACAGACTGATCAAAACCACCGTGTTTTTCCCTCTGCAGCATTTTCTAGCTGGTAGGGCTATTTATCATAACTTGGCAGCGTCTGCCCTCCTTTTAAGAACAGGAACCTACAGCCAGTAAGGTTTCAGATATCTGTTGGAAACATCTCAGCTCAAAATTCCTTCAGTAAAGGCTCTTTCTACTATCAAATGTGGTGCGGAGCTTCTAAAAGAGCAATGCCCACACCTTGTACTTGGATTTAACTTTCACGTTACTGTCACACAGCAGAGCTGGCTCTCAGGTATTTGCATTAGGCATGGACCCAGTACTAAATATGTACTAATGGGTCAATAGCATCAAAACATACACTTTTTTAGAAAGACGGTCCTGTAATGAAACACTGAGACTTGATTTTTACAGGGCCACATGCTCAGTATGTCTGTATTGCACAGGTAAACAAAGGCACTTTTCCCATTGAAAGGCAATGTCCCTCAGAAAATGTTCATGCCTTGTAATAGATCCCATATGTAGAACTCTTCTAGTTAATGGAGGATTTTCCAGTCTGTGAGTAAAGCATTTCAAGCACCTTTGTAAAAAATGAGTAAACTTCATTTGACGTGAGCTGGAAAACGCCAATACTACCAGTGTGCTTTGAGGTGAAGGCTGAATCAATAAAGCCCAGAACTTTTATTCTGCTGCCAGAGGCTATTACTGAGTGCCTTTGTTAGCGATACCACCACTAACCCCTGATACTAGGTATACAGAAGCAAGTGACAACATCCTTTAAGGTAGCTGTTGTGAACACTGTAGTAGCGAGATAGGAACAACCCATTTTCCAGCAGCATTGTTCATTAGAAAAACAGGGTCAAAGCAGGAAACACTGTTAAACAGAGCTTTGACAGGGCTTCTGTAACAAGCCACCCAATGTGGCAGCACTTCCAGTGTGCACTCAGAAGACTTGTTATATGGTTCCTACCTTTCTCTTCCTCCTTTTTCCAAGTCTTCCACTTGCTTTTGCACTCAGAAAAGGAACATAGTGGACGACTCATTTTTGTCCCTGCCTGCAGCCCAATTTTACCCTTCCCCAGCACAGGCAGTCCCTTCCAGTACTTGCAGAATGCACGGGAAGGAAACGTCTCTTCCTTCTGTACAGAAGAGCAATATCATTTTAAAAGAAAACAGTAGCAAGTGCAGAACCTCGTATGAGAATACTTCCCAGCATTTCTTCAGAACCCAAAGAGAAAGTATGAGACGGTGTTTGGTGAGCTGTAAAGAAACATGGGGAGAGAAAGCAGCAGGAATGCTTTTGTCATCATAGCAAATTTGTTGGTAAAAATAAAGCATTTCTATGAGGTGACTCTACCAGCAGTAAAATAAAGGTGGAACAGAGCAACTGAAATTGAATTTTCTGATCAAAAATGTTCCAATGCTGTGTATATATCACATGACAAATCTTCTGGATCTCTATAGTAGTGTTAAAATCATAGCCAAAGATCTATAATGTGGTATTGCCAAAAAGAAACCTGCTCTCAAAAAAGCGAAGTATTTTATCGTCTGTCATTGGAAATATCTTCTTGGCTGCAGAGAGTCTCTGTGGCCAGGCATTCAATTCTGTTTGCTGCTTGTTCTCCTCCTTGCTGCAGCTCGTGTGTATGAAATGAACCACCAGTTAGACCATTCGACCCATTTGTGCACACCTGACCTGTGCACTCTGATGTGTAAAAGACCAATCCATTTTTCTCCAGACAGGAACTACCGAAGATTTAATCAGATGAAATAACCTTCTCTTCTTCTGTTAAGCAAACAACCATGCTTCTTTGCAGCAATTATTTGCTGCCAGGCAATCTGATAAAGAAACCAAAAGCTGCTGTTGGCCAGAAGTATGCCCACCTCGGACTCTGCACAGCCTGAACATAGGCGCAGGGTCGGGGGCTGTCACCTATGGGTAACAGAATGGGTTACCCAAACTTGTCATGTCTGTTCCCATTTTACTTCCCGGGCTCCTCTGTTGTGCAGCTGAAGCAAAGGGAATCACTCCAATGCTTCTCTTGTTTATTCCATGAATTACATACATTTTATTTAAGTACGTGAGTCTTTTTTTTTTTCATGGTACTACTGACACTGATGGACTAGTACGCAGTTCCTTGGGCAATATTTCTTTTTTTCTGTCTTACAGGCCTTACAAATGATTTTTGCACAACTTTTATAGTTCTAATGGAACAGCAGATGTACTGAAATTGTTTTGCAGTGGTAGCCAGCTGCTGCAATCATTACATGACATTTGCTATTTTCATAGGAGATTAAAATAAGGAACTTTTTTTTCTGAATTTATGATTGCTTTCTATGCAAAATTACCTCTCAGTATTATTTAATTCCCTGTCCTTTAAGAGTGTTTGTCCACTGCACATCTCTTGTATTAAAAATAAAAAATGGAAAGGGAACAGAAACAGCTTTTAGAACCCCCTCTGGCACTAGAAGTCAAAGGAACAGGCAGCTAAGTGACATTCCTCTTCGGAAGTGGAGAGTCACCATTTTCTCGTATACATAACAAGTGAGATTGGAATGAGGACTACAATTTTAATTGCTCTTTTTTTGTAAAGCAGACTTTGATTTATGTCAGCCTGTGTTGCTGTTGGAAGATTTTTGTGTTGGTGTGGAAAGTTACAAGTGCTAGAAGAAAAGCACGAACATTGGGTTTGAAAAGGCATTTGCGTGGTTTTTGTATGAGCTTTGAAGACGTGTTCAGATTTCTTCTTAATTACATAAAACTTACCTATGTGATAATTGTGATTACCCATTGTTAGCTGAGATGTCAATTAATTATTTCATGCCTGTATTAGTGTTCTCCTCCCTTCTTTTTATCAACCCACTTTGATTTAAACCAGAAACATTTCATATGGTGAGGGACTAAAATAATCCCTGAGTGTGAAGATCCTTAATGATTCGGTTGTGTGGCGTGAAACGGAAAAAGCAGAACATTTTCCTTAGAAAACATTTTTCACAGAAAAATAAAAAAAAAAAAAGTGGTTTGACAAAACCTAGGCATTTAGGGAAATACATTCCTTGCATGCTGAAGCTCTCAGCAGAGTGTGAAAAGATTTTTCTCCCTGGGTTGCCCAACTCTCCTGCTCGTGTACAGGAAGGTTTGCAGTCACCCATCAAATTCTCAGCTACAAAATGCCATTTTTCAACACAGTCACCCAGTTAGCTGTGCATTTTCACCAGCGATGAGCAAGAGCTGCACGCCATGCTCGTAACAGTCTGCACCAATGGAGGTACCCCACTGTCACTGTTACCACTGCTGAAACGCACCGCCACCGCCTCGCTGTGCTCACAGCCAATGTTTGGTCTCCATCGATGTTCAGCAAGCGTCAATGAATGCCAGCGGATGCCACCTTTTCCTCATGGAGGAATTCAGTTCCACGCCTTTGCTTTATCTACACTTCCATGTCAGACGCCATTTGGTCAGAGTGCCCCTCCGCTGCCATCTGTCACAGGGCAACAAAATGTAACAATATTGGTGGGAAGGTTCAACCTCTGCCGCCTACTACCAATATCTGCCTCTGATGTCACTGGCCAACATAATAAAATAGGAGGTATTACTTTCAGAGCAGCCCCCATATTAAGTATGTATTTCTAGGACATCTATGCGTGTCCGGTGAACTCCTGAGACTTCTGAGACTGAATTAAAGGTCTGATCACTCATGGCTCATGGGCCGGATGTTTTGTAGCGTGGCCATTTTCCCAGCTAACTCATCCTTCACTCAAGTGAAATTTTTTGTCCACGTGCAACAGCTCTGATGCTGGGCAGGACGTGTCTGTCACTTTGCAATGACTGGAAAAGACTGGGAAAGACTGGGAAACCAGATCAAGCATAACACATCCGTGTGGAGGAGCTGGTTTCTACACGTCTCCCCACACAGGCCTTAGAAAGCAAATGCTCCTAATTTGAGTTTTTTGTTTGAACTTTTTTTTTTTCGTCCTTTTGCAGTGTGTTTCTTCATAAAGCACATCCCAAACGTCATTACAACTTATGAATGTGGTAACAGAGGGCATGAACATGTTGTGGGTGTGATCAGTGGTAGGGAGACTGTTGATCAGGGCCTGAACTGATGGTTGAGCACCTGGCGGAGGGGTGTGGTAGGCCCGGGGAGCACAGCAGCGCTGGCACCCGCGCTCCCCTGGGACTCGAAAGGGTAGGCCTGGAGCGGGGTTGCCTCAGGCTCATGTAAAGGCCAGCCTGAAGCTGCTGGAGCAGTTTTAAGCGGAAAGAATTGGTATAAAGAAGCAGCAGCACCAGCTCAAGAAGGAAGTGGAGCTTAGGAGGGAAGCTGATGAGACAGTAGCATAGTCGTGTGAGTCTGGACTTTTTTTTTTTGTAAATAGTGCGTGGTATTTTAAGCACTGCAAACGACTATGTAGTTCCCAGTTAGAAAGCACCTGCTTTATCCTTTGATATTGTAAAGTAATTAAGTAGCAATTATTAAAGTATTTATTAACTATCCTTAGCCCTGCAACCAGCCATAAATGTGCTCTCAATAAGTAACTCAGCTGCAAAACTGAAGTGACTTGAATACCTGGAATTCCTCTCTTAAAACACACAGGTACATACACAAAATTACTACATTGAGGGCAAAGCCACCAATTTCTCTGTTATACCTGATCATTTTGGTAGCTAGATTGGGGGAAAAAAAAAAAAATTGCCTTCCTGCGTGGTTTCTGACCAAAGTTCCAGGTGTGGCTCCAGAAGGTCACTTTCAAATGAGAAAAACACATCATATCTAATTCCAAAGCAATTATGAAGATTATGAAGATTAGGAATAATTTATAATTAATTTACAGCTTGTTTTAGTAAATGCACTTTTACAAACATATACACATACCTATAGCACATGCACAAATGTTGTTGTGTTCTTTTTCAGTGGTTTCCTATTCAGTCCAAGAAACTCTGAATGTAACAGAGGTGCTTTTCTGTTTTTTTCTGTAGCCTCCCCAAATGACTTTTTCGTTTTCGATGTGCTCATGAAATACGAGCTGTTCAGCAAAGCAGTAGAATAATTTCTCAAACATTTGCTGCCAGAATTTAAACAAAAAGTTCCTTGGGTTTCACTGTGCTGAGAGACTTAATACCCTGTCACAGCCTTGTGTTTAAAAATTAATGACTTGGATTTGCAGTCAGTCTTGCAATTAATTCCTTGTTGCCTTCCTCAGTGATGCTCCTTGCCCTTGTTTCTGATGATGATACAATTTTCAGTCTACTGAGACTTCAAGAAATTGTACAGATTGATTTATTTACTCCTACTAAGCATTTTCTGCAGTGAGCATCTGCCTTTCTCTGATATCTATACAAACACGCATCTCTATACATCTATATGCAGACATGAATGTGTGTGGGCGCTGTTAATTAGCTGTTGCATGCAGGATGGCCTTCACACCAAGCTATCTGATTACTGGGACTCATTCCCTTGGACTGAAATAAATCCATCTTAGGGCAGTGCTGTCTCACCAGCTCTTCTTTGTTCTCACCGATGCTGGCTTCAATGTAACAGAAGGAAATGATATATCATTTAGGCAAGAAAATAAGTAATTTGGTCAAGCAGTAAAAACATCCAGTAAATGCTATGGCTTGTCTTGACTGGAGCCTGTTCATGCTGTGTAAATTATTGTTTCCAAACTGCCTTAATTTAGTTCCAGTGGTAGCCCACTGAGATAGGTTTCCTGATGTCGCTGACAGAAACATCGGTGGTTGTCATGGTCTGAAACATCCCTGTTACCCACACAAAGGTGCTCACAGCATTCTGCAGCTTCCCTGGCAACAAGATTTCAAAAGAAGCAGAAGCCTTTTTCAAAGGTTACATTATCCTGCTCTGTGCTTAAAATGCCTAAAAAATGGCTGCAGCACATCCTGGTGAGCAGTTACATCCCAGTCTGCATTGCTGTATAGCTTTCAGGATCTCATGAACACTTGAGGAAGAGAAATGCTATCAACTTTAATTTCACACAGATTTGGGAACACTCTGAAGCTCTTAAGAGCTATTAATAACAGCAGTGTATGTCTAAACTTTGCGATCTCGTGCCCCAGGTGCTTTATATATAACTGCAGGTAACTGAGCATCCTCTCCCACCACACGCTACTCTTTGAAATGAGTTTTCTGAAGGATACGGTTCTGTAGTGGTTTGCTGCCCAGCCAGGTCCTGCCTGAGTAGTTTTGTCCTGGGGAGAGCAGGCAGGCTCCACTGCCGGTGGGTCTGGGACAGCACAGGTCACTTCATTTTACTTTTTTCTTTCAATTTTGTTTTATCTGAGTGATAAATCATTGCTATGTGTACAAATCATGAATATAAGAGCTTGGCCAGTACTTGTACTGAATACTGATGAAAATTCTTCTGCAGGGGCTTTACAAATATAAAAGCATGTATTTTACAAGTCTGTATATAACACCATCTCCATGCATTAGCACAGTTATTTTTTTATTTAGTAAATGCAGCCTCAGAGGAAAACAAATACATCTGTAACTTTTCTGGCACTGACTACAAATGGGCACTTGAGTCCCTTGTTTCTGTTACAGGACATGTATCCTCTCCATCTATCTACAAAACAATGCAGATTTATTTTTGTCAGGTTTAGGAAAGAGCAGTTCTGTGGTGTATTTGCTAGCTATTATATTGGTAATGTAGTTTTCAAAAAGCTCTTGGTTTAGAGGTACTTGATGCTAAGATCACAGAATCACAAAATGGCTTGAGTTGGAAGGGATCTTAGAGCTCATCCAGCTCCAACCCCCAATCTTGAGCTCTGATTTATGATGCCTTCTACAAACATGCTTAAACGGCTACAGAGGAGTTATCAGCAGACCTATTACTTCCTTGGCTGTAGGTGGGTAAATGGCTGGAAGCAGCTGGCATGAAGGACCAGAGTCTAGTGGTGCAACAAATTGCTTCAGCAACAAATTGCTCTGCCAGTAGCAGTCCTGGAAGCAGGAGCTGGAACTGCAGGAGGGATGGGTGAGCCAGGCAGCCGGCATCCCATTTCCCTGGTGCTGCAGTTGTTGCCTAACGTCTGTGCTCTGGGTACAGTGGGCTGGCAGTGAGACACGATGGCAATGAGACCTTCTGAGGTGGAGGGCTGCTCGTGCTGCAAGCGCTGCTCTTGGGAGAGAGCTGCTCAGGTTGTGTGGTGAGCAACTGGTGCTGAGCCCGTGGGGTGAGGAGGCAGCCTGAAAGAAAATCCCGGTGTCTGAGAAACTGGTGAAATGGTGGCAATGGAAGCTGTGCTTGTGAAAACCCTTTGCTTCAAAATGGCTGCCTTCTGTGGGAATTACAGACTCAGAAATGTGCTTTCCTCTCTCCTTCAATGCAGGGGCTAACACTGGCTGTTGCAGATGAGGTCTGAATTGTGAATTTTTTACTTGCATATTTCTGCACTGGCCACTGGAGTTGGCCTGAGCAGGATGAGAAGTTGGTTTGTTAAGGCTTCTCCCAACTTTTATACATGCTGGAAAGCACAGCTGACCCTGCGGGTGCCACTGGGCAGGCTTTTTTTTTTTTACCTTGAATCTCTCTGAAACTTTTGACAATGGCTGTATTAGTTGGCTGTATTAGTCCTAAGGCCTCAGGAAAATATCAAAGATGGCACTGATGCAGGGAACTTTGCCGTTCTCAAAAACTGCACATGGCCTACATACACAAATTGTATTCTTCTGGAATCAGGACACTGTGGAAAATGTCATTTTAGGAGCCTGCAGAGTGATAACACAGCATTTGTATAGGCTCAGGAGCCTATGCATATCGCCTTCTTGGCTCAATATAGCGGTGAAATAAATATTTCCAAGGTTTCACTGGAGGAACAGATTGGAGACCGAGATAAGGAATGAGTGTGTAGCACCATTTATAGCTTGCCTGGATTAAACTTCTTGTGTTTGAGCTGCTGTTAGGACCGCACACAGCAGCTTAAGACTGCCTTTGCCAGCCGGGGAAGGGCTCCTGTCAGGGCCGCGACCATTCCTTCGGCCCGGCCGGGCTCTGCCGTCCCTCTTTGCAGCTGTTCCCTGAGCTCGTCAGTGTGTTTAAGGAAGACACATTTGGTGCTCCGTGCGTGTGGAGGTGGCATACCTTCACACCTCCTGCTGAGGCTTAGCGCTGAGCTGTGCAGCAGTAGAAACAAACCCTGACACAACCGCCACAACTCTCCCCAGAGCGGGTGATGCTTCCAGGCGGGATCTCGGAGCCAGCTCCACAGAAAGGCCCACGGTCTGCTCTGCGGTGTCTCAAAACTTAAATCCAAAGCACACAATGGGTCTTGTTCTGCCTGAGCTGGTTTGTCAGGGTAAGCACTTTATTTTTTGAAATACAAAAAAGGTATCAAAACCGTTCCGCTATAGCAATGGATACAAAAGTCCAATGGGTTGCATTTACCTGAAAGGTTTGCACGTGGACATGGAAGGTTGTACGGACACTGAAGCACATCTGCACACTTTATCATGATCAGTAATAAGAGTTTAATGGATATTTGGCTTGAAGGGTGGACTAACACGGTGTTCTTCATGTATCACCTGTCTGCTGAATCAATGTGCACCATATGGAGAATAGGGACCACCTCCAACTGCCCATTGGGAACACTGCCCTGCTTCCTTACCAGGTCTGAGCCTCTTTTACTTCCAGGGTTACTGGAAAAGTAACAATAAGGGAAAACGTAAACATTTTTCACTGGGGAAACGGTAAAACAGCAGTCTGGAAAGATGAGTGAGGATGTGTGGTGAGGCAGAAACACACTGCAGGAGGGGAGCACAAGGGGAGCAAACAGAGCAGAGGCAGCTGCAGGACAGGGGGTGTATGTGGGGCACTGAGGGGGCTGTGATGGGGCTCCGTGATTCCATTATTCTGCGGTTCTCCTCCCAGCAAGGAGGCTCCCAGGGGGAGCACTGGGTGTGAACTGTTTGCTCTGAAAAATGTAGATGGAAAAAAAAAAAAAAACATGTTGAATTTACTATAAAGAAAAAAGGCGATGCAGGAATCGTGAGCTGAAGTGACTTAAAGCCATGGTACCAGTAAAGCTGCAGCGCAGCTGCAGGGGTGTTGTGTGCGGGAAGGAAGCCAGCTCTGAACAGAGACTGCCTCCAAACAGGGTGCTGCAGCTCTGAGCTGAGTGGGATTCAGCATCTGATAAGAAGTGTTGAAAGGAGAAATAGGAGGGGTGAGTTCCATTTTTCAGAGGTGTGAGGGGAAAAACTCCCTCTTTCTCTAAGTAAGGATTAGATCTCTTCCATTTAGTACTGAACATCAGTTTCCAAAGCTAAATCAACATCACAATACGTGGGCATCCCTCCTGTTCCTGAAAGCAGCTGCAGAACTGCTAGCTTTGTGCTTTCCAGTGCCCAAAGTCATTGAGTGTTTCGTTGGTGGGGGTGCTGAGATGTTTTATTAAAAGGTTCACAGAGCTATATCACTTCAGCGTTGAAGTTTTAAACAGTTGTTGTCTCCAAGCACTGTTACCATCATACTGCTTAAATTGCTTGATTGTTGACCTGTTACACGGAAAGAGGAAAGGTACTTCTCTTATTTGATGTAGATGCTGCGGTTGTTTTGTCTGCAAACACCCTTTAGGGTCTTTAGGGGCTCTGGAAATCCTTAGGGCTTCTGGATGCCCAGACAACCAGGACTTATTTTTCACTTCCATCTGAAACAGATTTAAAATGCTGTCTATACATTTATATTATAGATTAAATATATATATATTTAAATCTGGAAAAAAAATCCACATGATAACATAGCATGTGCTTTACCTTGTTCACAACCGGCTTTATTTTTGTTTGAATATTGTCATGTAGACATGTTGGCACAATTCCAGAAAGAGGTGCATTCATCCAGTGTGAATTTCTGCTTCTGCAGCAAAGGCACGAGGTACAGGAGCCCTCAGCCCGCTGCAGGTCTTTCGTCTTCCTTCTGATTTGTTATTTGTCCATAAGGAGAGCAATCTGTAACAGGTGTGACTCAATAGTTGTTTTTAACCGTAACTTCCTAAACCAGAGCACTCAGAAATGACCAATATAATCAAGTATTGCAGACCACAAGAGATACAACAAAGGGAACATTTGTGCCTGTTCTCACGAGAGTATCCACATTGCACTTACGTGTGGCCACTTACATGGGTGACTCTGAGAGGCAGAGGCTGAGATGCTCTCACTTGAACTTGTATGTTAGCACACTTGTTCCTGTTTTTCTTGTGCTTTGAACAGGTTTTGCCCCCTTCAAGTAGATTCCTTTAAAGTAAAGCTGAGATCAGCATTTGCACTCATGCATTGAATGTGGTCTTCCAGCAGTCTAGAAGGGAATGTACTTTTCTGGTTAAAACTCTTTGGAAAAATTATATTTGATGAAATTATTGAAACTGACTGCCCAGGGGAGGGAGAAAAAGTGCAGGGAACCAAACTGCCCTGGGAAATGAATTTGGATTTATTTTGCAATATATCAAAATTACCCCAGATGTCACTATGTTCAAGCCTTTTTTAATTAGCATTTCTTCAAAATTGTGTCCTATATACTGCCTTCTACGCAGACACAAGTCTTTATAAAAGGTGCTTACGCAGTCAGATACAGACTGGGGGACCTGGGAAGGGAGAGTCTCAGTGGCTTCACTGTGTTTACCTACATAAAGCAGCCTGATTTTACAACTCTTAGCCCACACAAAAGCTCTTAATGGATGTATAGATGGATGTGATCTTACTGCACAAAGATAAATTGCATCATTCCTATCCTAAATTGCCTGTTCTGCAGTGTGCTAACTGTAAATTAACAATAAATATAAGAGAAGTGGTAGAATTGTGTTTCTGCAAGAGAAATTGATTTAAGTCCTTTGCCACAGGCTTTAATAAATCTTTTAGTTGAAGGTAAGATTAATGTCTTCCCTAAAGCCCCAGGATCTTGGCTTGCACTGTTGTTAAAGATGCATGAGGGATAGATACCCTTACCTTTCAGGGGCTTGATCACGTTCGTTGGACCTGATGATATAATGGCCATAAATTCCAAAGCTAAAAATAGACTTGACTTTTTATTTTATGTCTTAATTCTCAAAAATAGGTTATGATTCAGTGCTACCTTGTGACATTTCACTGCATGTTCAATGAGCACATTGATTTGGAGACTTCTGTCATTCGAGGTTTTAAAAAAGTTTTTTAAAAAGTGTTCATATATTTTATTTAAAGCTGCAGGTAAGCACAAGGTGACTATTCTTTTAAAGCAGGGCATACATGCACCAACCATAGAGCATGAAACCCTGATTCTACTTTTTCCCTTCAAATAATTTTATCCCGAATCTTTATGAGACTGCTTCATAGCATGTAAAGCCATTAAAGTATCAGAGCCTGCTTTCACTTGTATTACCACAAATCTTATGTAACTAAGGAAAACTGATACCAGATCTGTGCCATCATGGAAAAGAATGTCTATCAGCTCTTCTCTGTATAACTACAGCATTAATTGTGGCATTAATTGCTGCAAAGCGACTGTCAGCATCTTGCTTTAAGTGCTTCTTTTGTTTTTGGTGGTAAATGAATCAACTTGTGAGCTGCATCTAAGGCAGGACACCAAAACAGAAGTGTCTGGATGTTCTGGGTCAGTTCACTGATGAGCACAATTCAGAGAAATCAGCAAAGTCTTCCCAGAATTGTTTTTATTTAGTTGAGTACCAGTTGATATTGTTAATGCAGTCCTGCTAAAAGTGTTGTGCTATCTCTTAGCACAACTTGACAAGCATCTCTTTCTGACTACGTGTTAATGTCAGTCAATTAATAATGTTTTGAGTATGGCAGAAACCACCTCAAAATTATATCTAAGCAGCTCATGAATTTCGTGACAGCACCTGTCGGGTAGATTGGTAACCTTTCCACTTTAAGTATGGAAGAGTCCGTCTTCTTTACTGCATGACACAGAACAAAATAAGATTGTGAACCCACAGTGCAAAATTGTTTGCTCTCAGAGGAAGAGCTCAGTAGATGCCACATTCATAAGCAAATCTAAAAGAATAAGCAGGGCAGCCCAGCTCTGTTACTTGCCTCGGTGGGGACCTGGGAGGCTGTGTCCATCCATTTGATTTTCACCCCAAAATTACATACCAGCTTCTCCAGTGTATTGGTTACTGATCAGCATACCGCAGTGGTGGGAAAACAGTCACTCCTATGTGTGCGCTGGATGAAAATAATTCATTTGCTTGAAAGTTGCATTTTCCTGCCTCATGCGTCTGCATCTTTTAGCTGCATAAAAGTTATAGCCAATGATGTAACTGCTCCAGTATGGAAAAATACAGTTAGGAGAGACGTTTCTAGCAGGCTGGATATAGCTGTGCCCTATTTTCTGAGGATGCAGCCAAGCAAAGAAACAAAGAAACAAAAATATGCTCTAAGTATCCAGTGCCTCTTTTCAAAGCTCTGTGTTTCACGTGTCAGTGCCACTTCCCTTGAAGTCACGGACCTAATTCTTTACTTGGAAATTCAGAGGGATTCGGGAGGCAGACAAGCAGGTCGCTGTGGCGGCCAGCTCTGCACCACGGGGTGCCGTCATGGGTCACTTCTGCTTTGAAAAGAAGTCCCATAGGCAAAGCCTAAAGAAAACTACTATCGATAGATTTCTATGTGGAGTGACCCACAAATAAACTAAAAAGATGTCAGAAAATGTACCTAACACATCTCTGAACATAGTCGGGAAGCCAGTGTCATAGCATTCACACCATGGGAATTTTAACAAGAAAAACCCAATTCAGAAACACAAAAATTATAGACTATTAGTATTATTAGACTATTAATCTATAAGATTTAGTGCTCTTCCTGCAAGTAACCTGAAACCTGCTTCTGGATCCCATTTGTTCAACAGGCACAGCTTGGGAAGATCCGCTCAGTGAGGTTTAGTCCCAGGAAGATGCACGGCTGCTCCTGGCTCAGCAGAGGAAAGTTACAGCTGCTAAGGACCTTGTGAGATCCAGCAAGCCCCAGGAAATGGCAAGGTATGGCTGAACCTTTTAGATATTAGCTAAGGTCTTCAAAGGACAGACACATTTCCTTCAGCACTAAAATGCTCTTTAGATGGCTCTGGCATGGACTAGATAAGCACAGAGGGGAAGCATATGGCAGCCCTGGCTGGGAAAAAGTCAGTGAGGCACTTCAGAGCTGTCTTATAATTCCAGACATGAAGCATCCTGACAGAAAGAGCCTCCTGGGCACAGGAGAGCAGCACTAATTCACTGACAGCCTAGCAGAATAAAAAAATGTATCGAAGCAATCTCCGTCCTAAGCCTTCAAGTGTTAATTTTGCTGACGGGCTGGGTACTTTCCCAGCTTCTGAAGCTCATCTGCTTTGCTCCACTTGGCCTTCCTTGTGTGTGTTAGCTCAGGAGCCAGCAGAGCCCCACCAGTCTGTGTGTGTAATTCCAGGTACAAGTAGGAAAAAGTCAAGAGTTTGGAGAATTACCCCCAAAAGTGATTTTTTTCATTCTAACACATAAAAGAAAAAGTAATTGTACTGTTATCTATTCATGCAGCAGAATGGGTAAATAAAGACAAATGAAATACAGATGTGACACTGGCAGTCGTGCTGCACAGGTATATGCCAATTGTGACTGTCAATACAGAAGGAAAATAAAAGCAATATTTTAAAAAAAAAGTACATAAAAACAAGAGTACAGATTATATGGAAGAAATTATAATAAGGAAGTAACTTATCTTGGTACAGTTCTGCCTTATCCAAATTCCGTGGCTGTATTTCAAGTAGGGTTTGGAAATCTGTGAGCAGAAAGTTCTGCATCAACATGGTTTCAGGGCCAGAGGGGTATGGTCAGAGAGCCAGTCCTCTCAGTATTTTATTAAAATAACTCAAACTCTAAATGGAATGTGGACGTGATCGTAACACCTTGTCTCAATTTAAGTAAGATAAATGCTTATTTTCTGGCTGCTTCGTACCCAGGTTATTTTCCTAGCATTCTGCCCACAGAAGCCCTGAGTCTCTGACTTCTTCCTCGGATATTTTCTGATCCCACAACTGCCAATTGGCCCAACTAACACAAAGTGGATGTAACTGCCCATAACGATCACTGCTATACGCTAAGCTAGTAACGGTGGTCTTACAATTATCATTTACAAGCCCTTGCATTTTGTGAAGCAGATACAACACCCAGGCATCACAAAACAGCTGGGATAAGAAAACGGGAGGAAGGTTCTAGTGCTTCAGGCTCCATCAAGCTGTGTCCCTCAGCCTGGCCTGGGAGTGAGCTTGAGTGCATGGTAGAAGGAAGGGGAAAAGCAATGCTGTGTGTTGGCTGTGCAGGCTGGGCACATTGCAGTCACCCTACTTACGCCTGCAATGAGAAGATGGGAACATGGATGATATTTGGGCACAAGACCTGACTGTGGGGAAGATGTGGCACTTCCACATCTTCCCCTCAGGACTTCGATGTGGGGGAGGTCAGTACCCAAGCAGGAGCAGGTCTGGGGTACAGCAAACATGTTGGCTCCTCCTGGCTGCAGGAGCAGTGTAGGCAGTCCCACGGGTGAGCTCGGTCTGAATCAGGCTCAAAAAGTGCTTGAAAGGCTGTCAGCCTGCCATCGGGACAGCACAACGTGCTTCCCTGTAGTCAGGCTCTGGCAGACGAGCAGAATGAGCCTAAAGGCAGAAGCCTCCATCCCAGAGCAATAGCTAGCACTTCTTAGGATTTTACTAAGAATGAGTAAGAATGAGGGCCAAAGAGGTGTATTGCTAAAAATACTTTTGGCAGTTAGCAGGAGAAAACAAAAATACCTGCCTGACTCAGCGCTCCTGGGCTGTACAGCCGCAGCGGGCACCTGCCAAAGTCACTCCTGTGGGTCCTCCCCTGAGTGGCAGCAAATCCCCGTCCGTGCGTTCTGCTCTGAATCCTGTTCAGTCCTGGAAAAAATAATGGAAGGAGAAAGCAGAACCATCCTTCCCATCAAGGAAATCTTTGTGTTAAAGCAGATACGTGCAGACTAAGCGCGACAACAGGTAAGTGCATCCCACTGAGCTCAGCTTCTACACTAGAAACTTCAGGCTGAAGGCTGATGAAGTGAAACATCCCTTTCTCCTTTTACTCCAGTTTCTAAGTGTTTTCTTATGAGGTTTCCTTGGAAATATATGCTTACTGCATCGAACTGCGTCTGTGAAGTATGTCCTTGGAAAGATGTTACATTGCAATTGTATTTTAACTGTCAGAGACATTTTTGAAAACTTCCTGAAAAGTCCTGACAGTCCTTGAGCTTCCTTGTGAAGACAATGAAGTAGGTTATCTTTGCAGAAGACTTTTTTTTAATTAGATAAGAAAAAAGCCATCATGATCAATAGGAAAGCCAGAAAGGAAGAGAACTCAGAGTACACGAGCAGATGTGGAGGAGAAGCTGAGGGGGAGGGCATTTGTATTTGCTGTCGGGGATGATATTGTCTCCTAGAAGCGGAAACACACACAGTATTTGCAGAACTTCTGTTGTTCTATGTTTGTGCATAATGTCTCATACGTAACCAACCTGAGTCACCTCCACAGCATGGTGGAATACTTAAGCACCTTCAAATTTGTCATTTATTGGTGCTCTTTTTTTTTTAAAAAAAAATTCATTATTTATATCCATCATACGTCTGACTGCATCCAAATAGCAAATTCTGCTTTATCATGGTGCAGTGCAAGTTCTTTTCAGGGAACTTGAGCTGGACCTAGAAAATTCAACCAGTGAGGGATTCCTTCTGTCTGCTGACAGCTTTTTGAAGACAGAATCCAACCACTAAAAACATGGGCTCAAAAAATTCTCTAATATAAAACACAACCTTTGCATTTGGACTCAGTGGCTGAGTAATTTTTATGTTACCTACATTTATTTCCTTGCTCTGACATGTGGATTGGATTACCAGCACTGTCTCCCAAGTTATTTTTGCAAAAGTAGAGCAGCATATTGACCCATATTATGAATTAAACTCTTAAAAGACCTAGATCGTAGCTCCTTAGTAGATAGCAAAATAGAAAGAGGTATCAGAGATTCGCTATAGATGGAAATTGTTTCTTCAAAGCTTCTTCTACAAATGGAAAGTATTAAGAGAATTTGAGCCATTCTGTTCTGTAAAATATTAGAAGTAATTTCTTTCCCCACACATACACCTGATATTTCTTTTGTTAGCTGATGATCAGTCTTTCTTGTGGTTGATACATTATTCCTTAAAGGTTCTTTAACCCACATGCCAGAAATAATTAAACTGGTATTACTGTGAGCAATGCAACGTAAAATAAAGGTAATAGTTTAAGAATCTGAACACATTTTGGCTGTCAAACTGTCAGCATGCATTAATACCAGGCTTGAATCTGAATGATCTAGAAAGTCCTTTTACTGTAAAAAAAAAAAAAAAAAATCAAACAGACTTTTGGAGGGTGTAAGGCAGTTTTCCCATGATGTGAGATAGCATCTGTCAGTGTCATGTAGAAACAAAGTAGAGTAAGCATTGTGCTGCTTTGGTCTACCTGAGCACACCCGGTAGCTTGAACTCCTGAGACCCGTGAGATTGTGTGGAACAGAACCATAGGATCAGAGAATCACAGAATGGTTTGGGTTGGAAGGGACCTTAAAGCCCACCCAGCTCCAAGCCCCAGCTGCGGGCAGAGCTGCTGCCCACCAGCTCAGGCTGCCCAGGGCCCATCTTCTGTGCAAATCTAAGTCTCCGTAGTTGAACTGCAAAGCAAGGATTACATTTTCTGCAATTGCATGACTCTTCCTGCTTTTCTTGCGTGTACTGTCACAGAGCATGAAAGAACAGCAGCCTACCAGCTTCCTACAAAATGTCCCCCATGACGAGGCAGCCATCCCTGGCTGCCATTCTGGGGTTCCTTAAGGCTCCAGCAGCATTTGAGCTGACACGGTGCAATGCACACGGGAGACGTTACCCAGTTTTGTAATCTGTACTCTTTAGATGACTTACAATAATGTTAGCTCTTATGCTGGTGCTGCTTTTCCTCTGTGGCAATGTTTAGGGAATACTGTAAATCCTCCAGTAATTTTATGGCCAAGACTATATAACACACTTCTTTTGGGCTTCAGCTCACGATGCCCTATGATTATATCAGAATCCAAATTTTCATAAGAAAGAAATGGTAAGTTTCTTGCCTTTATGAATAGATTTAAAGGAAGAAGTAACGCTTTAAAAAATGAAATGGATGCAATGCGATATCCCTGGGAGCCTGAAATGTGCCCTCAAGAGCATTTTCATTTGGCATTCACCCCTGAATCCAGGGTCCCAGTGAAGCTAGTGACAACCAGCCTTGCAAAAACAATGACAAGTCAGGAACTGTGGCAAGCCCTTCCATCTCACCAAGTCAACGTGCCCTGCAAATTAAAATAGTTGTTACAAGTTATCCTGCTGCTCTTGCCTCCTCTCTTACAAAACAAGTATTCTCTGCATTCTCCTATTCCAGCCATCCTGTACTGCGAATGTGTTCTAATCGGGAGATGTAAAGAATCGACCCAATGCAAAGTAATGTTGAACATTCATCAGCATTGCATAGCTTGATAAACTACTGCTCTTCTGTGTAAAGAGCCCTGGAAGCACACACGGGGATAAGGGAAAGAGCTGAACCTGTCAGGAAGCTGTGTTTAGCGATTATGTAGTTAGAGCTAGAAGCAGAAAATAGCTGGGACTCTGTAGAAAACTAGAATTAATAAAGCCTAGTGTTCCCTTTGAGCCAAAACGGTATCAGCCTGCTTTACTCTCAGTTTACAGAACTGGCTCGTTTCCATCTTTTAAACACATTTCTGTGCTCTAACTGGAGGCCTTCTGATATTTGTTACTATTTTCAACTGTTGTCATGTAAGTATTTTTGCCATTAATGAAGTCTTTTAGTTTTCTTTCCTCTTAGGGCAAAGCTGTTTTAATTGCTTGGCTGCTAATGAGCTAACAGTAGTTGGTTTGAGTATTTGAGATCTGACAGTGTATTGCCAAGGGACCAGAAGTGTGCCCAGGACTGGTTTTCTAGAAGTAACCATGGCACCCAGCTGACTGAGGTCTCTGTCCCACGCTGAACTCAACAAAACCTTTTCATATTATTGAATGCAGCATAAAGAAAACCTCAACAGGGATTTAAAATAAAATTGAAGAAAGAAGTTATGATAAAGCATTTTGACTTACAAACACGAACAGAATTAAATGTGTATGTTTACACATTTCTACTTATTTTTACTTCTTTCTCATTAGCCCCATTTTTGTTGCTACTATTTCTGAAGAAAAGAAGCTGAAAGAAGAGAGAGATACTCAGAACTATTTTTTCAGTAATGAAGAAAATATATTGACTAACAGCGAATGTCTTTCCATTTCCATTAAGTCAGAAGAAGGGAAGCACCAGCACTTGCCTCGGCCAGGTTCTCTGCTGTGGCTCCAGCGGGAGCTGTTGGAGCTGCCCCTCTCCAGCACCCCAGGTCGTTACTGACCACACAGATTTGTGCTGTGGGAGCTGTGGTACTTTACTGAGTCATTCAATGTGCTGCCAGCTGCTCTGACGCCAGCAATACCGCATCTATCCGAGGGCCTGGCTGCTGACAGCCGCCCCAGCGACTCAGCCCCGCTGCCAGGGGAGCACTTCTGAGCGGTGGAATTTGGGTAAAGACAGTGGCACTAGATTTTTACTACTGCAACTAAGAGCAGAATGTGAGTCATAAAAACTGGAAAAAGAATAAAAAAATAAAAAAAGACTGACAGCAATACAAGTTTTGAGGGCGCTTGGAAGATGAAGTGAATGCAATATGTGCAATGTGCAGCTGTTTGCTTATAAATGAGGACCTGCTCCAGAGCAGAGCAGCTTTTGATAGTGATCCATGCTGCTCGGGCTGCTAGTGAGTGTCCAGGTACAATTCAGATATAGGTGTATTTTTTGTTTTGTTTTGTTTTTAATTTTAAATCTATAAGAGGAACTCCTCACTGCTTTTGCTGGACCAACACTTCCATCCTAAGCTGTAGCTCTTTTCTGATGGTGACCTGATGGTGTTTTTTTTACTTTTCCAGCAGCCACTGCACCCTGAGCCAATGATTTCAGTGACCTTCCATTGCTGACTGCAAGGACCCTTTCCTGGGTGGTCCAAATGCCCGTTCCAAGTTCAATATCATGTAAGTGTGACTTAGATTTTTAACACATGCAGCTGTACTTCTGTCTGCACTGAAATGTATCTGGCACCCTTCTAACTCCCCATCAGTCCCTCATCATCAATGCATCTTTTGGCTACTCATCTCCAGATTTTGAGATTTTACTGTCTCCTGCCATCTCCAGGTCACTGATGAAAATGTTGGATGAAACCATTCTTACATCCAGTTCCTGAGAGACATTACTGTTGGCCCTTCACCACCTTGAAAGGTGGCAGTTACGCATTTACTTTTGCTTTTTGTCCTGTAATCATGACATAAGATGACCTTTCTTCCAATCCCATGGAAATTTAATTTCTTTAATAGCTTTTGGTGAAGTCTTCTCCAAGAATTTTTGAAAAGCCAACTGTACAATGTCCACTGTTATTTTTTCTTGTTATACTTGAAATCCTCCTTGTCCTTCCGAATCATCAACATCTCAAGTTACCACCTGAAAACTAGGCACACTTGGAAGCATCTCTGTGTCATATGCTTTTATTCCTCAACAGCTTTGTACAAGCTGTAGTCCAGGTTCACATCCCATGTAAGGTATCTGCCAACAGAAGGTAAGGGATAGAGCCTAACTCAAGCTGCATTTTGTATATTGGTAATCCAGCGCGTTTTCTTAAATGTTCTATGAATAAATAATAACAATTTCCATTTAAATACAGAAGTTAAACAAATACTTGATTTTTAAAAGCTGATTGTTTTAGGTCCACTCAAAAGAAAAGTCTGTGGTTTCATCCTGATCAAAATAGAAAATAACAATGATTATTATTATCAAACTAAGTGGTTTTGACATTATTTCATTAGATTTCCAGATACTATCATACCATCTTAAATAGTTAACTTGATTTTGAAATAAAACATTATTTTCAAATGAAAAAGTGGTACTTCTCATTATGAAATACTATATTAAAACAATATTTTTCACATTTTAGCAGATTTTTCTATATTTGTGGCTGAAACCTACTGGCTGAATTTCTGTATGAATTTGCAAGGCGTACCATATGATCCCAATTTGCATTGTCCAGAAATAAATTATTTGTAGGTAAAACTTCAACTAATTTTATATTTACATCTCTCAAATTGCAACTTTAAACAATGTTATATATAGCACAGTATCATGTATACTTGACTGCATATGAAAGTAGAATATTGTAATGAATGCACAGAGAATAAATCAGATGCACAGATAAGACTTGTTTGAGAGTAATTCACACTTCTTCCTCTTGAAACTACATAAAATCAGGGTTTCACACTGCTTTTTTCTCACATGCTTACTGACATCACTCACGCTGTTTCCATACTATTAAGCTGATATAAACAAAAATCTAACTTGGTCATTTGCAGCAATCCTTTTTTAGATATTAATCTTCTTAAAAGCAGAATTGTTTTGTGTGAGACCTCTTCTGTTGTCATTACATCTGTAAAGGACTACGGTGTTACCTCTGAGTATGCCTCATATTGCCTTTACCTTCGGATACGTGCAGCCTCTTGGTAAGAAGGTTATGACCAAAATGTCAGTGAGAAGGGGGAGTTGCACAGGATATAAATCCAATATGAAATCATCAACTATTTATGAAGCACTCTTTCAAAAGACAAGTGCTAAGGCTTAGTGATCTGACCACATGCCTCAGGGAAATTTACATGCCAGTGATCTGCTCTTCAGAATTTCATAATGCATTGTTAATGTGCTGCCTAGCAAACCAAAGGAATATCATTGATCAGTCAGAGAGAATTTCTCCTAGCTTCCTTTGTTTTTTTCTGTTACTTTCTGCTATATTTCAAGATGAATAACCATCCAACCATCTAACTCAATTTTACTTAATAGAAACTACCTTAGTTGTTGGTAGAGGAGCTCTCATTTACCACAGAGAATTTTAGAGATGTGTTGAACAATACAGATATGAAAATAAGTCTGCAATATTACAAAATACTATTTTGTTTCAACAACTGCTGTGGGAGAGGCAAAGTAATATGCAACCAGGCTAGCTAGATCCTGTAGTCTAAATACATTATGTTGGAGTGTAAAAGGAAGAATAATTTACATAATTATGTAGAGGATCTCAAAATTGTAATGGCTTTCTACCAGTAATTTATTGTAAAAGGGGCTCAACACAAAGCTAGCAACAACTTTAACATGATAGAAGTATCCTAAGAGTATAAACAGACCCATTACGTCCCGACAGCGCAGGGTGCCTCCCAGTGGCTGTAAGCTCTTCACTTACACCCCAGGTATACCACCCAGTGCACAATTACAATTTGTCGCTTTCATTTAATTGTTTTAAAAATATGTATTTTATTTTCCCTTTCAAAGTAAAACAACCATTCTTGGCCCAGTTTATCTGACTTTCAAACACGAAAAGAAAGCTGAAGTGATCAGGTGAATGAATCTGATTACACTTTTAATGGCAGGAAAACAACATACCTCCTCTGGGCCTTTGATAGTGAAATAAATTAGTCCATGCTGTGCAATAAGCAAAAGTAAAAAGTGAACAGCAATGACATAAAATATTACTAAAATAACATAAAAAAATCGTGAAGTCTGGAAGCAATAGCACTCGGCAGGCTGTTTTCAAAAGATGCTAATATCCAGGCAGTAAAACCGGCTCTAGTGAAAGTGCTTCAGGTATGGTATAAAAACACGTGAGCAATACGTAGGCTTTACCTATTTCCAGAAGTGAGTGGGAAGGCTTAGCTGAAGCCCTCTAAGAACATACAGAAATGAGAAAGCACAATTTGACCCTCCTTTTAAAGCCCTTTGATGTTTAGAAATCCAGCTCCTGAACATCTTTTAGAAGTGATCTTTCTTCCTTCTGAAAATGACCCTAATTCTATCAGGTCAAGATTCAGCACCTGACTAATTGAATTTTATTTGCTTTGTCTATTGTAACAAAGCCACGATTAATATTGCATTAAGATGTCACAGGTGCATTCACAGACAATAATTCCAAATGGTGGTGCTAACCCTTCAGCAGTTGCAGTTAGAAACTGTTTCTCTAATGAGATTATTTCTTTCCGATTATCTTACTGCATGAAGCACATGGAGGTATCCAGCGACCTAGCAAGCAGAGCATCACATTAATAGAAGATGAGAGATTTAAAAATAATCACTATCATGAAACCAATACAAAGCATGTGATATTCTCTTGCAGTTACTGCTTTTTCTTCAGCGCTTTGGTCACCACAGAATGCGTGTGCAGGTAAATGTGACATTGTTGGAAAGCAGCTGAAAGAATACTTAACCTGGTAGCTGAGGCAAAGTGACCCACGACTAGAGGAATGGGGTTCTGAGAACCAACTTTCTCTTTGATTACGTCTCTTACTTGGACAGCTCTGGTTTTGTAATTGCTGAAATAACAAAGTCCTTTGTAGCGATGGAGAAGGCCTGAACCTTCAGCATACATTTTTCTTTCTATGGATCATTTTCTACTCAAGCACAAGGGAGTGTTCACTTCTTGAGACGCTAACTGAGGAGGAAGGTATGTGCGTTATGGATTGTGGATTATGGATGGCGATGATGGGACTCCCTCTGCTGCAGCAAGCCCCGTGATTTTGCTGGTAGCTGCCAGGCTTCTGTGGCTTGGCTATGGGAGAAAATTTCTGTGAAATTCACAATACATGATACCTTCCATGAAACCCGAGTTTCCAAATCGCCAGCATTACATGAGAATTTAAGCTTTTACTTGAAAGGAAGGCAGATTATTAGCTTTCATATTTCCAGAGAAACATTTGAAAACTAGACCACTTGCAGCTTTAAAAATCACCAGACAAGCTTAAAAGTTCATTACATTGCATTTTAAAAACTTGTTACTTTTTGATGCCTGAGGCTGGCAATATAGCACAACTCTTATCCTGCTGTCAGCTCACAGATTTTACTTAAATTAGATACTAAAGGAGTTCAGCAGTCCTCACCAAAAAATCATGGGGCCATCTGTTTCCATGAGCGTCTTCTAAAATTATGAATCTTGGTGGTAATTGCTGCCCAGCTGTAATTGGCTGAGAGGTAAGTAAGGCACCACTTGAGGGAGGAGGAAACAGACAGTG
This sequence comes from Penelope pileata, assembly GCA_013396635.1. Taxonomy (NCBI): domain Eukaryota; kingdom Metazoa; phylum Chordata; class Aves; order Galliformes; family Cracidae; genus Penelope; species Penelope pileata. The sequence goes on from WBMW01000972.1 coordinate 6,570,124, forward strand.
AACATAAACTCTACCCAGAACATCAACAAAGTATAATTAAGATATTTAGTCATTTTTCCAACAGAAGAGTGTTTCAAACCAATGAAGCACATTTTCCATTCACGGAGAAATAAATGTGTTCAAAAAGTGCACCAACTGGATGAGCTGGCTTAACTACAAAGCAGGACTTTCTCTGAGATCCTCTGTTAAGATTTAAGGAAGAATGTGGGAGAAGAAAGCAGATACTCCAAGACAAGTGAAAATTATTTAGGTGTACTTCTATTAGTACAAAAGCTGTGCTGTATTATTACTATGAACACAGGATATTCAAGCCACATGGTAACAGACAAGTCAGGCAAAGACTTCATGTAGCACAATATCTGGTCTGTTGTGCCAAAAAAAACCTTAGGAACATTTCTTCCAAATTCTCCACAGAGAAACAGATAAGAAAATGCTGCAGTGATCCTAAGAATGAAGCCTCAGCTTCAGCTGAGCACAGGCCACTGGGGTCCTATCGAGTCCCATTGCAACAATCAGTGCGGAACTACACGGTTCCATGGTAAAACAATTGTCATAGGTCCACAACTGAATTGTTGGCTTCAGCTGGCAGGTAAGCAAGGGCTGGAGAAGGATATCTTTATATACCAGCCTTTTTTAGATATCAGTATATCTTAAGGGTTTTTTAAACTGAAATAGAAACTTGCTTGAGAAAGGAAATAATTTATAGAACTTGGTCTATAGAAAGAATCAGTCTATTTGGCACTGTCTTTAATATGTGAAGATATACCTTTGTCCTTACTTGAAATGCATTTAGTTTTAAATCCCTTGCCTCTCCAAGTATGGGTGCCAGCTGCACAAATACATTTAATCATTCCGTACTGCAGGCGAATTGCCCATGGGGTCCCTGCCTCTCCTTGCCCGACTGGTTCCCCAGCCTGCTTAATTGCTGTCCTGTATCACAACGAGCAAGTCATCCCGATATATTTAATACATTTTTAATTTTCTTTTAACAACTACAGTGGAAAATTAATAAATGGATTGCAGGTTAGAATGTAACATCAGCAAACAAACTGTATACCAACTATACTGTAACTGATTTCAATGGCAACTCTTAGAAACCCACCAGAACCCTAGCTGAATGCTTTGATGGTGTGAAAACACCAACTTTAAAGCAGGATCAAAAAATAATGAACTGGGCAGCAAATGTGGTTGTATTTGTCTTCAGGCTTTGCTGCTGGTTTATTTCTGGTACAGTGGCCAAAGTCTTTGCAAGAAGTGGGAGGGGAACAAGGACAGCCTGATAACCACCTACAGAACAACACCTTACAGCATAACATCGCCCTTATGTCAGTGTTGAACAGCAGCTGGGTAGAACACGTAGTATAGCACATGGCTTTCTTCTTAAAGAGAAAGAGAAGAAAAATGGCACAAAATGGAGCTCTTAATAGGGACTGGATGTGCCTGTAGGGAAAAGAAAGGGTTACAGGAAAAAAGAAGAACAGGGAAACCTTGTGTCAACAACATGAGGAGGGGGACATGGCACACATGGCCAAGAAAAGGAGATAGCCACAGAGAGGCCCTGAGCTTGTGAAGGATAGCAAAAAATGTACAGAGAGGAACAAAGGATGTGACACTCGGAGCCACTGCCATGAGCAGGACAGAGAACAGCGTGGCACAGTCAGACTGGGGATGAGCTAGAGGAGATTCCTGTAAGTCCATTGAGACAGCTCAGTTTCTGTGTTTCCCCAGGTTTACATTCAACCATACATAACAAGGAGTGATCCCTGCTCTACATTGGACCAAGCACACGTTTTTTATTTATTTGTAAGAGCTGGAGGAAAAAAAAATAAGAGAAAAATAAAAGGATACTCATTCAGCAAAGGTTCATAGTTAAACTACATCTCACTATGAAGAGCAGTTGTCAGCTGGGATCTGAGTCAGGAACAGATGCAGCATGGGCAGGGCTCAGAGGCCACAGCACTCCTCTGCTGTGAAACACAACGCACGTGTCACTGCAGAGCAGAGCACCTCAGCCCATGTCACCTCATCCTTGTCCCGATCTGCACCTCCTGACATTCAACAAAGAAACAACTTTTGGAAGGCATTCCCAGATATACTGCCAATGTTACTTGGCAGGAGATTAGCTTCCCATAAGGAATAAAGTTACACAGATTTAAGAAGGAAATCAAGAAATCTCTTCCACCACCCACTTCATTCCCCTCCCTTCATTTTAATTAGTAAGAACCAATTTCCCTTTGGCTCATTGAGTGGCATCTGGCAGGGATGCAGAATTGAAGCATTCCATCCTCCAGGCTGTGACCGTACTTACCAGGCTGCTTTCCCTCGGCCTCTCTCACCCGTCATCAATGCCAACAAATGACTTCTCTGAAGTAAGAAACCATGTCAAACAGAATACACAGCCTTTTTTTTAGTAATGCTGATGTGCTTGTTCAGTGTGGGGAAAAAAATGGAACTTGCTTAAACCTATCCATCTGGCTTAAAGTTATATTCCCTGCCTCAGCAGTTGTAGACATCTCCTGCTACTTAATTGCCAGATCATTGTCATGATCTGTCTTTGCAAACCTTTAAATCAAAACTGTTTTCCATGAGAGATTGTCTGGCTCAAATAGGGACTGATTCTAGGAAGTCCAATGCCCTGTGCTACATGGGTTAGGGGTTTTGTTTTGGTTTAGGTTTGTGACTTAGTTTTTCTTTGTAACTTGAAATTTTTAAACTATATCATCAAAAAAACTCATGTGTTCGTACCATGAATAGAAGCACAATAAAACAGAAGGCAGGAAGCAGGGTAAGTGTGGGTGGGCACTCCACTTTTATAAAGCAGAAGCATCTTGAATTCAATGAAATAAGCAGATGACTGTTAGAACTACGGGGAAGAGTTCAATCATCTTTGGACTTTTTTTTTTGGACATTCTATTATTATGCAGGGATCTATACTGTATCACATAAGAAAAGGATCTCGGTGGGAGATGCAGTCTGCAGTTTTCCCGTGTTTTTGGTTGGTTTCATGGGTTACATTTAAATTTTTCTTATGATTTTTGAACTTCTTGGTAGTTCTACTACATGTCATTCCAGCAGCCCTGGTCTTACTTTAGACCTACAACTAAAAGAAGGCAAATGTAAACATAACATCCTAAAGTGTCATTTATTCAGAAATTTTAGTTTCATCTCCTCTTTTTGCTGCTTTGTCATTTAAGGAAAACAGTAAAAGGGTTTAAGCCACTTGCTGTGTAATTAAAGAGACCCTAAATAAAGATACATTCTTTGCTGCTAAACCAGTTCTTCTAAAGCTGGTTCAAGGAAGATGCATTTCTGCAGATGCAAAAAGCATACAAAGAGAAAAAAATCTCTTACTAAAATAAAGGTGGTTTCTCAACCCAGCTACAGAACAACGAGCTACTGAATAAACCGCAATCTGTGACATGTTTCCAGGCTCCTGCTTAGCCCTTGAAGTATGCTGGATGTTGAGGAGGAAACAGAAGCAGTAAACCGCACAGAGGAAAAACACCCTTTAAATACACTTTCAGAACCCTCTTATACATTCATTTTTTTCTCAGCCTGCACTAAATTAGCAAACTAGGGCATCTGTTTCTTACCCTCCTACCAGATCAATTGTATTATGTCAGAGAGACATCAGTTATTAACATTTTGTCATGGTGGTATTTTTCTTAGACCATTACTGAGTTGCCTTATTTACAGCTCACACAATACACAGACATCTCATGCTTGAATTCTCCTTCAGGGGTCAATTTTTAGCAAGGTTGGCATTATCTTCAGTCACGTCTATATTAGCAGGATGAAACTATTTCTGTTAACTGTTCCACCTTACGATCTAACAACAGTGCATCATCGTGAGATTGGTCTGGTACACTTTGTCAACAAGGTTAAGGCCCACAAAGCATTTAGCACTGTGTTAAGGTTACTTCTGATCATCTCATCTCTACTGGTATAAAAGGAGTTCACGTCAACCCCAAATAGAGGCCACACATCAATTAAAAGAAGGACTGGATTCTTATTCTTATTTCCCATGAAGCTACTTGAATGCCAGAGTTATTTCATCCGCTGTCTGCAACAGCCTATACAAAAAGACAGTTGATACCATGAGGTCTTCCTCCTTTGTCATATCTTGTGCCAAAAAGTGTAGAAGTAAAAGATTTCCTGAAGATATGTTTATACTAAAGGGGAAAAGTGAGAATTGTTACGTGTTGTCCCAGTAGGACAACTCCAGAATATTGGACTGAGAATATCTTACAGTTTTATTAAAAATAATAATAATAATAATAATAAAACCCTGCCTACAATGGGTATTTTTTTTCTTATTTTAAGAGCCTTTCTATTAGCTCTTGAAGACAAATTTGGTACTTTGCTCAGCAGACATAAAAAGAAGGGCAGCACACTTACCTTTTCCATCAGTGAGAAGAGTGCCCCGGGACCTGATCCACACCCTTAATTTTTTTAGGGTTGTTGCTGGGGTTATCGGCACCCTGCTCTGCCCACCATCCAGACGCTGTAAGTCTGCACCCTGGATGGCAAGGGCATGGCCTGTGCCATCCGTACCCTTGATCTTCTCCCTAAGCCTGATTCACTCTTGATTGTGCCTGCAAATCTTGAGAACTGTGTGATCCCTCACCTGAGGAGTGACTCTTCCTTACTATAATGTTTTTTTGCAAGAATATCAGAGATTGCAAACACTATGAAAAATAAACAACCAGCCCTTGATCTCAATTTTATTTTGCTTTTCTGCTGTTGTTCTTGCTGTAGGTTTCCTTTGTGATTTACATGATACCATTTTCCCAGAAAAATCTCAGAATCACCTGGGTAGCATTTTGCTTATTCCAGTGGCTAACAAAAGAGAAAAGATTAATTCCAGACTCTAGGGAAAGCCTAGGAATAGCAAGTTAGCTTACAGAGCCTGCTCCACCATTAACATGAACAACAGTCCATCATCCCGTTCTGTACAGAAGATAGGAAGGTGCTGTATAATTTAGTAAAACAAGGTGTGTTCAAAGTTGCTTCAGTTTCAAAAATTTTGAGATACTACCGTGAAAAAAGCCAAATTCTTGCCTTTTTGTGTGCGCTTAGAATGGAAATTTTCAGAAGCACTTAGGGAGCTAAAAAGCATAGTTGAAGACAGTGTAGGAGTTTTTGCACAAACAGTGGCAGGGGGACAGGGAGGAAAAGAATTAAAATAAATAGAGTACTTGTTGGTATTCGGTTGAGCTTGTTGTAAAGTATGTGTGACAGCACCTTAGCAATTCCCCATGGTTTTCTCTGAAAAGGAGAAATGATCAAAAAAAGGAGAAAGGACACAGAGAGATGTTTACAGCAAGTTTTCAGTAATGCCACTTATCTTTCAAAGCTTCCTATCAAAAAAAAAAACTTCAAAGATTAGTGTATTAATTGTTCTAGACCCTACCCTGTTGAGACTGGTAAAAAAAAAAAATAATCATCTCCATTCCTCACAAAAACCAACAGTGGTCATCTTCAGGGAAAAGATACCAGGAACTACCAGGGATCTGCCTAAAATGGGCCTCACCTTTAGAGGCTGGGCCCACTTTCAGCATTCTCCCAAGCTTTTTCCTCTCCCTGCCTCAAGCCACCCCATGCTTCCATCTGTCAGATGGACAACGTGTGTAATGTTCCAGTTACCAATTTAAATAGTGTTGCCTTTACCGGTGCTTTTCTGCCGACAGTTTACAAAATGTGCCACCCAAACATCTGCGCAGGTACCAGCCCCAGTGAGTGCCTCTGATGTCTCCAGAGGGGGATATACTGCAGCACACTGCACTTCAAAGTTCGTCCATGCACTTTGGAAGCACCACGGACTGTTCTCGGGAAACCAAGTGTAGCTGCTTTTCTTCTTCATCTTGAGATGTGTGCAGCTGAGGACACGTCAGGCTGTTTTTTGGATGCAATACATCATGAGTTAAATGGAAGTTGTGCGCTGAAACAAAACAGAGAGAATTCCTTTGGAAGGAATGTGCTTTTAAAATATTTTGTTGGGGTTTGTGTGACCTCTCGTGGTCAGATCCCCTCCCTGCAGTTCTGACGGTTTCGTAGTGCACCTGAGACACTTCGGTGGGTACAGCTGTGCTGAGCAATAGTGTAGATCTTGGTTTGCAATTTTAGAGAAAGAAAAAGCTAATCTAAAAGACATTTAGTGACATTGGGTATTTTTTTCCTGAATTTATGCTGATAAAAATAAGTTCTTTTTTTGTTCTGTATTGTTACCGACTAAGCACACCATTTAAAAACCACAAAGTAGACTGTATTCTAATGCACACAAGTTTGCTTTTAAAGTCTCACCAATGAACATGAAGAAATACGCATAGGAAGAACAGTGGAAGAAGAGCTCCTATTTAGCAGCCATTTCTTGGCTGTACTGCACGCCCGGCAGCTTTCTGCCAGCAGACGCAGCTGAGAAGTACCACCTTGCAGCCTGGCAGCAGCTTCCCTTTCCCTGAAGGATTTTTTCTTTTTTTATTTTCTGTAGGAACCTCAAGGGAGGCTGTAGCGTGGTGGGGGTCAGTCTCTTCATCCAAGCAACACGCAGTAGGACAAGAGGAAATGGCCTCAGGTTGTGCCAGTGTCACCAAACTTTGGGAATAAAAACTCGCCAACCCAGGTGACAGGTTAGAAAGCCCGCATTACTTTATCACAGCGCTGAGTACATGGGGGATCTTTCCTCCTAGCACACACACAGAGCATATTTATGCTGTTAATACATTCATATTCATAAGCCTCCACTTAATATTCATTTAATTTTCCAGAAATTTCCACCTATGTCTAAAAACAATTTGCCTTCATGCATGTGCCTTTTAGTGTTGAACTTCTCTTCTGGGGTCTGTGGTGCTTGCTGGGTTATTAGCTTAGAGGTTACACGCTAATGAAGCTCAGTCCCTTATCTGGCCCTGTCTTACATGAAACGTGACTATGGTTTTGGGGGGGATTCTGTGTCATCTCTTCTGCTCTTGGACCATCCACTCATCTGGGATGTGGCTGACACTGACCTCGCGGGTACACACTGCAGCTGTTTTTCCTGCACGTACACCTTGATTGATGAGGACCCTCTGACCAAGGTCAATAAACCCACCCGCACAGCTATGACACTATGGCTGTCACATGGGACGTGGTTCAGCGGGCAGCACTGGGGTGGGTGGATGGTTGGACTGGATGGTCCTAGAGGTCTTTCCAACCTTAATGGTTCTGTGACACCACGGGAAGTTTAGGGTGGATACTGAGAGAAATTTATTCACAGAGAGGGTTGTGAAGCATTGGAACAGGCTGCCCAGGGAAGCCGCGGAGTCACCGTCCCTGGAGGTGTTCGGAAGAGCTGCAGGTGTGGTGCTGAGGGACGGGGTTTACCGTAAGACCGGCAGTGCCTGGCTAACGGCTGGACTCGATGACCCCGAGGTCATTTCCAAAACAAATGATTCTGTGGCTTCACTGCGAGCAGGACTGGCAATTAGCAAGCCAGATTTAGCGATAAGCTACTGCACTGGGCAAACACCCGCCACGCGCCCCACCAGCTCGGCGCGCCCGAGGCGGCTCAGGCCCGAGCAGCCGCGGAGCAGGCGGGGGCCGGGCAGGGCCCGCCTGAGGGGGCGGGCGTGGCGCCAAGATGGCGGTTCCCGCGCGCGGCGGTTGGTGCGGCGTGCGGGTGGGCGGGCCCGGCGCGCGCTGTTGGCGCGTGTTGGCGCGCGCCNCAGAGCCGCGGCGCGGCGCGAGGAGAAGGCTGCGCAGGGCCCCGGGTGAGCGCGGGGCTGAGGGGGAGCGGGGCAGCGTCGGGCGCCGTGCGGGGAGGGGAGGTTTGTGTGCGGGGCGTGTGAGGGCTGCGGGGAGCCGGTGCCGCCTCCCGGGAGGCTCCCGGGGCCCCGGGCGGGCCGTGCCGCCTGGCTGCGGGTCGCTAACCCCGTGCCTCCGCTCTCCGCAGCGTCTCCTGCGACTATGGCCCCGGGGACCTGGCGTGGGCCAAGATGGAGGGGTACCCGTGGTGGCCGTGCCTCGTCTACAACCACCCCACGGAGGGGACCGTCCTCAGGGGGAAGGGGCGGTCGGCGCGGATCCACGTGCAGTTCTTCGATGAGAGCCCCACCAGGGGCTGGGTCAGCACCAAGTACCTGCGGCCCTACAGAGGTGGGAGGCGGCAGCGCGGCTCCTCGGAACGCAGATGTGCGGGGGCTTGGGAGGCGGGCCTGGGCTCTGGGCCGTGGTGCTCGTCGTAGGAAGCCGGGAGCAAGACAGAGATCAGCATCGAGCGGGGAGGCGTTTGGTGCTTTGTTTTGTGCTGTGCCTCGAGAGGAGGAGCTGCTGCGGGCCTCGGGGGCTGTGCATGTTCCTGGAACATAAAACACTAAGCTCCCTGGTTTGTTTGATCACAACGGAAGCAGAAAGCTGGCTTATGTTTTAAAGCTGCCTTTTATTTCTCACGTGTATATCAAGAACATCAAAGGTGAATCCCTAACAGCCTGGAAGCCATCAGGACTGTCAGACCTAGCTTGTAAGCAAGCACTTGGGAATCGCTGTTTGCCTTGAATGGGGGGGTCAGGCACAGGGCGTAGGTCAGGCAGCTACAGTTATTTCTTCTGTGGTGGTGTTTCTGGTGAGCCACGAGGTACAGATCTGTTGAAGTGCCCAACCTGGGGACGGGGAGCGTTGGTTGGGGTGGGGCCCGCAGTCACAGAGCAGGGTTGGCACCTGGCATCTGGGGGAAATGGCTTAGCTGGCTGCTGTGAGACCCCGTGTCACCGGGAGTTACAGCAGAGTTCTGCATCGTCTGATCGGGGTGGTTATCGTCATCTTTTTCTCATGTTCTGTAATGTCACTGCTGCTGAAAACTGTAAGGCATTTGCTGTCAGCTGTCATGTGCAGGCCGTGCTTGGCTGGCAGCTGACAGCAGCGTGGGCTGTGGGTGTAACAGCACGTTCGGTACACTGTAGGATTTGGTTATTATCCCAGAGAAACAATTTTGACTTTAAATGGTTTCTTCCTTTCTAAAAGTCAGTTCCATCTCAGGTGATCATGCAGTCATCGTTTTGTGTTTGTTTCCACTGAGGTGTATTGCACCTAAGCCATGATTGGTTTTAAATTAAAATGTTATTACTGTGTTAGGGCAACTCGCTGCAAGGGGATCGGTCCATGGTTTATGTGCACCATCCCTGAAGGTATTCTAAAGGAACCAAGTATATTTTTAACAGCCTGCAGTTACTTTTAGAAGCAAATCTGGGCAAGGGGAATCGAACTGTTTACCAAAAGAGTGGCAGAACAATAAGAAATACACGAGATGTCCAAGCACAGAAATACTGACCTGCCTACAGGAAAGGTGGCTAACCGAGAACGGCCTGAAGATATTTAAAATACAAGCTCTGCTTTTAGATGAAGATAAAAAGCACTTCTTTGAAACAAAGTAAGAATACTGAAACCATTGGTTAAAAAAGCTGAAAAATTTGTTTTGTTGCTCGTAACTCATAAAGGTAAACAGCACGAGGCTGGGCTGTGCAGCAGTTGGGCGTGCAAGAAGTGGGGCATTTCATGTGCAGGTGGAGTGAACACGAAGGTGTTGCACATGAGGATGCAGCTAAATGGTCTGATGAGCTTTGCTCCTGCCACTGTTAAATTGTCATTGTTAAATGCAAAATGTTTTTAGATATGTTGAAGTACATATATGCAAGATATTTAGTAATATAATCATATATAATGCTTGAATACATCTGAAAGTGACAGATGAGTGCTAGGTGGCTAAATGCTGGAGCAGCTCACTCTCTGACGGACTGCTGTTCTGCAGGCTCATCGGATGGGGAGGTGCTGAAGGGAGGGATGTTCTACAGCACAAAGCCCGAAATTAAGAAAGCAATGGAGCTGGCAGACGATGCGCTGAGTAAAGACAAAGCTGAGCGACTTGAGCTGGCGGTGTGCCGCGAGCCATCAGACGCTGAGGAGGCAGAGGAGGAGGAAGTGGAGGTAAAATATCTCTTACTCGTTGTCATTTGCAGAAATAGCGCTGAATTGGGACGCTGTCTCTTGGAGCTCATGTGGAATGTCCTGCAGCTCCGTGGTGCAGTCATCACTGCCCGTCTGCTCTTTAGTCGTGCACACACACGTATGCCGAGGTCATTTTTGTGTTGCCTCCGGGCTGTTAGGTCCTTTGCTGATGTCTCACCTCTTCTAGTAAGAAAGACAAGTCCAGTATCTCTTTGGTGTTCCCTGACCTCAGCTGTGTTACTCAGCTTCTCTGAAGTACATCATCCCTGCTCATTCATCGTTCGTTCCCTGGTTAGCCCAGGTTACCTGCTCTCTGACTTGGAGTGCTTTCCTCCCGGTGCATCACTTTTTTATCCTCTCTGTCTGCTCTTCATATTCCAAGTTCCCCTAAATTCAGCCTGGAATTCTCGTCTGTTATAATACAGAAATCTGTAACTTTTTGAGTGCTTGTTTTAAGGCATTCAGTTGGATTTTGGAGCCTGGCCTCATGGAGTTGCACCAAAATGCAAATTCTTACGCTGTTAATGCCAGTGTTGGTGGGGTAACTAAAAGGAGATCTCTCGTTGTGGTGTGTTCACCTTGTATTGTAAATAACTCAAGTGCTATTTCAGTAGTGCTGCATGCATTGGAATAAACTTTGGAAAGGAGCAGTATGAGGAAACTGGATGGGGTGATGGTTTTCCTTACCTGTTCTGTCAACGTGACCTGTCTGTGCTTTCTCCAGCGTGACATTTCCCCAGGGACAGGTGACAGCAGCACAGCGGGCACCACCACTTCGTACTTAGTACAGCCCTGCTGCTGCTGTCTGCTTCTAGCGCGGGCACTGAAGTTCTTAAAGCTTTCAGCTGAAGAGACAAATCATGGAGTTTCCTTTCTCTCTACTACACATGCATGATCTTCCTGAGGGTTACTCTGAGTCAGTAATCCTTGCTGTTCTGATTATACGTGGGAACAGGGGGGGCTTTTTGCTTTTTTTGAGGTTGTGAGCAGAACTCAAATATGCTTATACTGAAAGGCTGCAAAAACAACAGTATTTCTGACGTAGGTTGGTCAGTAGGAAAAAACTTACAGCTCAGTTGGCTGGTGGAGGTGGTGCTTCCTTGTGCTACATTGAATGTACCATACAGCCTTTATTCTGTTTGAGTGTTCTTTTTTTCAATCAGGATCACTTACACAAAGTTACAAATGAGGCAGGAAGGAGTACAAAGAGGAATAATTATGTCACAGGCAGGTAGCAGCTCATTATCCAGAAAAAAAATGAATTTCTGTAAGGTAAACTGAATTGGCTGTGACTCCTCTCTGTCGTTGGCATTCGGTATCATAGCCTGCATTTCTGTGCTTTTTGTAGCTGCGATATTTTACTTTGCAGCCAGGATTTTTAATAGGCTACATAACTTCTTTTCCAGCAGATGAGTGAAAGTGCATCAGGTGACAGTGATGGCTGCAATAGTGAGGAGGATGTGAAGGGCAGCAAGCGAGTACCGAGCAGGGAAAGTGCCGTGAAAAGCAAACGGAGGAGAGTGTTGGATTCTGACAGCGACCATGACGGCTCTGATGTGGAGTTCCAGCCTGATGTGAAAGAAGCAGCGAGCAGCGAGGAAGCCAGTAGCGGGGTGGATGAAAACGAAGTCACTGACGCAGAGACGGACACAGAGAGCGTTGCAGAAAGTCCCATTAAAGTCCCTTCTAAACGAAAGAGAAGAGACACGAGCAAACCTTCCAAAAGGAGAAGCTTAGAAAGCGAACGCTCTGAAGCACCCAAGAAAGCAGCACCGGTTTCTGTAGAGGCCAAGTCTAAGCTGACAGCATTTGCAGCACCTGAAAATTTTGAGTCCCAAGCAAATGGTTGCAGTGGAGGTCCTGGTGGCTTTGCAGTGTGGGAACATGAGAAGCTTGACTGGCTGCAGGAAGGGAAAAAGAAAGATGCGCACAGGAGACGGCAGAGTGACCCTGATTACGACCCGTGTACTTTGTATGTACCTGAGGACTACCTTAACAAGTGCACGCCGGGAATGCGGAGGTGGTGGCAGCTGAAAAGTCAGAACTTCGATGCGGTGATTTGCTACAAAGTTGGAAAATTCTATGAGTTGTATCACATGGATGCAGTCACTGGGGTAAATGAGTTGGGCCTGATATTTATGAGAGGTTCGTGGGCCCATTCAGGTTTCCCAGAAACTGCGTTTGGCAGATTCTCTGCTATTCTAGTGCAGAAAGGTTACAAGATAGCCCGCGTTGAGCAGACAGAAACTCCTGAAATGATGGAAGCACGCTGCAAGGCAACGGCCCACCCGACAAAGTTCGACAAGGTTGTACGTCGAGAAATCTGCAGAATCCTTACCAAAGGAACGCAGACGTACAGCATTATAGACTGTGACCCGACGGAGAGCCATAGCAAATACCTCCTGTCTGTGAAGGAGAAAGAAGACTCCTCTGGGCAGCGTGTTTATGGGGTCTGTTTTGTTGACACCTCAGTCGGGAAATTTTTTGTAGGCCAGTTCTCCGACGACCGGCACTGTTCGAGGTTTAGGACTTTAGTAGCGCATTACACTCCCGTGCAGGTCCTGTTTGAGAAGGGGAACCTGACCGTGGACACGCAGAAGATCCTGAAAGGCTCGCTTGTTTCCTGCATTCAGGAAGGGCTGACCTCTGGTTCCCAGTTCTGGAATGCGTCTAAAACACTAAAAGTTCTTCTTGAAGAAGAGTATTTCAAGGAGAAGCAGAACGCTGAAAACGGGTGTTCTCTGCCCTCTGTGATCAAGTCTCTGACTTCGGAGAGCGACTCGCTGGGATTAACTCCAGGTGAGAACAGTGAGTTAGCTCTGTCAGCTCTTGGGGGATGCGTCTTCTATCTCAAAAAATGTCTGATCGATCAGGAGCTGTTATCGCTGGCAAACTTTGAGCAGTACGTCCCTCTGGATGTTGATCCTGCCAGAGCTGTGGGTTCCAGTCATTTCTTCGCCAGAACCGACCGGCGGATGGTGCTGGATGGCGTCACCCTCATGAACCTGGAGGTCCTGCAGAACGGAACCAACGGAACCACGGAAGGCACCTTGCTGGAGAGGATCGATGCCTGCTGCACGCCCTTCGGGAAGCGGCTCCTGAAGCAGTGGCTTTGTGCTCCGCTTTGTAACCCCAGGTCCATCAACGACCGCTTGGATGCCATCGAGGACCTGCTGGCCGTGCCCGACAAATTGACTGAAGTTAGCGAGCACCTGAAGAAACTTCCCGACCTCGAAAGGCTGCTCAGCAAAATTCACAGTATCGGATCACCACTGAAAAGTCAGAACCACCCTGACAGCAGGGCCATCTTCTACGAGGAGATCAAATACAGCAAAAAAAAAATTGCTGACTTTTTGTCTGCGCTGGAGGGGTTTAAAGTAATGAATGAGATTGTCGACGTCATGGAGGAAGTTGCCAGTGACTTCAAGTCCCGGGTCCTTAAGCAGATAGTCACCCGCAAAGCCACAAATCCAGAGGGACGCTTCCCAGACTTGAGCGCGGAGCTTAAGAGGTGGGATACTGCTTTTGATCACAACCAGGCTCGCAAGACGGGGGTGATTACTCCAAAGGCTGGCTTTGACTCCGACTACGATACAGCACTGCAGGATATCAAAGCTGTCGAGGGCGATCTTCACGCGTACCTCGATAAGCAACGCAAAGTGCTCGGCTACAAATCGGTGCTCTACTGGGGGACGGGCAAGAATCGGTACCAAATGGAAATCCCGGAAAGCGCAATTCCACGTAATCTGCCTGAAGAGTACGAGCTGAAGTCGACCAGGAAGGGATACAAACGCTACTGGACCAAGGAGATCGAGAAGATGCTGGCTGCCATGGTCAACGCTGAGGAGCGGCGGGATGCAGCCCTGAAGGATTGTATGAGGCGGTTGTTTTACAACTTCGATAAGAACAGCAAGGACTGGCAGACAGCCGTGGAGTGCATTGCTGTGTTAGGTAAGAGGCTTTCCTCTAATTTTGCATGGTAGATGATGAAATCTGGTCACAGTAACCAAAAATAGGCTGGCTTTTAGTTTGTGTTATAAAACTCTGGTCCTAGCAGCATTCCTGGGTGCCAGTTACCACCTGTGCAGGGCAGAGCGGATGGGCTGCTGGGCCCTGCTGTTCCCAGGCTCTTCCATCATTCCTGTGGTGCGACCGTAGGCGTGCAGCCCAGTGTTTCTCACAGTTCAGCGCAGCGTTGCTGGTCTCCCACTGCCTCCAGAGTCCTCATGTATTGATTAGTGGCTTCCTATTAAACACAGGCAGTGATGAGATGGAGGCACAGAAGTCTGACCGGATAGCCCTTGTCCTTGCCCTCCAGGCAGGCTGCTTTCTCAGCAGGATGTGAAGATACAAAGTGCTTCTCATTGATGAAGGCAGTTTAACTGCCTCGATGAGGGAAGTTTCGTAGGAAGACTTCTCAGCACTTCCCTTAAATGCTGTTGTAGTACAGGTATTCCCTTTTTAGGACTGATGTGCTCCTGTACTGTGAGTGTTCTGTTAGCATGAGACACTGCGGGTGGGGAGAGCTGCTCAGCGGCTGTGTTCACTACACCACGACCCCAGAGCGAGTCCTGGTCCTCAGGGGAGGCTGAGCTTTGAGGCTCTGCTGTTAGAAAACCATAATATGTGTAGGTGAAGTCTCTGAAATCACATAAATTCGTCTTACTCTGTAGGTAACCAGCAACTGGAACCATGGAGCTAGGCGCAGTGGGGGGGATTGTGCTGCTTTCTGCTGGGCCATTGGAATTTGAATCTTTGTGTAAATTTATTCTGACAAATTTTATGCAGTATTATGGTTCCTAATAATTCACTGTTATGGAAAAATTTGCTTCTAAAAATGCTGTTTCGGTGAGTGAATGAATCAAGGATGCCTTAGTGGAATTTCTCTTCGTCTCGCAGATGTCCTGATGTCCCTTGCTAACTACAGCCAGGGTGGGGACGGCCCGCTGTGCCGACCTGTAATTCTGCTGCCTGTGGAAAGCTCTCCTCCCTTCCTGGAGCTGAAAAACTCACGCCATCCGTGCATCACCAAAACTTTCTTTGGGGATGATTTTATTCCCAACGACATCGTGATAGGCAGCAAAGACGAGGGCGGCAGCAGCGAAGCGTCCTGCGTGCTGGTAACCGGCCCGAACATGGGCGGCAAATCCACGCTGATGAGACAGGTGAGTGCCTGGCCACGCAGAATGGGGTGCTGCAGAGTGCCCGTGGTATGCAGAAAGGAACTGCGCTGCTTCACTGTCCCTGAAGGCCAGGGGAGGTCCCAGCGGTGGTCTGAGGGGTGTGCAGCACAGAACGGCAGTTACACTGCACAGAGCGTAATTCTGGTTGCAAACGCTCGTGTTTAGGTAGTAGGTGTGTTACTGATTTACTTCAGTGGGGAGTAAGTTTTATCATCCCGTGAGAGATGGTTGGCAAAAGTGATAGAGCATCTTTTGTCTTTTTCAAGCAATCTTACTCAGAACATGGCATCATCTGCCAAAAGAGGCTTCTTCAGGTTGAACAAGATGAAGACGGTGCTTGGAGGCAGCGGGGAAGGCAGTAGGGAGCTTGCCTTCTAAGCACTGCTTGCTGTGCTAACTTGGGCTTTGAAGGCTTCAGAGCAGCTCATTCCTGCTCGAGGTTGTGGTGCTGCAGCCCCGAGCTGTTAAGCAGGAGGAGGGTTGGTGTACTCCAGCCTTAGTTTCATTCCCTCCTTCTCTGGGTGGAACTGAAGCACCAAGCTCTTGGTGACAGCTGCCCGTGGTGCTGTTTGTCCTGCAGGCCGGTCTCCTGGCTGTCATGGCCCAGCTGGGCTGCTACGTACCTGCCGAGGTCTGCAGGCTCACCCCCATCGACCGAGTGTTCACCAGGCTCGGCGCCTCCGACAGGATTATGTCAGGTGAGTTCCTGTAAGCCCCTGTCCGAGGCGTTCTGCCATGCAGTGAGGTTCTTTGCACGTCTGGACACCCCCTCCGTGCAGGTGGCAGGGGGGGAAGAACAGCCTGCTGTGTTTTTGGGAGAGCTGGCAACGTTCTTTGTCTCCCAGTGTTCAGAGCAGAAACGGGACTGTGGTCAGGCTGGATTGGCTTGGTGCGCTCGTTCGTTCCATGTGCTTGTTGTCCACTGGCTTGGACAGAGACCTGGGATCCCTTGTTAGCGGACTTAATTTTGTGCTGAAAGATGTGAGTTGGTGCATGTGGGAGAGCTTAAGCCTACTGTGCTTGTTGCACATAAAGCATTTGGGAATGAAGCATTCAGTTTGAGTTCTTATTTAAAGAAAAGTACCTCCCCAAAAGGAGGCTTTTCCTTGCAGCTGGAGAATTTTACTTTTTTTGTCCAGCTATTTCCCATTTTGTTTAACTTCAGTGCAAAAATAAATGTTAAGAATAGAAGATCTTATGGTAGAAATCAAAAATGCCCTGTCTGCAGTAGTGAGGTGGTCCAGAAAGAAGCAGCAGTTTCAGTGTTTTCTGACAGGTACGAGCTATTCTTTTCTCTTCCAAAGGTGTGCACAAACACCTTAAGGTTCCAGCTCAGGAGAGGGAACACAACAGAGCTCCCTTTGAAATCTGTTCTTGACACATTGTGCTTTCCTTTTCCTGTAGTGTGGGAACCAGTGAGAGCTGTCTGCGGCAGGCTGACGTGGCTTATAGGTGGTACTGTTCTAAAACTGCCTGTGTCATTTCCAGATTTTATTTTCCAAAATCCTTATTCCTAAATCTTTTTAAAGCCATACCACCTCCTGGAAGTGCAGAATTACTGGACAGCATCTAGTAATGCCTGTAGGAACCTGGGGTTAGAGCACAGCAGCGTGGGTTACATGTAGCCTTGTCAATGGGGACAGGAGTAACCCCTCCCCTGCTCTCAAACCGCGCCAGTTACTGTTGCATGGCATGATGTGGAAGGAGCCCTGCCTGCCTTGGTACCTCAGGATTTGCACCCCTGATGTACAGTGTGCAGGGCTCTGAATTGTGCACTTCTGCTCGCAACATCTGCTCCAGAAAGCAGACACAAACAGGACCTCAGCTCAAGCACTGTAACCCGCTTTGCGGGCACTCCTCTCACACAGCCAGTTTTCAGCAGTGCTGAAGTTTTTTCCGACATCCGAAAGGTTGGTTTGGATGAGCGCAGCCTTAATGGTTTCAGTAATTCATTGCTTTGTGGCATCAGGAACCAAACCAGTAAGGCTAGCTTGAGCTTTTTTAAGGTTTCCTGCTTGTCTTTGTGCATAGAGGTCACAAGTGTGTTAGGCCTCTTGTGCATTAAAGAGCAAGAAGGGGTGGCAGATTCCTCTGTCTCATTCCCCTTGTGCCCCTCTTTCTGTTCAGCTGCTGCATCAGTGCCAGGGGTGGGCGGGGAAGGTGGGCCTGCCTTGTTCAGGAGCCAAGCCCTGCCTTTGTCAGTCAGATTGAGCCCCCACCACTCATGCTGAACAAGCTTTATGTTTTTGTCAATGTTTTGTTGGCCATCAACTTTCATGTTAGCTTGATGAAGACACCAGTGCCGATTAAATGAGCTTTTAGTGGTGCTTTTCAGTGATGACTTCATAGCTATTTGTTTTTTCTTTTAAAGGTGAAAGCACCTTCTTTGTTGAATTAAGCGAGACCTCCAGCATTCTGCAGCACGCAACAGAGCACTCCCTCGTTCTCGTGGACGAACTGGGTAATCAGTTACTTTGCAATAGGTGGAAATGGCCTAAGATGTACAGATGGGCTGGAGGGCCCTGTAAATGAGCACCGGGTACACACAGGGAGTTTATTTGTAATGCCGCTGATTTCTAACTGTCCTTACCTGTGTAATTCTCTCTCTCAAACACCAATCCCTTGGGTGCCCAGGGAACCAGTACACCACCTCCCATCCCCCAGTCCCTGTGAGCCTCTTTCGGAGTGTGCCTGCCTGCCTTTGCACGATGACTTGCAGCAAACCTTGAGCAAGCCGGCAGCAAGCCTCAGAGCAGAAGCGTCTTCTTCTGCAGTACAGAAAAGATGATGACTGTCGTGGAACAACCACTCCAGTCACTTTGCCCTGCTGCTGGCTCCTGTTGCTGTCTTTCTCCCTCCTTCAGTTTGTAGCATGTCAGTGCAAGCCTCCTTTAGAACAGCATCTTTGCTTTTGTCGATCCATCTTAGTGCTTAAGGGGGGCTCTCCAGTACCAGGTGAACATGGATAGAACTTTACCTTTTTGGTTCCTGGGTATGCCAAAGCTTTTCTATTTCACCTCCAGGCAGAGGCACGGCAACTTTTGACGGAACAGCGATAGCAAGCGCAGTTGTTGGAGAACTTGCTGAGAAAATCAAGTGTCGAACCCTGTTCTCCACGCTCTACCACTCCCTGGTGGAGGATTACGCGCACAACGTGGCAGTGCGGCTCGGACACATGGTACGTGGGAGCTGTACGGCACTGACTGGGAGCCCCCAGTGGAGGAATTTCCCCTGGGGCTGGCAGATCTCATGCTGGGAATGCTTTTCTGCAGCCTTCTGCTCATGCACAGGGGTGTCCTGGCAACAGGACATCTTGTGTGTTTGTTGGTGTGGGGTGACATGAACTAACCGCTGGCGATGTGATCTTCCTAGGCATGTATGGTTGAAAATGAGAGTGAAGATCCAAGCCAGGAAACGATTACATTCCTGTACAAATTCATCGAAGGAGCGTGTCCAAAGAGCTACGGCTTCAATGCAGCAAGACTTGCTGATATTCCAGAGGAAGTCATTCAGAAGGGGCACAGAAAAGCAAAAGAGTTTGAGAAGAAGATAATTTCGCTGAGAATCTTTAGGTAAGGCCATATTCTCTGTTTTCATAAAGTTGCACATCGCTTGTTAGGCAGCCATTTTAACACTGGGGTAGCTGCTTTTGCTTACCTTGTTTTTCAGCAGAGGTGAAAGTAAAACCCATTTCTGTGAATATCAGATGTAACTCACACACACAAAGCCTGGCTGGGAGGTGGCAGATCTGATGGGTCACACACTGTTTTGAGCCTGGGTCCCTGTGCTCGTGCCCACACCTTGCTGATGGCTGCTGGGGGAGGTCACAGTGGTGCTGCCTCTGCAGCCAGGCACTGAAGGCTGACAGCAGCCTTTGCACCGCACAGAGAGGGTGTGGGTGTTGTCAAGCTGTGCAAGTGCCAGGGAGCTCCCCCTCTCCCCCTCGGTGGCCGTGTCCAGTAACAGTGGTGGTGTTTCCCCCAGGTACCTGTGCCGGGTGGTGGACGATGCAACGGGCGATGCAGACGCCGTTCGGAAACTCGGCACTATGCTCAGCCAACTTTAGGAACAGGTTTCTGTACAGGCGGTTTCTCAAAAAGGTGGTATCAGACAACATTATGATCTAATAAACTTTATTTTTTAAAAATGACCATTTTTCCATTGTCTTTCCTAGGAAATTAAACCCTTTAATTCTTACCTACCCTCTACATAATGGTTAT
This sequence comes from Penelope pileata, assembly GCA_013396635.1. Lineage (NCBI taxonomy): Eukaryota > Metazoa > Chordata > Aves > Galliformes > Cracidae > Penelope > Penelope pileata. The sequence continues at coordinate 6,589,505 of WBMW01000972.1, forward strand.
TGAGTACTCCACAATATATTAAGTCTAGATGTTATGGTACATGCATACACTTTCAGGCTGTTGATTACCCACTGTCACCAATACACATAAATGGAAAAAAGCTATGAAACTGTATAGGGCTGTATATATACTTGTCTCAGCTTCATTAGAGCAGGAAATTGCTGTGATTTCCAGCAGGTTATGTAAAGTAATGTCCAGACTGTTCAAAAAAAACTATGAACAGAGTAAAATACAAGACTGTTTTGAGGAGACTTTCTACCGTGTACTTTAAAACATAGTAAAATTTCACTCACAAAACTTAGTTACATGGGTACTTTGTTTTATAGTGCATTATAGTCTAGGAAGTCTCATTAAAACACTCGCTTCTTCGTTAGGGTGGTTTGAGTACAGACTATTGCTGGGGCAGGGAAGGAGATTATTCTAACTTCAGAGGACACCAGAAAAATTGCTGGATATAATTTAAGATTAGTGTTTTCTCTTTCATAGAAAGAACGTACATACTGGGACATGAGTACAGTTACAGCAAGTCTAGGTGTGCTAACAAAACAGGACACATTCAAGTACAATAAGATTTTTTTTTGCTTGAAATTAGAAACAAACTACATGAGATTAAAGCATTAAAATCATATTTCTCAATCTGAATAAATGTTAAAAAAATCAAAAGAAATGCAGAAGTGCTAGCTCACATTTTTTTACCATGTTACAAAAGCAATTGGTACCCATGTCCATAAAGGCAGCAACAAAGAATGCTGCTTGTCTACAGAATAGTACTACTGCAAATTGGACTGCGTTTCAATGCTACTTGTAAAAACACCAGCTTTCAGAAGTTGGTATCTGTACAAAATTGCAGCTTATTTTTCTTCACTTCTGTCCCTTCAAAGTCTTTGTTTACACAGTAATGCTAAAACGCCCAGTTCTGTTATCCTGAGTCAACATATTGCCACTTTCTTTTTTGGTAGGTTGAGCTCCATAGTGTCAACACCTCACACATCCGCTTTAATACAGTCTCTTTCTGCAGAAATGGGCAAGTATAACTTCCTCCAAAAAAAAGTTTTAACAGTTATGATATTAGAATGGCAGGACTTTCTTTCTGAAAGGAATTCAGTTGTGCTGCAATGTATTAGATTCTATAGGTGGAGCAGAGTCATATAGTGTATCTGTATCGTGTGTAGGCTCTCCAGCGAGTGTACAGGGATTAGACAGTGTTCCAGCACCACAGTCACAGAAAAACCTACAAAGAAAGAGAGCTCTTTAGTTCTCCAGCGTCCCTGCACTGTCAGGAGCGGCACGCTCGGCCCGCGTGTTTGCAACGTACCTATCATGTCTAATGAATTCTACGTCGTGTCCTTGATGGCACTTCTTGATGCAGTTCACGCATATGGCATTGCGGTCTGTGGTGTTGCAGGTATGACACCTGGAAAAAATAAGTCAGGCGTGAATCGAGAAGCGATGAGATGGGAAACGTGGTGGGGGCAGAACAGCACTTGAGGAAAGGACAGGCACGGGACAGTAAGACTTGAGAATTTTACTCGACCTTGGGTATCACGGTACACTTTTGGTTGTGTGTGTTTTGGAAAAGGAGTTCTGCCATGCGATCCCGCAGGGCTCAGGTTCAAGGCAACCATACACAGCCCTCCAGCCCACAGCAAAGAGAGGGCAATGGACGTGACTGAGTGTCTTTGCTCCAAGCGAGGGAGAACACACTGAGTCAGCTGAGACGGCAGCTTGTAGAGGCCTTGCCAGAAGGACAAGGGTGTCTGAAGAACCTGACTGGAGGTGACTGGAAAGCAATGGTTACCTGTAGAAGTCATGCATCGGGTAGCTGGTGTAACTTGATATCTTATATAAACACTGGCCTCTACTGACAGCTTTTTCTATGGCATCTTGATTGTTCATTATTTTGTTATCTGTTAGGGAAAAAAAAACACACAATCAAACTATAATCACACGAAGTCACTGACTTTTTGTTTTTAAGATGTCCAAGTAGGCTTTTTCCCACCTTTTTAAATTTAAGAGCTAAGTTGATTAGGCACAGTCAGTTCTATGCCTGCGTTTCAGTTCTGACATTTCAGCCTATCCAATACTCAATGCCAGGTTACAAGGCAGATGCTCAGGCAGCGCAGTGCACTCCTCAGAACAGAAACACTGCTCCTCTGGGCCTTTGTAAAGGCTTAGAACCTCTGATGAGCCTTCATTTCAATACTCCGTGAAGTGGGGAGTGAAAGAGGGCCAGGGATGGGTCAGACCCCATCTCACGCACACCTCCTCGTTAGACACGGTGATTTTATGTACGTAAACTGTTCCTATTTTCTGAATAACTGACTTGGGGTTGTGACTGTTCATGCTTTTGGATCCCAAGATCCAAGTGAGGCATGCTTTTTCACTGGACATTTCTTTTCAGATTTGTGACAAAAGCCTTTCCACAACACTACCTTAGAGCGTGGATTAGAGATGAGCAGCACCCATCCTACCAGTCCAGAACCAGGAACAACTTTCCCAGAACCATTAAGGCTGGAGAAGACCACTAGGTCCATCCACTCCGACTGCCAACCCATCACCACCATGCCCACAGAAGAGCTAACAGCAGTTTCAAGACGACAGGAATATCTTAAGTTACCACTGCAATCTTCTGCTTATGTCTAAAAATCTAGCATGGCTTAGCTTGGCTCACTACCTTCAGCTGAAAGGCTTAATTGCAAACTCAGCTTAAAAACATGTGAGACTGGAAACAGAAGCTGAAACTAAAATGGTGCACTACAAAGCCAAACCAGCACCAAACTGAAGAGTGCAGAGCGAACAAACCTGCCCAGCCAGGGCTCGGGCTCACCTTTCATTGTTACGTTGACACCGGATGCGAGAAATAAACCTCCAAAGCGGTTGTTGAAAATCTGATTGCCTTCTAATGTCGCAGTTGCGTGATTTGTTATTTCAATACCTTTTGTGGGATGGGAACAGAGAAGAGAAAACAAGTGGGAAAAGTCAGTCCTGAGCCACTGTGCATTCGCCCCTCCCTCTCCAGCTGTGAGGGGGCTCTTCTGTGTGTGGGTTTTTTTTTTTTCTTTTTTTTCTTTTTTAACCAAGAACTTAAGGAGCAAAACGTAAATCGACGTAGTTAGAAACTGGACTCTGAACCACTATAAAACTGAGGCTTAAACTGAGGTTGCTGAATCCTTTCACAGAGCCACAGCTGGCACGCGTGGCTTCTGGCAGGAACACTACGTTACCGGTTTATCTGATCACCGAGTGGCACCATCAGCTGGTATTTCCAAGGGGTACAGGAGCTCTGGGTGCTTTACCTTCAAGTGTGTGTGAAAGTCCTTCCACACATACATTACCCTTTAAAAAAATGGTTTTTTTTTTTAAATAACTTTTCAAGGTAGGGACCTAAAAATCATTTAAATCTTAGCTTTTATCATTAGCCCATGTCTTCCAAGTCATTTCTCCAGGACTGAGTCTTGGCAGCAACCTATCCCCCCCCTACTACCCACAGAAACAACACCTTTAGAGCCGCCTTCTCAGAAAACTCGCTTCTTCTGAAAAAAAGATGGGAGAAAACTCAAGAATGCAATTTTAGTTGAAATGGAACGGAAGGGAAGACGTAGGGAAGTGTGATCATTAAATACTTAACATCCTTCATTTCTTTTGGAGTCTGAAATGCCCATTTCAATAATTAAATAAAACATTCAAAACCAGCATCCAGCAGATGAACTATAAATATTTCCTAGACCACTTTATCAAATACTTCTAAAACCAAATAATGAAAAAGTATTTCACAGGCAAATGGGAAGGAAGGCTGTGCATTGATTCCTGACACACTAGTACTAGGAGATGTTTTGGCTACAATTCTGAAATTACTTCAGGAATACACAGAAGGATATCCTGACTGCTTGTTAGAAAGCGCTGTGGCTAAAGAAACTCACAGATGTAGCTCAGTGAGCAGCTTACTCAAAGCTCTAATACTTCAAAATTTGGTTTGAACAACACAAACCTGCAGCAAACCCATCAAATATTCGATTCTTCCTTAGCACAGGGTGGCTGTTGGTGCTGATAAGAACACCAGCTTGGGCGTTCCTGAAGATATCGTTCTCTTCCAGGAGACCTGTCACAGAACCAACACACAGGACATTGCAGATTGCCAACATTCCCTCATCTACAACTGTGAGGAACATTTGTTCCTTTCCATTGGCTGATATCCATCAACAGCACTTACGTTAGTTATGGTTTGGGTTGGAAGGGAGCTCAAAGCCCACCCAGCCCCAACCCCTGCCATAGGCTGGGTGCCCCCCGCCCCAACCCCTGCCATGGGCTGGGTGCCCCCCACCAGCTCAGGCTGCCCAGGGCCCATCCAGCCTGGCCTGGAGCACCTCCAGGGATGGGGCACCCACAGCTCTGGGCAGCTGTGCCAGGGCCTCACCAACCTCTGAGTAAAGAATTTCCCTGCAACATCTAACCTAAATCTCCCCTCTTTTAGTTTAAAACCATTCCCCCTTGTCCCATCACTATCAGACCACGTATAAAGTTGGCTTCCATCTTCTTTCCAAGTTCCATTTAAGTACTGGAAGTTCTCAGTGTACAAGCATGTTAGGATACTTTTTTCAGTACACACAGCAGCATGGGGAATGCCTGCGCACAGAATCCCTCTAAGTGCCATCTTAATTTTGTGCTAACAGCACATCTTTTGACTTTCAAATTATTTTTTAAAATTTTTTCTAGCATCTTTCCGTTCTCATCCCCTAAAACTAGCAGCCTGCCAACACAAAGCTTAACTTGCATTTTTATTATTGCAAGACAGGATTACTTTAAAATGCTTAACATAAAACTAAAGCTCATTTGATTAGCTACACAACACCAGAAGCTGGTATCAGGACACACAACGGTCAGAAAATTTCATTGCAGGACCATTTCTAAATTTACAGGTGTACAGAAGATTCCTTTACAAATGTCTCTTTTTTTTTTTTTCCTTAATCTTTGACGTTGCCAAAACCTGAAAGGTTCAGATGCAAGATTCTAGCTAGATAACTTGAATTCAGTCCTGTCTTTAGGTGAAATGGCAAAGCTTACAAAAACATGAGACAGAAGCGCTGTCCTAAGCAGCCATCTAACAGTCAGCTTGGAGGAGATCAATTACCTCTCTGCCTCCCACAGAGTTTAGTATTAACGATGCAATTAAAGCTAAAAGCACCGGTGTATATTTGTTATACCTATTTTATTACTTCAAAAGACAAGAGCTAGATTTCTGAGGAGTACTTTTAGAAGGACACAGCTTAACCTGAAATTAAACTCTTATCCAGAATACCAAGTATATGCCAGCCAGGGAAAAATTACCTCTTCCCCCATTAAATATACAGATGCCTCCATCTCTTCCATCATGGATTTTATTTCTTCTTAGTGTAGGATTACTGTCTGTTTTAATCCATACACCAGCCATTGCATTATCAAAAATTTCATTGTCTTCTATGAATCCAAGCCCTAAAAACCAAAAAAGTGGAAAAAAATCAAAAAGGGTAATAAATGGGAAGAGATAATATCACAGGACAAAGACAATTCTGGATCAATGAGAGAAACAGACCTACCAGAATTATAAACAAGAATACCACCATTCTGACCTCCCCAGATCTTGTTGCGTCTGATTTTGGGGTTGCTTCCAGTTCTAGAGAGACACACATGCAAAGAAGTCATTTAACACAGCTTCCTATTTCTCAAGGCCAAACATTTGAAGCAGCTGCAGAAATGCCCAACACATCTCACAGAAACACAGAGTGAAATCACAGAATCACAGAACGGTTTGAGTTGGAAGGGACCTTAAAGCTCATGCAGTTCCAAGCCCTGCCGTGGGCAGGGCTGCCCCCCACCCCATCAGGCTGCCCACTGCTTGGAACTTTAATAAGATAGCGCATTTCAAGCAAGCAAACAGATTTTAGTTTTCACATACTTCAAGGGTCACATGTTCTGGTCAATACCATCACTACATTAGAAACAATTCTTTCTTGTAAGTTGAAGCCTAAGAATATTCAGACTTACTGAATTCCACAAATGTTATTTTTAGAAGCAAAGTGACAAGTACAGTTAAAAAAAAACCACTGAACAGTATAACACAAACAATGTCTGTTTAGACACAAGAATGAGAGCACACTTTACCTTATCTGAACCCCTGAGTACATGTGATTATAGATGTCATTGTCTTCTAACACACCATGTCCATTGTCATAAAAATAAACTCCAACCTAACATATGAAAAATGTCATTATTAGTTTGAAAGTAATAAAATATAAAACCACAGAAGGATCTTCCTCTTTTTTTGCCCCCCTTCTGGCATGCTAAGGAAAACTAACCTGTTTCCCACTATGTATTCTGTTTCTCCTCAAGACTGGAGTGCTGCCTGTTGTCACCCAGACCCCAGCCAAAGTATTGCTGTAAACTTCGTTCTCCTCGATCACACCTTGTCCTTTTTCATGCTAAATACAAGAAGTGGAAGAGCTGAGAAAATGTGCCAACTGCAAATAGCATTTTCCTGGCTGTACCCACCATCCCCAACACGGCTTCTTTACTGTGGGAAAGGAATTCTCTTCAGGAATACATTTGCACCATTTTTGTAAGTAACATTACATCATGATTTTGACTTTGTCAGAAAATGAAGAACACTGCGTTCAAGGCTCTGCAGTAGTATCTGCATCTCTCCTCAGCACCATGCCAGAGATGAAAGCTGCTCCATCTTCCTCTTGAGCCTCCACCCAGCCTCATCCACCAGACTGACACCAGTCACTTCACACAACTCCCCACCACATGCTTGTGCTTAAAAGCAAAGCAGCAGCGCTCTCTGTGAGTGAGAGCTGGTCAGATCTGTAGAACAGGCAGATGAAGCTCTACACATGCAGCATTAGCTGAACATTTGGTCATTTGTGGTAGGAGATATGAAAATATTTCCAGAAATGAAATTGGATATGGCTTAAGGTGACCTGACAGCTGTTCCAGTTCCATCAGCAGACCCTTGCGCACGCTCGAAATTGCACTTCGTTCCTCACTTTTACAAGAAATAGAAGCCAGCACAGCCACTGCAGTGTGTATCGTATCGTGGAGGCAAAGAAAGTATTTTCTGAGGTTAGTGGTAAATGGGTAACACTTCAAAAACAGATTTCTACATTTATTTTTTTTTTGAAGCCTTTATCCAAGAAATGGTGAAATTCTGCCATCCCGTTTTAAGGCTCATACTCTGTAATAGAAATAATTTAGTAACATTTGTAAGAGCCTTAATCTTTTAAAAATGAGCACCAGCTCCAGCCTGATACAATTAACCTATTTCAGAACCAAAGAACTCCGGTCACCGTAAGTGCCAGCAGGCACTCCCCATGCAGTTCCCCCTCTGCAGCGTTCCTGTGGACAGCGAGCAAGCGGCCTGCCTGCAGGGGATGCTTACCACGTAGATGCCCCCGTGCTGACCGTCGTGGATCTTGTTGTGCCGCACTATGGGACAGCTGTTTGTCCGAATCTGTATGCCCGCTAACGCGTTACCTGGTAACAAAAACGCAACTCAGTGCAACTTACGTGCTCGTTTCCCTCTGAATTCAAGATGCAGGGAGAAAATCAGCTTACCGTAAATGTCATTTCCTTCAATAAGGCCTCTTCCATCACCAAAGATATAAACACCACCTTGATTCCCATTAAAAATTGCATTGCCCCTAAGAAGCAAAAGAATTGACATTACAGAACTGTTGTCACGCGCAGTACAGTGCTACACAACACACAGTGCCTAGGACTGTGCAGCACTCACAGCTGAAACAGAATTTTTATTCTGTGGCTTCTGAAGAAATACACGCTTCCAAGTACACAGAGAAATGAAAAACACAGTTCAGCCAAACACAGACAGCACTTTCATTTTTACACACAGAACTGTAGTTCATTACGAATAAATGAAATAAGGTCGCACTTTTCCCATTCCCATCAAAGCTCTTCTTCCAAGCAGTAAATTATCAATAGGGAACACACTACCTTATTGTTGGGTCACTGTTTGAGGTAATCCAAACACCAGCAAAGTTGTTTGCATAGATTTTGTTCTCTATGAATTGTCCCCGTCCTTTTTCGTGGACGTAGATTCCTCCAGTCTGGCCATGATGGATTTCACACCGAACCACTGTAGGATTGGCGTACGCCTTCACTTCAAAACCTGCTATCCTGTTCCTGTGGATGTTGCAGCTTTCAAAATAACCCTGAAGACACAAAACACACAAAGGTTCCTGTAAACATCCTTTCTGAAGAGAAGGCTGTACTTTCTGCGACGCCATTGCCTCCCAACACCACCATTACCCATAAGAAAGCAGCACCCAAACTGACAACGCACCACTACTCCTGTGGCTAATGACAACGGCTACCCTCCCTCAGTTTTGTTTTCTACATGTTATCTAGTCTAGGAGACACTGCTTGGAAATATACTAGGGTTAAATTTTTTAACCAACGTGATTTTGTTCACTGCTTTTCTTCTCAGAGGTATTTTTCTTCTGTACTTTTAGGAGGGCTTTCTTCTTTCTCTATTTCAAAGATCACAACGCGGCAGAAATGCAGATATTTCACATTATTGTTTGAAAAATATAGGTATTTTAAAAAAAAGAATAGAAAATCATGCAAGTCTTAAGACTTCCTAAATATTTACTGTTGCTCATACTCCTGACGGCAAAGGAAAAAAAAAAAAGAGATCAAGACAGAACGAAAAACTGGCAAAGACCATCTGATCCTGTATCAACTTAATTAAATTGATAACAAATAGGCCTGACAACATTAAAAAAAAAAGTTAATAAAAATTTGCCTACCCAAGTCTGGAATGGTCTCAATTTGAGAGTTGGTGGATTTTATGAAAACCCAAATGCAGCATAAAGGAAACCACATTCAAGATGCAAAACAGACCCTTTATTTTTAGGGCACAGGAAAAAATTTGCTATTGCAGCAAAAGGCCAACTGAGTTTTTATGTATTCTACACAGAGACTGGCATAAACTTCGTTTATATTTTTGGACTGTATAAATGCTTCTTTAAAATCATCTGATGTGTAATATTTAAAGAATCAGTTCTCATTTGGGAACAAGGAAAGTGAAGACGTGCTTAGATCACAGAATGATCACAGAATCGTAGAACGGCTTGGGCTGGAAGGGACCTCAAGGACCATCAAGTTCCAATTCAGTTCCAGAACATACAATCGCTGCAGCTCGTTCTTCCAGCGAATGGAAGGCTCTCTGCTGTTTGCATACAGTGACCAAATACAGCTCAGCCCGGTAACTTGTCCCTGGCACGTGGCAAGGGACACCTGGGCAAGCCCATGAGGGCAGCCACTGCCACATTTCCCTGTCCCCATGGCGTTGGCACCAGCACTGAGACAAGCAGCAGAACGTGGCTGGTGCAGAAACGAGAGGTTAAGTTTTGCCAAGCACCAAAACACAAAGAACGGTCTGAGAACTTGGAAGTGAAAAACAAAGCACTCTTTGACCTCTCAGAGTCAGAGCACTGCAGTACAGAAACCCACGGGAAAATAGCGTGTAGGGTAGGAATGTGGCACTGGAATGTGCTTATCCCACTTCAGAGTCACAGGCAGTGGAAGGAAGATACAGCCCAAACGTGAGACGAGAAGCAGGAGGCAGACACAGAGAAAACCATCTGCTGGTGCACAGGATTTGTATCTGAAGGATACCACGATACACTGAAAGGCTGCTTCCATTTTGCAATGACATCAGCTCAGCACCTCGAGCAGCAGCCAGCACAGAACAGAGGGCTCTGCAGGAAGCAGGCTGCGGGCTGGAAGGGGGGGAGTCTTTCAGAGGAGTTTATGACTAAGAAGCATTTCAATAGTGGAACTGGGACACTCTTAAGGATAGGATATTGTAAAAAATTGACCTATTTTTCCTCCTACTTACCGAAATACTTCCCAAATACCTAGGCCAGTGCTGCTGCATCTTTTTCCTTTATTTCCTTTCTTTTTTCGAACTTTAAGCATCGCAAAGACTGTATCACACCACACATAACATCACACTGCCCAGAACATTTCCAAACATTTCCAAGCCTTTAACCCAAGTTAGGATGTGAGATGAGAGGATCACCCCTCGTATCTGCAGCTAAGACAGATATTATTCATGTGTTCACTTTAATGTTTCTTTTGCATAAAAGGAAAAAGGCCTTTGGACTCCATCATGCTTGTACCACACCGATCACAGCGCTGCAATACACAGCCTAGCTGTAAGAAAGCAGAACAACTACCGCTGTTCCAAGTGAATCAAGTGAATGCAGCCTGGTTCTATTATTATTTTTCTTTTTTAAACCTTTCAGGACGCATATACTTAATTCTCATAGCTCAGGACTTCAGCCAGAAGCTTCCAGGCAGCCTCTCAGGCAGCCCACGAGCCCGTGCACAGGCAGCTCCCCCTGGGAGCCTGGGAAGCACTCTCCTTCGCCAGGTTTCCTAGAGCTGAAGTCACCTTGTTACATCTTCCAGAGCATTTTTAAGTCTTGGAGGGATGTATGAATGTACGTATCCACTGAAGTAGATTAGGAGTGTTTATATAACACATTAATACAGCTTAGATGAGGCTCCAAACACTGAGATAATATAGAACAAAGATATAACAACGCCTTAGGCTTGCTACCGCTCTTTGCAAAATGGCCACACAACCACATCCCTAGAGAGAATATATAGATAGATATAAAATCTCTATCTGTCAGAGGAGTCTGCTAGAAGGGAGTTCTGTGCTGGTACAACCTTCCTCAACACAGCAAATATGCTCCTTAGGATGTAACAGAGGGTGCAGAAGCACAGCCCAGCAGAATCCCACCATCTCTGACCTTTTGCTGACAGGAGTTTCACAGTCTCACAGGATGGCTGAGGCTGGCAGGGACCTCTGGGTCCATCTGCTCCAAACCCGATCCAGGAGGACACCCAGAGCTGCGTGCCCAGGAGGAGCCTCCCCAGCCTCTCTGGGCAGCCCGTGCCACTGCCCCGGCATCTGATACGCAGCCAACACTCCCCTCACACACACGTTGTAGAAAAACCTCACGTAAAGTTCAGCAGGAAAATGAAAGCAATTCAGTAGCTGAATTGATACTTGATACATTTAATTTCTTTAAAATGTTGAATTACTGTTTGCTTGGAGCAAGCACTGAGTGAGTATAACTCAAAATGATTTTTTTTGTTAGATAACTGAACATCTGGGGGGAGGCTGCGATAGTGAGATGGAATACATGGGGGGTATGGAAGGAACAGTGGATCCAGAGGTCTGAAGACAAAGTGAGGCAATGAAATGAAAATAGAGAGGTCCAGTTTACATCCACACTACATTTGTACGAGTGTGGCATGGCTTTCTCAGAGCCGTTAGTGCTCAGTGCTTGCACTTTGCTAAGTATTATTTATCTTTATTGGAAACTGAGTAACAGCTACCAGCAAAATTACAACTTAGATGATAACAGACGTTTACCTACAAACAGTATCTTAATCTAGCATACTAAGTCTAATCACAGCCTTCTTGACAAAGAAGAGGCCTATCATGTTTAGCCACAGCCAGTCCGGCGCTGTGTTGGGAATTAAGGCTAGGGACAAAATGCATGGAGGGACCACGCAGCAGCACCCCACAGCATGTGACACATGCACTGCGTTTGGCTGACCTCATTCTTCACAGCGTTCTGAAATTAAGCCTGTTACAGGGAGGCTTCCATTACAACAGCATCTACTTACCTACAGCACCTTTAAAACTGGAAGCCCAAAGCACATGGCAACACAGTTTATTATTTTCTACAACCACGGGTAGATACAATTCCTATAAAGCAGTACCCAACTCCTGCAGCAAGACAATCAAATTCTGTGCTAGAGGGGATCTGCCATCATGTTGGTTTGGTTACTACACTTGATCTGAAAGCAAGCAGTATTAGCCTCAGCACTATTTAGTCTGACATTTTGGTCACTGTACTTTCATCACATTCTGTACTTCTAAATGCGCAGTTCACATTTGAATTTGTAACTACAGAAAAAAGAGACCAGAAAAAAATCTGCAGTTTTTGTCAGCTGGGTGGGGGGAATTATGAGTTTGGCATTCGAGCAGGAAAAACAATGATCTGGAATTGTTTGGAAGACATGCAGAATATTTTGCCAAAAACAAATAAGCAAATCATCTTTTATTTCAATGGCAAAAATCCACTCTGTTTTCTATTTCAAGGGCTATGCACATTCATTACTCATTAGTTTACATGCACATGGAAGGTATCATCTTCATTCCACAGAAACATTTTCATGAAAGAACATTTGAATTCTGATGCGAGTTTGTGTCAAAATTCCACAACTAACTGTGTGCTAAAAAGAGCCTTCTTCACAAAGAAGTTGGACGTAACCTGCTTCAGAGATGTAACATGAAAACAAGACTGATTAAGTGTCCACACAGCATTATATTATGCTTTCAAATCTTCTGGCACCTTAATAAATGTACAGAATCCTACAAAAAGCTTATATTTTTTCAAAAAAAAATGAAGTGATGGTGTAAACGTAAGCCTAGCATTTATATCCTATTTCAAGAGGCATTTTATCACATCAACATAATTCAGTGCAAGAGGCTGCCAATCAACTGCAAAAAGTTTGCTTGAAGCTCCTTCAGCTAAAACTGCCTTTAAAGTGAAGTTTCCCACACAGGGGTAAAAGAAGAAAATAAATGTTACCATGCCATGGTCAAAAGTGAAAACGCCAACATCACGTCCATGGTGAATGTGATTCCGTCTGATAATGGGATTTCCATGGTTTTTCACCCAAATCCCTGCTAATGCATTGTTGGAGATCTCATTGTCCTCATATATTCCCTAGGAAACAGAAAAAGTAAATTAAGATGGGAATCAGGAACAGTAGACAATTTTGTCAAAGTAAGGAAACTGATGCAGAAAATACCTGTGCGTGGTCTGTAATATAAAGTCCAACATTTTCACAGTCGCTGATGTTACAGTGTTTAATAGTAGGACAAGCTCCTTGGCCACTAACACATACTGCAGAGCCAACTGGAAGAAAACAGTACAGTTACCATAGCTTCAAAGCAGAGAGTGTTTATAAATAGCTTGGCAGCGCTCTCACAAGAAAAGTTAGAGTGAACTGATATTTTTAAAAGATTTGGCATGCGCGGTGCCAAAGCACTGGAAGCCACTGGCAGAAAAACACCTGTGTCATCGCTTTGTAGATGCAGAAAAAATGAGGTAGGAGTTGCTTTTAAAAATCCTTTTTCCAAGGTTATGCAGCTGCATCTGATTGCCAGAATAGACAGTAGTTTACATAGTAATTCCAGCTTGTGAAAGTTCTTGCTCAGTTATTTCCCCCCGTTAGGCCCACTGTGTACTGACTGTTTACAACACAGGACCACAATAAAATTCTAATGATAATGACTACCTTATTTTAATTCCATTTAAACTTGCATGCAAAGACACCCTGTCTCACCCAAGACGAGCAGCAGACAGGCAGCACAATCTGGAGTACATGCCAGAAACCCAACGGAACTGCCAAGCTCCTTGCTGCAGCTCCTTGGGTGATTTCAACCACCACCCAGAAACCAAACTCTAGGACTCAAAACTGCTTAGGAATTCATCAGATCAGCTCCATTCCCTCAGTTCCGTGAAGGACGAAAACATGAAACTCTGCTCCCACTAAAATCAATGGCAGATTTACAGTGATTTCAGAATTGTGAGATTTCATCTCAGAGGACCTGGCCTACATAGCACACACCTTCCCCTCAAGTAAACACCACCAGGTAAGCAAGCCAGCACACGCCCCATCAGTAAGCTTTCATATTACCTGCAAGTATACTACCACAAAGACTATACTTCAGGAATTCACACTCAGCTTTTTTTTTTTTTTTTTTAAATCCTGAAGAAATTATTTTGTGTAACCTGACCTCGTGAATACAGGCAGTAAGAATTCCCTGAATTAATGCCTGCTTCAATTCTAGCAGATAAGAGTTTCAGCACACGTTGTTTAGAAATGCATTTAATTTTGATTGGAAGATTTCCAACAATTGAGAAATCACCTTAAAGCTTGTTACAGAGTTGCTACCCTGTTAATTTACACTTTAATTTTTCAACTGAATTTCTCCAGCTTCGGTATCCAGTTACCGGGTGTGGATACACTGCTACAAGGAGAACGAATGCAGGCATGCATTTGGTGCAAGCAATATACTCCTTCAGCCTTCTCCTTCGTTAAGTAACCAACTGTGGTCAGCATGCTTTTCATTATGAATGAGTTCTTCTGCTTTATCATCTAGGAGTTTTCACTGAACTGTTCCTAAAATTTTACTATGTTGCTATGGACACCAAGAAAGAGGACTCAATTTGAACCAGGACTATGCAGAGGTACAATTCTACTCCTCCTCCATATTCCACGCACATAATGAAGGATCACGTAAGTTCTTTTGGACACTCAACTGCATCAGAGCTCATATTTATCCCTTTACCTACAATGACTCTTACAGCTTTCCCCAGGGGTACAGCTTGCCAGGACAGGGGTTTGTCACTTACATGCAACAGGCTTTTTTTTGGTGCCTAGCTCTTTGCACATGTCCCTATTAATGTGAACATTAAGGGAGCCACGTTCCAAAGAGGGTGTAGCAGTCCATCCTCTGGCTGTTTCTAACACCCTAAACCACCATCACTTACAGACTTTACCAGGACATGTTTTATTTCTCTGCAAGTCATTGACAACGTGAGGGGCTTCAGGTCAAGCAGTCATCTTTGAAACAGCCACAAAGTAACCTTTCATGATTACCCCCCAAGTTATTTTCAATTTGATGCGTACTCTGTCAATTCTGCAGAATTCAAGTGCTTTAAACTAGCGCACAGGTGAAGTCAAATATCTTTCAGGGATCTATGTATTTATACTGGGACTGCCACCTTCTAGCCAAAAGGAGTCATCAGAAATGCAAAGCATCACACAACCATTCCAGTTTTCTGTAAGTACACGTACATTTGCTTCGATTAAGAAATTTTACTTCTTGATCGACCCTGCATTTACCTCATTCTATCCAGGATCAATAAGCAGTGCTGCTTGCCGTACTTCGCCCTGTCTAGTCCCATATTTTGTCCTGTCTACTAGCCCCTGCTATACCTGACCCAACAGGGTCATACATCACCTAAGGCAGGTTTCAAGTTCCTGTTGATACACAGTAGGAGTCCAGAAGTTACCTTGGCCAGTTCTTTTTAAACCCTTGTATGATTCTAGGAGGACTGTTTTTACAGCTGTTTAAAACTCATCCAAAGCTACTGTCAGAGTAGAAGATATTTCACTATCCCTTCAGGGTAGGAGCACATTTGTCATTCCTACCTATTCTCATTAAATATGGAACAAAAGTTACACAACACTTTGCCATTCAAATTCTTCTTTATCTGTGATAGATCAGCATCACTACTGAGACTGTTTCCCAAGGTAGGCTCTAACTCACTTGTCGCGTTTTTCAGAAGGGCTATTTTGATGGAGGGCTAGTGTTTGGTTGAGGGGAAGGATTCATCACAGTTTCTGGCACTTCCTAGTTGTTTCCAATTTCTATTAACTGCTAGTAACTTCTCATTTCTTGTATCACAAAGCTGTTTTCACTCCCTTTCCTCTGCATTTTTGGGAATCTGCTCTGATATTCTATGTGTACCTCTGATCACATTTTGAATGTGAAAAAAAAAAAATCAATCTTTATTCCGACTCAATTCAGTAGACTTATTTATTGTGCGAAATTGGTACTTTAAAAGGACCAAGTACGTATATTACTGGTTTTGGCGTTATTTCTTTCTAACCCAGAATATAGTAATTGCATACACTTGAGCAGTACTTAAAAATAAGGCACATTTCCATCCATTCCTGGTTTTATCTATCAATATGAGAACTAACACGGATTTCTTCTGCAATAGATGCAACAGAACATCTGGACTCAGAATCTCGCCACTTAAACTTTATTTTGAAGTTTCAAAGATGCTTTGAACTGCCAGTAAGAAACCTCTAGCTGAAATTACTCACTCACATAACTCCCATCTTTACATATTACATCCATTAAGAACTTCACATATAACAGTGTAGAAACATGCTTTAATGCAATTAGGAGATCTACAGAAAGGGTACCAAGCATGGCGAGGAGAGAGATTTTGAATGCTTATGGGATCAGTATTTCAGAGATGCCACTGACTTGGAAACAGTAAATGCATTTTTTGGCAGACTGCCATTCTTCCTACCTTTTTTACACACACAGAATGCTTCCTGAGTAGGCTATAGCAAGGCTTGGAAGAATTATAAAGTCAATAAAAATTAATAATCAATAGGTGTTGACAGCACAACCTATGTGCTGCCTTCAAAATTGACCAGAAATGTTGATTTCAGAGCCGAGAAGCAAAAACGCAATGCAGCAAAAAAATTCACAAGTCCAGAGGGCTGAAGAGGGCAAAGACCGAAATTATCAGAAATGGTTTGTCATAATAAACAGTGGTCATGAAAAACTGAAACAACTTTAATAAACAGTTTTCACAAAAACATCAAGACCTACTAGCTTATATAGAAACATGTTCCAACATCAAGACGCGGCTCTTTAAGCTAC
Source organism: Penelope pileata (assembly GCA_013396635.1). Classification (NCBI taxonomy): domain Eukaryota; kingdom Metazoa; phylum Chordata; class Aves; order Galliformes; family Cracidae; genus Penelope; species Penelope pileata. The sequence continues at coordinate 6,606,066 of WBMW01000972.1, forward strand.
TTTTCTAAGTTTAATGTAGTCCAAGAAATTATGTTAACTCTTCTCATTATTGTGGTCCTCAGTATTGCAAATAGGAACCAAAAGAACAAATTTGTTTCATATTCTTCAATTTCCCAGTATTTACGATAAAAAAAGTAAAATCAAAGGAGTCAAGATACTCAAGAGTAGCTAGCTATCCTCTGTTCCTCTTCTTCATCTCTAACAGTTCCCCATAATAGCAGATCTGTCTTCAATCAAACAGATGGCGATGCGAAGCAGAGCTGCCTTGCTCATAGATGTGGTGCAGTGTTTTACAGCCTGAAACCTTCAAGAAAGAGCATGTCTTCCTCTATGAGGCACAGTCAAGAAATCCTTCCACTATCCTCATTACAGTTTCCTGTAGAATTTCCTGTTTGTACCAGAAAAGTACAGCTTATGTCTAATTGAAGATCTCCTTGTTTCCCTGCCTTTAGGTTGAGCAACTATTATTATGCACGGCCTGCTGTGTAGATCCATTCCACTTCAACAGCCAAACTTAGTCATACAAAGCTTATGTTGTGATTTCCATGGAAAGATTCAGTATCTTAGTTGTTGTTCTGCACCTCTTCTTTCTGATGCTCCAACTTCATTTTATCTGCTTGTTTTCAAACATACTAAAACTTGCCATGTCTTCTCTTTGTGAACGGCCATGTCTTGTTTCCAGTTACGGTGACTGTCACAATGCCTCTTGGACCTTCACTGCTTCTGACCCTTTCTTTTCAGGATCTGTTCTACTGATCTTCAAATTCCTCATCATCTCTGATGGTGAAATGAGTATTTAATCTTCCACACCACGTGTTTCTTCTGTCAGTATAGCTAGCAACTCAGTGCATGTCAAATCCCTTCCATTCCAGACAGGGAAGAGAACTTAGCAGAGCAGTTATAGCTCATGAATAGTTTTAATATCAAATCCCAATACTGCATGTTGCAACGAACCTAACGTAAACGTCCCACATATGTCCCCTTCAAACGTTGTCTCCTGCCAGCTACAGCTATATAAACCAGAAACAAGTGAGTTTTATGTAAGCACACTTCTGTCAATTTTCAGGTTTTAAACTAACTGCCCAGTGAGTCCAAACTGACTCAAACAGAAGGCCAAGTATACATCATCACAAAGGTTCTGGACCCAAATCATGGTAATAATGTCACTGAAAGTCAAAAAAGTTTACGCATCTGTAATGAACACCTGCATCAAAAAAAGAAATATGGCAACATTAGTCACAATTGGTCTGCTGCTTTCATGCAGATTAGATCAGCCAACTTCAAACAGCGTTAACCTCAAAGAACATAAAGCCCACTAACCTGTACAAGTACTTCGAATAATACAGTGATCTATAATTGGACTGCAGTTCACGGTAATCTCTAAGCAGTGGTGTGCATTGTGGTGCTGAGCAGATTTGTCATCAGGATTGAACTGAAAAAGGAAAAACATATTTGTCTATTGGCTCAGGCATTAAAATTAGATTATTAAAAGCTCTACTCAAGTTTGAGATTCTTACCCTGATTGTCATATATCCAACGTAGGCATCTTCAGAACCCTCCATAAAAACGAAGGTGGAATCTCTAGTGTTTTCTATTATAACTTTATCTGCTACTTTTCCAGGAGCTGTAAAACACGAACTTTAAGTTTTAGCATACGCTAGTGGGAAAAAAAAAAAAGTCCTTACAGTCCTCTATTCAAAGCAACAAAAGAAAATGAACATTATTTCTGGCACACAAATCTTGGTGTCAAAAATATTTCCAACATAACGAAGAAAGCAGTCTAACATCTTGTACCATTTCAATATCTAGCAATGTGAGAATGTCTTCTCCTGCAGAGAGCTAGTTTTTCCTGACTTCTAGTTTATTGAAATTTCAAGGACAAGAGCTCCCCATTAAAATAAACTACAAACTGAGAACTTGTACAAGGGAAAAAAACAGTAGCTACAAAACACTAGCATACTTCGAGTATAAACTGATCAAACAGTTTAATGAACCTGGATTCCAGTCGAGAGGCACTGTAATTCTCTTACCAAATACAGTTTAGTTTGGTATTTTAAACTCTTATTATTAAAGCTAAATACATACATTCCACCACTAATTTGAACCAATTTGAACAACTCCTTAGTAATCTGTTTATGACCTAAGTGTGACCTCTCAACACCTCTCAAACTTAAGATTCAGCATTGAAGTGGTTTCTTCATTATTATTTACAAGAAAATCTTGCACAACTAGACTGAACTCTACTTCTGAAAGCATACAGAGGTTTCAAACTGGTTCATTTACAAATTCCCATAATCTGCAATGTGATTTCCCATGTTAACAGCAAGGCTGTGCTCTATTTTCATCCTTAATCCAAGAGGAGAACATGTTTACATTGGTACTGCAGAAGCCAGCAGAGGGAGCACAAGTTAACAACAGTCTCACAGTGCTTTAAATACAGTGATACCCATTCACAAGCAAGAGTCTGTCCAATTCAAAACTGCACATTAAATATGCAAGCTAGAACAATCCCTCCTCAATACATGAGATGCAAACATTCAAGTTTCACATAGAGCAAATAAATCATGGGAATCGTTTGGAGTTGCAATCAACTCTGAAACGAGATAGGCAAATAAGGACAGATTATTTGTCCTCAATTCTGTATTTTATTGAAGAGCCTATGCACAGGATTTCTCACCAGCAGATTTCTCTGTTGTCTGTTGACACTACAAGAGACAAGTGGTATGTCCTGTTCTTTATCACTCAGGCAGAAAGGTGCCAGTCAGAATGAAGCAATATTTACATTATTATCCATCTTGTTCTCACTATCTAGAAGCCAGATCTCTGCTTTCACTGCTGCAGAGCTGCAAATGTTTTAAGGTAGTCTAGCTCTTCATACCACTATTCACTTACGAAAAGACAATAACTAAAAGAGGCTTTGTATCATACAAACTATTCTTCTGTGGCCTGGTAACATTTCTATTAACCATTTTTCTCCACAGTGCAAATGCACTGGCATGCATACATTGGTACGTTTCAGCACCTGAGAAAGAATGGCCCCACAGTTCTGCAGCTGAACTAAAATAAACGGGGTCCCTGGCAGAAAAACAGAAGAGCCATACACAAACATCAGGATTGTGTTCTTTCTCAGAGAGCAAGGAGAATTTGTACTTCTCCGTGTTTCAGAGCATCCAATACCTAAACAAAGCAGATCTGTGGAACTGTGCTTGGAAGTGTTTTCTGTGTACTCACATGCTGTTCTCTATAGCTATCTCCTTCCCCTCAGCAAAGAGTTAGCTTACAAGTCAGTCTGGATGGTCCCAGAACACCCATTATGGATAATGCCAATTAAAAGAACCAGTGAGTTTAGATGACCCATCAGGAAAAAGACTTGCTTAAGCACTGGTTTCATTTTAAATGCATTGAAGAAGTTTTCTGTGACACCCTACTGAGTCTTTGCAAAAGAATTGTTCAGAGAAATATCTCTGTTTCAGCTTTTGGCTTAGATCACTTTAGAAGAAATAAACCAATACAAGAAAGGAGAAAAAATAAAAGAGCCATTAATGTTATAATCAAGCAAAACACTGCTCTTGACAAGTCCATTTGCCAAGTCCAAGGGAGTTACCATCCTACAGGATCAGTTTGACCCCAGTTTAAGGACCAAAAATGAAACTGTTTAGAAACACTTTCAAGAGAAAGCATGTAATAAGAGACTGCCTAAAGGGATTAAAAACTAACTGAATGTTGCCTCAGAACTCTTTAATTCCTAAAAACGTATAAAACAATTTAAGTTTTCAGTGCATTAATATGAAACAACACCAGATTCTGCAGGAAATAATTGTTATGATCCTACTCAATCATAACAGGCAAAAATGCTGAGGTCCTTTTAGATCTTGAAGTCTACAACAGCTATGATGGAGAACATAACTCTAACTTTGTCTAAAATATTTTAAATTCAAAGATGCAGAACAGGTAGAACGGGTATCTGAAGAGGATTCCAGACATATGAAAGTTCTTTCTCAAACACATATTATTTAATTATGACAGTTTTTACAATTTTAGATTTTACTACCCTTAAAATTACAATAATTGCTCTTCTTGTTGCTACTATTTTTTCTTGATTGGAAAAATCCTTTGATAATCCCTTTTTCACTTATCTGCACATTATTTAAGCCCAGTGAGAAATAAAGATGGAAGCCGTATCTCCCATAATACAGAAAAAAATACTCAATGAAGACTGCCAGATTAATATACCTATCTAGACAACTGCTGAAACAGTTAAGACAAGGAATTGCTCATCTTGACAAAATTAAACACCGCAATTAAATAGAAGGACAAACCTAGCATACCAGGCACTGTTCTGGAAGAACATTTCTCTTACTTGAAAAGACAAACTTTGAGAGTTTGAGGTATGCAAAAAGTTGCCTTTCTAGTGATGTTGTGTGTTTCTTCAGAACTCCACAGAAGCAATCATTAAAGAAAATTGAGTAGAGTTGCAAAAAGATTAGTCTCATCCAAAAGGAATCCAGTTTGTGCTCCAAAACCTCTCCTTAACACAAACTTAAGTTCTGGAAGTAGGAAGTTCAGGAGATTAGTACTGAAGTATAGCCCTGAACTGACAAACTAACGTAGGAAGTCAGCTGCACCTTGCTGATCTGCAGGGACAAGTTTTAAGACTAACAGTGGAACTACCTGCCTCATATGGTCAAAACAGTTCTCACTCCAACACTGCAAAACCCAGGCAAGAAGTGCCAGAAAGATGTTCACTCAAGAACAAGACAGTTGGTAGGCAGAACAAATAAACACTTGAGAAGGAGGAACTTGGGTACTTTTGGTCAAAGGAAAAAAAACTGGCAGTATCACATATCTCAAAAAAATGCTGAGAGATGGCAATTGACTTATGGTCACCATGGAAGCAAGAGGTTCAAGACCTCTTCAAAGATCTCTACCAGACAGAGAGAATACAAATTCTACAAATTCTCACCACTCAATTGTGTTACTCAGGATTAGTATGCTTACAGTAAGGACAAAGAAGCAAACAGCTACTCTGGCATGACAATCTGCAGGCAGGTATATTATCACATATCAACTTCCTAAGACTTTCAGAATAGGAAAAGTTTATTTCCTTCTCCATAAAGGATTCTTTTTTAGAAGAACAGTTGGGAGATGAAGAGAGAAAGAACCTCTATTCTCAATTTTTCTGCTAAACATTCTCATTCTTTTCTCAAGATGAAATTACAACACTGAAGAAAATGGGACAGATACTAATTTGGTCTTGCTCCCACTGCTGGATTCTACTCTAGAGATAAGTTATATATAAACAAATTTCATAAGAACCACCTGAAAATTTCAACTGCAGTCATAACTGAATATACTTCCTGACAAATTCAATTTTTCTTGTAATGAAATAAAAAGAAGTTATTCCAAGAACTAACAGACGATGATACTTTGGTTTGAAGCATCAGCTGTTTTTTGGTTAGTGACACTTGCACAGAAAATATTTATTCACTAGGCGGATGATGACAGACTAGCACTTATACCAGATATTTAACGCACCAGAATATCTTCGAAATAAAGTCAGTAGCTAACACAAGTCATGCTTTGAGACAAAAATGTTCTCAGTTTAAATACCTGCGCCGATCATGGTGATTGGAGATTCTATATATATCCATTCATCAGTATATATACCAGAGTGAACAAAGATAAGTCCATCAAAATGAGCTTCCTGAACTCCACCAAGAGCATCCTCAATGGTATCATAATACTAGAAGAAAAGAGAGAAGTTTAGAGAGATATCCATGCAAAGATATATAAACATTCTTAAGAATAATTCATTTAGAAACATACCAACATATTTTCTCTTCCTTTGTATCTTGCAGGATTACTGTAGAAGTGTTCAGCAAAACCTGGCTTTACATGTGCTCCTTTGTACTGAAACAGAGAAAAGAGTTTATGATAAGCACGCAGACAGGTGAACCTGAATGCACCGCCAGACAACTGAACGTACAGGTAAGGAATCTGCTTATCCCCTAACAAGCCACTTATCAGTTAGTTTCAGAATTTGAGGATCATATTTGACTTCCCACATTATGGGAACCCCGTTGTAAATGGCACCACCAAAAACAAAGTCTGAGTCTTAGAACTAAACTAAACCAAGAGTTTAGCCTACTTACCCAGCCAAGAGGCCTCTGAAGGAACTGAAATTCAACAATAAACTCTGTGTACCTTACGCATGCCACAAGTTATTATTTATCTCGTTTTTGTAGCTGCTTCCCACAAAGCAAACTGCATTTATACGGTGAAGTAAAAACAATCCTGTACATCTTCACATCTGATTCGGTACTGAACCAAGACACCAAGTCAAGATTTTGTTTTCAAACTTCAGAACTTCATTACCTTCAGAACTTCATTAACATCACATTGTGTAACTGACCCACTTTGATATTTTATTTATTTGAAGAATATCACACCCAGATATTCTTACAGTATTTCTGATACTTTGGATTAGAAGTTCAATCACATGCCTTAAAGGTAATCTGTTTAGCTCCAACAGTATCAACTGTAAATCACTACTGAAGTCCAAGTGATATTATCAATACTTAATTTGCTGAAGGAAGAAGCATATGAATCTCATAACCAGCATGCACAAGTTGAATATACATGACGACAACAATATACTTGAAGCTTATCTGTGAGTCATAGACTATGGCAATCTCATCCACAGAATTTCTTTGAAGCAAAACCAGAAGAAAACCCAAGATGGAAGAGTTGGACACTCAAATGCTCCACTTTAGCATGACATCTCTCTAAAGCATGCCTCAAATCAGGAAATAACTTCAGATACTTCCCTATGACATAATAACACAGGGATCTCTCCTCATCTCCTTGGTCTCGTTATCTCATTTATTTGATATTTGAAAAATTAAATCCTAAATCACTACTACGTAGCCAGCTATATTTCAGAAGTCGGGATTTTTACTTCTATAAATCATCTTTAAATTGTAATATAAATGAATACTACTGTTACCAGTTGCTGAAAGCTTTCCTTCCAGGGATTTGGGTGTTCATATTCTTCTGGGTTAATCTGATAAAATTTACCAGCTTCAGGATGCATCATTGGACGTGTGTACTCGAATACTTCCATATACAGTCTTTTCCTGAATAGAAGCGTCAATCACAGAAGGCAATTAATATACTGCAAATTCTTCCTACCACACTGAAAATTGTTTTTTTCCCAGCAGTATTTGACATAGCTCATGACAGTGAATTTGATCAAGATCAGTACCAAACACTCAAACATTTCCAAAATGATTTCTCTGTTGGACTAACTTTTGTGGTTTCATAAAGTAACTTCTCACACATGATTCAGGATCCAAGTGACTGCATTCTCAACATGTAGAGAGAAATTTCGTTAGCTACACTGCTTGGGGAGTCAGTGTCTAGTTGTATGTTAACTCCAGGAGTACTTCAGCTCTTACAAAAGTTAGCATCATAAGAATAACAAAACTAAGTGTGCTACCAATTCTTCCTCACCTTGCCAAAAAAAAAAAAAGGCTCAAAAATGCATTCGAAGAGAACAAATGACATGCTGTATCTCAATAAAAATTCCATCAATGGACAGATTGCATTGGATTAAAAGAAAATAACACTCTGACCACAGAACAACTGGATTCTTTTGTTTAGTGCCAGAATACAAATAGTTGCAGTGCCTGAGCCGACTGATATTAAGTTTACCCTTACAGAACGCAGACTCCTAGAAACTGTAACTCAGCCAACAAAATGTCCCCAAAGTTTTCTTCCGTGATGCCCTACTCAAACTTTGTTCTTAGTCCTAATCTTTATCCAGAAAACAAACAAAAAACCAAACCCAGCATATGAAACACACATGATTTTTTCCTTTTAAATAATGTTAATTTAGATCCCACTTATCCCAGCTCTCAATAACCCCAAGGTGGAGTGAATTCATAGGTGGAAAAATAACCAGAGCGCGTAAACATTAGAACAACAAAAAAAAACCAAACAAACAAGCAAAAACCCCAAAACAAACAATTAAGATATGCATTTCCTCTCCTGAGTCAAGTACAATCCCCACAGAAACCTGAATAAGGTTAAAGAGGGGAAGAATGGAAAGGATAGCTACTGCAGAAATACCTAAGTTTTAAAACAGTCATTATTTAACTAGTATTTATACTGCTAGAGAATCTGAAGTTTCACTGGTTAACACACCTCATCAGGAATTTAAGTAACAAAGAATTCTTGTGTAAAGCAGAGGCACTGAAATACAATTTGTTTTAACTCAACTAATTGCAATTCCTAACCAACAGTTCATTTTTTCTATTGTACTGGCATCTCGTGCAGCACATCTTATATTTCTCGAGATAATGAGGAATAGCTTTTCACTTACCACAAAATTGGATCATTAGCCAGCTCACTGAAGCGTTTACACACACAAGCTGCTCTGCAGAGATCCTGCTCCAGCAGGTAGGAGAAGATCTTTAGAACCACTTCATCTGGCAACTTTTCCTGAAGATATTGTTCTGCAGGTGCTGCTATTAAACAGTAATTTACGTAAGATTACTGACATATTTAAGCAGCCCAAATTCTGATCAAAATAATCAACTCATCATTTGCAAGATTCCAACTTAAAATTACCACACCTCAAGTTTTAAGTGTCCTTCACCTAAAGGCAAAACTAGGTAAATGGTTGACTCTGGCATCAGGCAAAAGTTACAAGATTGATAAACATCAGCTGCTAAATGTGTTTCAGATACACTGGCTCCTCACTACTACTAGCTTTGCTGTGGCTCAGCTAACCCACATTATCCGTACAAAAATATTGCAGTACCAGAGTCAACTCTTCTTCAAATATTACGGAACAAAGGAATTTACTCAGAAATAGTCAGTTTGAAAAAGCTACTAATGAAACATCCCCACCTCCTGCACAATGAACACATCATGGAATATGCCTCAGATGTAGGAAACCAGCATCCCACAATAATTCCAAGATCTCCTTCTACTTACTCTCATTTATCTGCTTTCTTTAAAAAAACAACTACAACACTAAGCCAAATGAAGCATTAGTCTTGTCAGATGTTATATTTCTTGAGAAAGGTTTGAGAAAGTGGCATTCTTCTCATCACTTTGCAGAGGCATCAGTGCACTTCCATACCCCTGCTGTTGTATATGCCACGTACACCAGTTCATATGGAAAAGACTATCTGCAGTCCACATTCCCCTGAGGACCCTTCTGTGGCAGGTATCCTTGCAACAGGGTAGTTTTGATTTAGAGGTCACTTGTTTGGTTTCTGCCTTTAGGATCTTTTCTCATGCAGAACCATAAAGAACAGCTTCCAAATTTTAGAGGATTTGTATGCAAGGCATTAAAAGCTTCTGCTATATTCATAATGCAATTATATCCAAGTAATGCTCCTTGCATTATTAATTTTTTCCTAGAACATCTAAACCAAGGGAGCAATACAGTTGTGACTTTGACTATTACAGGAAGAATGCTAAAGTGACCCTCAGACAGAAAGCCTACTGAATTTGAGGGAGTAACACCCTGAAAAAGTTTCCAAATGAGACCTCTCTCACACATACAAGTTGGTAGAAATTCGGAAACATTGCTGACTCTGCAGCGACTTCCCCTAAACCCTGGGTGACCTTTATACAGGGGATGCAACAATGGATTTACAAACCCTGATTTCCTCTGAGATTCTAGGAGAGGTATTTATACAACTGACTGGTTGCTGGGCTTAACAGTAACAGCTGACACTCAAACTCTAAGGACATGACACTTTAATTGAACAAAAACTCACATGGTACAGAAGGAAAAAGTCTCGTTATTCTCTCTCAAAATATACTTTTAATTTGGTAGTATTGATCACGGAGAGAAAAAAGAACCACCAGAACCTACTACTTTGTCCTTACTTGCCTCCTCTCCAAGTATTTTTCTGGACTGGTTTGTAAACAAGCTGCAGAACCACAAGTGTGGGTACAAGGAATGAATGTGCAGAAGTTGGGCAAGACTGTTCTTTTCAACAGCAGTACTATTAATGCCAAACATTATTTTTAATAATGATAAAAATCTTATGAGCCAGGCTGAAGCCAGTAAATTACCAAAACTAACGAAGAGCAAGCAAGTAGTCTGGAAAGGTCTCATGCTCAAGATGGACTTGCAGGGCCCAAGAACTGGGCAACATACGCCAACCTGTGAGGTGAGTACAGCCAGGAACCATCCAAAAGTGTTACCTGCACACTAAGTGCTAGTTTTTAAGAAGGTATTTTTCCACTGGAGATAAAGTATTTTGCTGCATCAAGCAGGCAGCAGCAACTCATTCTACAATCCTAATTACCCTTGAAACGCATCACAGGATGCATTTGAATTCATCTTTTCTGGTAGCTTTCCAGCTAGATGTGGAGACACAGCCTTACAAGCCAAAATGCAATGTTGTGAATGCCAGGCAGTAAATATCCTCACAGGCCTCCCGTGACCCCTCTTCTGATTTAAGACGCAAATGTCTGAGGCATACAAAGTTACCTTCCTTCTGAGACAAATGGTTTCTTGACTAATCAGCTTGCAGAATTTCATCTTCCTTTATGTTTAAAGGAGGTTTTATGTAAGTTAAAACTTAACTAATTTTGAATGGAAAGAGGAAGTTCAGGGAAGTTCACTAGTGTAGTGTCTACCATTCATTTTTCTTCCTAGGCAACAACACAAAATAAAAATTGAAGTCTAGATGTGTTTCCTTACCGGAAGAGATGGGAGCTAAACAAAAGTGTCAAAAAGATCTTCTTAAGGAAAAACCACCAACATCACACCTTGCAATTTTTCAGGTAATTCTACTTAGGAGCTCAGGCACTACTTGCAAAACAAAGATAATTTTTACAGGTGTTTGCTGTCCTCTCCCACCTTTATCCAAAATCCTTTAGAAGTAAGAAATTCAAGTTGCCTTTCTGCTCAGGTTAGAAAAAGGGCTTTAAGTGATACCAGTGAAGAAATCTGAGATAGTGATTACTGGGTGCAATTCTTCCAAATAATTTGAAAAGGCTAGTCTGATTTTTATTGTGAATATCCAGAATACCTCTGGGCCCAAGACAGAATGCCGTGGTTTTGTTCAGTAAATTTATACTTCATCTTTTAGTAACTTGTCAAAGCAAAGATGCATTTATATTCTTCTGCCCAAAAACAGGCCCTCAGAACTGTACTGGCTGACCAGACCAGAGTCATTAGCGCGCTACGACTCTTAATAGCTAGAAAACTCTTATCATATGCTTGAAATACTTTCATACTCAACCTTCATTTTGTCAACAGGAATAAAACTAAAAAGAGAAAAGAAAAAAGTAAAATGCAGGAGGCTATCACTGATTTTGACCACTACTCTAACACGACAATTCAAATATTGATGATTTTTAATGAAATGCTAATATAGTAATCAATTGAAAATTAGAAACATAGCTGGCTATGCCATTCTTTTTCCAAAGGATATGCATAAGTTAATTCAATTGTTATTTTTTTATTTCGTAGATAAAAACTAGCACAGCAATACCAAATGAAGGGCAAGAAAAGTTGCCTGAAAGTGAATTACAGTCTTTGCACAAAGATCAACAATGCCATCGTGTGAATCCTGAGTTGTAAATTATGTCTTGCGTGGATACCATTTTTGTCCATTTAATGGAGAGGACAGAGTAACATTTTTTGCTCTGAACAGAGGCCTTTAGTAAATATATTTTCTTGCTAAGAAACATGCTAGAAAACATGGCACGATATTGGAAATAAATCAACAGGAAAAGGCAGAAAAATTTTAAAAAGCTAGTAAGTTCTGTGAGCCATGGGCTATGGATTTATCTGATGCATGGACTCATCAAATGACCCAATAACCTAGAGTTTCTGTGTCTACTACAACTCCAGAGTTCAGCAAAAAGAAAGAAATAAGTTGTCTCTAAACTCAAGTCTTCCAAAGATGGTTAAAGATCAGCAACTGCCCCGTATAAAATGAACATGCAAAACTAATGAATTAGTGAGAGAGGAAAAAACCCTGCACAATAAAAAAGAAGAGAATATCAAATCAGTGGATTAAAACATGACAAGTGGTAATGAAGGCTGAAAGATCACAGTAAGAGGAAGCAGACATTTACAGTTCAGTTGATATAAAGAGACAGAACAAACTGAATTTAAAAATCTTGCTTATGTTTCTGACGCGAGCAACACAGCCCAGTCACCTTTTTCTCATCTAAATTTTAATTTTCTTAACTTATCAGTATTCTACTTAAAACAGTTAAAGCGAAAAGCAATTTGCGTATTTTCTATGACATGTGACTTTCATCAAGACAACTACGTCCATTATTCTTTCTGCCTCAGGATTAGAAGCCATTGTCCGTTACTACCAAGAGTATTTGAGGACAGAGTTGCAGAGAAAAGAAAAAACTTGTCAATACGTGAAATAATCAAAAAAGTCTGGAATATTGTCAGGAAGAACACATGAAAATTTTGCAATAGCAACTATTTCAGAGCAGCAGTAGTTCTGAAACGAGGATGAAAATAGGGAGTACTCTGTTTTTTCAAATACTGGCTATAATCCAGTTGGACACACTGGAAAGCACTTCTTTCATCTCTGAATTTTCCCCTACACAGAGTCCATACCATAAGGAATGGTTCTCCATCCAGATATACTGCTACAATAAGGAAGGGTTCTCCATCCAGACAGATCCCTACATTACAAGGCCCACACCTTCATTTCACCTGCAGTTCTAAAATAAACAGCTATACGTTTCAAATGATAACATACAATTTTCACTCCTGATATTCCAGAAAATTTCATGCTTACTCAGTCACAACAGCTATCATTATCTATGCTAATAAAAAAAACAAAGAGAGGCAAAAAATCTTGTAGCAATTCATACTGACACAAATTTAGAACCACATCTCAGAAAACTCAAAGGGGAAAATAAAGAGTAACCATCATCTATACTAGGAGAGACATTAATAGAAAATAGTTTGACAAGAACACTCCCTTGTCAAACTGTGACTGGTTTGAATACAATCTCTAGAGTACAATTACAAAAATCATTGTTTACAATTCCTCTGATAATTCAATGCTGGAGAAGCCTCCACAATTCCAGTACCTTCCCAAAATGAGCTCAGCACTGGAACAAAAGGAACACACAGCAAACGTGTGGAACATTCCTTTGTAAGTGTCATTTGTGATGTAATTTTTACCAGAGGACTTGAATCGAATTACTCACCTTCAATAAAGCAAGGAGGTGGGTAAGAGCACAACGAACAACATATTAAAAGTGAACAACCTTGAAGGAAAACCAAGAACTGGCAAGAGAAATTGAGTCTCTGATAATAAGACTTTGCACCAGGTTTTAGGTATCAAGTCAGGAAATGAAACTGGAAGCAAAACTACAAGCTTATGTTTTGTTCTGGTCATTTCAAGTAGATAAACCTACAGCTAAATGATTCTTAAATAGTTAGAGAAATCGAAAGAAAGAAAACCAGCACATAGGGGTAGACATAAAACAGAGGGCTTGAAACAAGAATCTATACTATGGACCAGATTCGAGAAGTCAGACTAAAACCAAGCTTCTAAATTTAAAGCTCAGAACATGTTTGTAGTTGTTCTTTCATTGAAGTTTCTTAGTTGGAGAAGAAGAAAAAAGGTGGTAGGGTATCAAAACATGTCCCACTCCCTAGTTTTTGTACGAATAGTTATTACCTGACAAATCCTGGGATTTTCCAGATACTCTAGCACGTTTAGCTCGGTGACCAAAGTTTTCAGTAGCTGAAGTGGAGGCACCCTTTAATGAAATAAGAATTAATTCAATCATTAGGTAAGTTACAGAAGTACCAATTAGCTGTCTATTCTGAGACAAGATCTACTTCACATTTGAAAACAAATCAAGTTACCTCCATACTGTTCTTTGTAGGGCAAGCTGTTCTTTTAGGTAGAAGAGTTTTTCTGCGAAGTTGGTATGGACTATTTTGTGCACCAGGACCCGATTCTTCTGCAACCATATCTGCAGGTACATCATCATCTGTCAATAACAAAAAAAGTTTGCCAGTTAGAATCGTAGGGTGTTTTTAATGCCCTAAGAATACCACAGAAACCTTTAAATAAACGCATCCAGTGGGGGTGAGGATGGAAAAGTGCTAGGGCACAGAGAATGTTTGATGAAATGTTGAATTTGCACAGCATTCATAAAACTACATTAAAAAGTATGTTAAAAGTAAAAATGAACTAACTTACATTCAACATACGTACACAGCAGCTGTACCAGAAGCTGCTTCTTTAAAAGAAGCTATTAAAAATAGGATTTCACTTCATTTGCAGATGTTATTTGCTAATTTCATCACCTCATTAGTTCAAACTTTTCACCTCTGTGACACCATCATGACAAGGACCACTGGAGCTTCAGTATTAATCAGATGCCATCAAGAAAACTCTTAGAAAACATGGCATTAACTTCAAACCTCATGGCAGATTTTTCAAAAATACTGCAGGAATAGCCCAGGACAGTACACAAATCCTTTGGCAAAATGGAACAGGAAGACAGAACACAAAGTAGCGTTAAGGGGAGCTAGGCGGAATGCAGAAAGCGTGATATCATTTTAAAAAGTTTTCCATTAATTACTTTCAATTTCCTATGTTTATATAATTATGCACATACCCAGAAAAGCAATGAATTATTTATCATTATACATTCCACAACTAGCATCACATAATACAGTTACAATAACTTAACGAAGGTCGGAACAAAAGCCTTCTAGGAAATAAATCAAAGCCTTGTTTTCCACTGAAGTAAAAGCTATACTTTCTGCAGACACTTAACTATTAAAAAAAAAAAAAACTATTTTGGACTGACTTTTAGTTTTAATTGCTTTTTCATTTTTGAACTGGATAAAACATTATGTAAAAACGATAGCCAGAAAAGCAATATTGTAGAGCAAGCAGTATTCTTGAACATATTAGCATGAAAAGGCACCGATGTCAAAAACAAACAAAACCACAGCAAAAATACATGCTCTGCATCCCTCAAGTATTAAGCCATTCCACACTCAAAACACAAATCAAAAGCGAAATAAAATGTTCTATAGCTATTCCTTCTTTGTATTTCCAGATCATGATCACATGAGCTTATATTCTTTTTGTTTTGTAATCTGTTTAAAAAACAATTGCACCTATATAGGTTTACGCATCCTATCATAGCCCAAGCTGCTATTCCAGTGGCAGCTAACCAACAAACATCTGAAGTTCTTTCCATGTCCTCTTGCTCTTTTCTGACCCCAGCCTTTCCTCTATTTTCGCACACGTTTGAGTTGCAAGCCTTGCCGTGTTTCATAAACGGATCACAACACTGCTACAACTTAAAATGTACAGAAGCTGGAAGATATGAGTTGGCTGGTAGTACGTGCACAACAAGCTCAAGGCAATCTAGGAGAGTGTCACCAGCTCACTGATCCACCTGCAAACCAGGACGGCAAGTCCATGGCCGTGCTCTGCCTTCAGCCAAACCAGCTGCTGATCCAGCACAGCCCCAAGCAGTGGGTGAGAGCACACCACTGGCAAGAAGAAACACCACTTCAGGTGGGATCACATTAAGCCAACTGTGAAACTTCAAACATTATATATATTTAAATAACAGATCGCCCTAAATTCAGCTAGATGCTACCTCACTTACCCTCTGCCCCACTTGTTACTTACATGACAGACTCGCTAGCAGTGGAGGACTTCTCCATCTCTGAAGGATGTTTATCCATTACGCAGAGCAATACCAATACCCGAACTACAGCACATGTTCCTGTGACACACCCAGCCCAGCTCTGGCATTGTGCTCCTGCTGGAGGCTGCTGGCACCTTGGCACGTGACTGACTGCACCCCCATTATTCAGTCACGGAATTTTACATGTTTGTGCACCTTCGTACACCGTTACCAAGCTAACGATGAGGTATCAGCAGCCGGAAGAGAAAGCCTGGTACAGAAGCGCTCCTGGCTTCCCTCAGGTGCAGCAATGGCAGAGGCACCAGGCCCTGAAGCGGGCCTTGCCAGGAGGTCAGCCAGCAGCAAGGCTCCCTCACAGCCAAACTCTGCCACCTAAACATGCTCAAACATCACAGGTCACCGTATTAGCACTCCAGATCTCTTTGTTTAAAATCTATTAGAGTAATTATGTTACTGATAACCCCAGCTGCATGCTACTCAGAGATTTTTAGCATCTCCTCTTAAGCCATTTCCCATTTTACACTGAACACAAAACATATCAGAACAGCAGGGTTTTTTTCCCCGTTCTTGAAGGTAAATAAAATAGTTCAGAACTGCCCTATGGAACACAGTAAAAATATAATAAGCAACAAAACAATATCAAAGTACAGAGGTTTGATCTCTTGGTAGGTGATGAAAAGGGCAAAGACAAAACCCTGGTTGGGTTCTCAGAAGAAAACCAGCGGAGGCCACTGAAGACATAATGTATTACCACTGCAAAGACAACAGAAGTCTGTGGGGGGAACATGGAAGTAAAGGTCAGTTTGCCTGAAACACCGTGAGACTGGCTAAGCAGAAAGGAAATGTACTTTTTTTCTTGCAGCAGACTGAGGAGGATGTCAAAAGTCCTGCTCGAAGATCATTTTCCCAGCACAGATGACATTAAGAGAGATGCAGGCATTCACTTAGATTCACGGCAGGTACTGAAGGAATTAAAATCTTTCTTCTTCCACCTGGCTGGTGAGGAAGACGAGGAGGGCACCTGAGAGAAGCGTGGACGCGAGCAGCAGGGCCCCGGGGCCGGGCAGGAGCACTCCCACTCCTGCAGCTGCAGCGAGGCCAGCGGGGAGGGCCTGCTCCACACAGCCCTGCCCGCAGCTAACGGGGCTCTGCAGCCTCTGAGCCGCACCCCGCTACAGACAGGCTGCGTGTGGGGGTGCAGCAGTGTAGGTGAAGGACAGTGACAGGCCTGGGAGATGCCTTGTTTCCTCAGCAGCCAGTTTTGGTCCCACTCATGAAGGGCTGGTCAACTTCTAGATAGATTTCTAGTATTTCAGAAACAGAAACTGCCAACGTTTTTCCAAACATGCCCTGCAGTGTTTCACTCCAAAGTTACTATCAGGAAACCTGGAAGTTTGACATGCTCTGTTACAGAAGTCTAAGTCCTTGTTTTTGATCTTCCAAATACCCCATTTTTAACTCCAATCAGTAAAAAAAGCTACAATGAAAGTTTTCAGACAAATAATTCTCAGAAAGTGGCCTTATATGTAACGGCTCCATAAAGGGTTAACACAACAACACTCATAATTTTGCCTTCTGTGCTAAGCAAACATTTTGAAAATTCTCCCCTAAAAATATTCACGTAAACATACTCCTGTTTTCAAGAAGGAAAAAAAATAAATTTAAAACACTGAGCCCCAATGCCTCCAAAGTATTTCCAGGAACCCAATTTAAAGCGCAACAGTACTAGCTACTGCACCCACTAACATAAATAAAAGGCATTTTCAACACCTGCTGATGGTAGAAGTGTTTGCCCTATAAAAGTCATTAAATAAATTCAGGGGAGTGTGTGTAATATCAATGCCCTCATACAACACCTGCTGAAATGACTCCCAGATGCTGTCACAATTTTAAGTCAATGCATTTGCAGTTTAAGAGATGAAATTAAGCTGAGTCTGTTCTCTGACATTTACCTGTATAATTTATATCAGCTAGCTGTAAGGGAATGCTTGAAAGTAACGCCTCCTATTTTATTATGTTGGCCCAAGACATCAGAGGCGGATGTAGGTGGTAGGCAGCAGAGGCTGAACCTTCCCCTACCAATATTGCATTCCATGTTGTTGCCGTGTGACAGACGGCAGCAGAGGGGCAACTCTGACACAATGGGGTCTGGCATGGAGATGTGCAAGAAGCAAAGATGTGGAACTGAATTCCCGCATGAGGAACAAATGACACCCACTGACATTCACTGATGCTTGCTGAATGTTTCTGGAGCCCAAACAGTGGCTGTGAGCACAGTGAGGTGGTGGTGGTGCGTTTCAGCAGTGGTGACAGTGGGTCACCCCTACTGGTGCAGATTGTCACAAGGGCAGCATGCAGCTCTTGTTCATTGCTAGTAAAAATGCACAGCTAATGGTGGTGACTGCGTTGAAAAATACTGTTTTGTAGCTGACAATTTGCTCTGTTGTAGTTTCCATGGAAATAAATAGGAGGCATTACTTTTGGAGCGACCTACGTATTATATAAGATACATATATATGATTTCAACTAAAACAGGATTTATTTATTTATTTAAAAGGAAAAAAAATGCTTAGTGACGCTTACAGGTCAAAACCCATGCCCATAAACACCGGGGGGACACGCTGCCAATCTGTTGAGATGACAGCTGCCACTACTTCACTGCCTCGACTGCAATGCATAAGAAAGAAGGAATAAAGCTTCAAGGAGTACAAAAGTAAGATATACATTCAAAAAAGGATAAGAATGAAGTCAACAACTTTCAGAACAGAACTACATGGCAGAAGCCCTGTATCTCCACAGACAATAGTTACAAAAATATGAGTATCAGTGTAGCAAACTGTCAACACGTGAAAAAAAAAAAAAAGAAAACATCATTCTTTCTTTAAATAAAAAAAAAATCTGGGCACGAGCTGTTAAATGGGTGCATATTTCAATAGTGCAACAGACACTCATCTATGTCCTTGCAAACCCTCCCAACAAATGTCTAACTTCCTTTAAAAGCAGATGGAGTATGAAAAAGTAAGAAATGACTGCATGTATAAATGGTACATTCTACTCCTTACTGGAGAGCCAAAAACTTCTTACAGCCATGGAAGCTTTCCCATCAATTCAGGGCAGCATTTATGGTTTAGTTTATATTATGGATTGCAGATCCATGCAATCTGCAATTTGCAGCAGAAACTGCAGTGGAGACCACTTTCATTCAGGAGCTATCTCAATACTTAACTCCTCTTCACAGAGAAAGCCACCAGCTGGGAATATCGCCACAATAAAAAACATCTCAAGAACTGAGGAAAATGAAGCGCAAAGACAGAACAGAATAGTTCAATTGGAAGGGACCTACAAGGATCATCAAGTTCAGCTATGAAAAAATTACTCACCGAAGCAAGATCTAACATCATAAGGGCAAGAAC
Organism: Penelope pileata; assembly: GCA_013396635.1. Taxonomy (NCBI): domain Eukaryota; kingdom Metazoa; phylum Chordata; class Aves; order Galliformes; family Cracidae; genus Penelope; species Penelope pileata. The sequence goes on from WBMW01000972.1 coordinate 6,625,181, forward strand.
ATTTTATGGTCTTTCATGGTCAAGCTCTAGACTGTGTATGTAGACTCCAGACACAGCTGGCAACTCCATTTTGTGTTTAACAGTAAAAGAAAAATGTTAAACTAAGCAGTAAATGAGTTTGCAGCTACTTCTATCACTAAAAGTAGACTTTGATAAACACGGTGATGTGTTTTAATCATCATTATGTAAACTCGGCAGTACTTTTCAAACAATATCCAAAGCAACTTGACTGACAGAAATAAAACTGAAGAGGTGGCACCTCTGTAAGGTTCTGATAGCAGAGGTCAACAAGGATTATCTCTGGCAGGAGTCAAGGCTGGCACTGGAAGCAAGAGAAAGACACAGACAGATCTCCATTCAGAGTTGCAGGCTCCCAGTCTGTAAATGCAAGGCCTGCCCCCTTTCCAACGCGTGCGTTCAGAAGGACTCCAGAAAGATCTGACTTACTGAACGCCATATGGAGTAACGAGATTCTGCCTTCTGGAAAGCCACAACTAGACAAAATAACCACTACTGACTGCTAGAATACTTTAGCATACATACAATTTGAAACTGATAATAAACCAAAGATATCTTACCCTCTAACAATATCCAAGCTTACTGTACATTTATTACATAAACAAGCCCTAGTATGTGTACTATGTAGAATTTTTCTTAGATGAAGATCAGTATTTCTCAAGGAAAACTAAAATTCTTGGTACTTGTATAAAGCAAACAAAAGAAAGGAATCAAATAGCATCTTTTTGCAATTTACATTTTAAGCTTTTAAACATCAATACCCAAATGAGACAGCTTATTACTCTTTGGAATTAGGTCATGCAGTAGAAGATAACATGATGGCCTAAAAAGTTAAGAATAGATCAGACTGATGCTCAACTCTATTTTTATTTGCTCAAAAGCTCGTGTCAGTTTTACAATATGTATATTTTTATTTATTTTCTAAACACAAGGAAGAAAATAACAATATCTATACAGAGAGATTAAGACTAAGAAATTTTTTGTTAACTTCCATTGCATCCAAAGAATAATTTTCACCTAGGAATCTGATCCTCTCTCCAACTCAGCTCATTGTAAAGCCCATTACATCAATCCTTACACAGGTCACCCAAATCAGGCATGAAAGCAAGCACTGACAAAGGTCTGTGAGGTCAACTAGCGCCATCCAATGCTGAATACTAAAATACAGCTTTTATACATGCAGCCAAACCTTAAGTTCTTAGAAATGGCACAAAGCAGACAAAGTGAAAGTTGACAAGTGGGAAAGAAACTGCCTACAAGCCCAAAACTTGTCCCCAGCTATTTCTTTAAAACTTACGGACAGTCGCAAGCAGCTATTCACATCTCAGCCCCATCCACTAGGGAGTTCCTAGTCCAAAACCATCTACCATAAAAACCATGCGGGGACACTAACTTAAAAACCCTCCAAACATTATGAAGAATTTTTTCCTTTTCAGAAAGCAGAAAGTGATAAGGAGGATCTGATGAAAAATTCTAGTTTCTTTCCAGAACAACTCCCCCCGCCCCCCAACTGTATTAGCATCCAGTTAAAGACAGAATTTAAAAAGAAATGCATTATTATGTGCATTCTTAATAGACACAGAATAACTGTGCAAGTACTGCATACCTGTTAGATAACTCACTTTAGAAAAAGGGAGGAAAACTTTCTTAGAACTAGCAGTTCCAATAATCAGCACTGGCAGGTTTCAAACAACTGTACCAACAGATCAGAATGAGATGAGTTTTTCCTTTGGTATTTTTCCCTAAACTAATAACAGTATTACATCAAACTAATAAACAAAACTCCAGGTGGCTGCTCTACAATTATTTTATTAAGAGAAGTTCCTCTCCTGCTTAATAGGCAGCTGGACTCCTGCTCTGAGAAGCCTTCTTTGAGAAGGGACAAGGATCCCTTTTTGGATGCATTCCTCATTAGTAAGACCATACTTTCAATGCTGTGGCGTGGCTGCATGGCTCCTTGATGATACAGTGAAAAAGCTGACCAAGCAGATTTTAAGGGTGCAAGAATACAGTGTGTAAGCACTATATAGGAAAGGCATTTAAAAGCTCTTCCTTGTTACATCTTGTTGCAATAGCGAAAGGAGACTTAGCATGCTGATTTTTCTCTCATTTTTTCTATTCCAAATTTGCAACTTGGAATCAATTAAGTTGTTAGAGCAGTATAGCTACCAGCCAAGAACATCATCCTTCTCTACAACTTAAATACAGTGACTTCCAACTCATTTTTTAAAAAAACCACCACAGCCAGCGACAACAACAAAGATGCACCAAAACACACTGTCAGAGGCTGAAGTATTCTCACCTTATTCTGCATTACAAGCAGCCACAGCAAGTGCTCTGATCAACCACCGTATTTTAATTTCTGGCTGTGCTTGAAGGTGCCGAAACACCCACAAGAATGCAACCCTCTGACCACACCCTTGTAGCCACTGTGATGGGAAACGGAACAAAACCAAACCCTTCTTCCTCATCTTCCTCAGAAGAAAATTCCCACCTTAGTAGAAGGCACCTCAGACAGGAGATATAAAACAAAAAGGAGATACTCAAGACAATAGATTATTCCTGATATGCACAGAGTAGCTGAACTACTAAGCAGAAAGGTTACATTCTTTAATTAGACTAAAGACCTGGACAGGCTGGAGAGGTGGGCAGAGAGGAACATGATGAGGTTCAACAAAAGCAAGTGTAGAGTCTTGCACCTGGGGAGGAATAACCGCATGCACCAGTACAGACTGGGGGATGACCTGCTGGAGAGGAGCTCTACAGAGAGGGACCTGGGGGTCCTTGTAGATGACAGGTTGGCCATGAGCCAGCACTGCGCCCTGGTGGCCAAGAAGGCCAATGGGATCCTGGGGTGCATTAAAAAGAGCATTGCCAGCAGGTCGAGGGAGGTGATCCTCCCCCTCTACTCTGCCCTGGTCAGGCCTCAGCTGGAGTACTGTATCCAGTTCTGGGCTCCCCTGTATAAGAAAGACAGGGACCTCCTGGAAAGAGTCCAGCGGAGGGCCACAGAGATGATAAAGGGCCTGGAGCATCTCCCCTATGAGGAGAGGCTCAGTAAGCTGGGTCTGTTCAGCCTGGAGAAAAGAAGGCTGAGAGGGGACCTGATCCATGTTTATAAGTCTCTTAGTTGCGGGAGGCAAATGGAGGTGGGGAACCTCTTTTCGGTGGTCAGTGGGGACAGGACAAGGGGCAATGGCCTTAAGCTGGAGCACAGGAAGTTCCGCACCAACATGCGGAAGAACTTCTTCACGGTGCGGGTGACGGAGCACTGGAACAGGCTGCCCAGGGAGGTTGTGGAGTCTCCTTCCCTGGAGATATTCAAGACAAGCCTGGACGCCTACCTGTGCAACCCGCTGTAGGGAACCTGCTCTGGCAGGGGGGTTGGACTCGATGATCTCTGGAGGTCCCTTCCAACCCCTACAATTCTGTGATTGTGTGATTCTGTAAATCTGGATATTATCGATACCCATGAACTCCAAAAGGAATGAATTAGGAGTTTATAAATAACTGTCTCTAGCACTGCCAGCACTAAAGAATGCATGTGTCAGGTGGGTTTTTTCCACCCCTGTCGTGTTTCTGGTATCTTAAAAATAACAACTGGGGGAAAACACAGTATAGGAATGAGTAATAACTCAGTGAGAATGCAGATTTCACGAGGTATCAACATTTGAATTTTCAAGGCTCCTGCAGCCCGTAACTGATCCATTTGTAGAGATTCTCCTGCAACGCACAGGAAGCTAGAGAAATCTGGCTCAGAGAAACACTGCTCCCCTGGAAATGACAGGAAAGTTTGTGTGCAATAGAACAACCCGCATAGCCAGGAATCTCATTATGACAAACACTACTGCAGCTATTGAAGCGTAACTCCCATAAAGCATAATCTCAGGGCACAATCATTTCACCAAATTTTCAGGAAATGAAAGCCTCCCCCAGATCTCTTTGCCATAAGCCACATTTGCAGACCTCTGTTGTAACACCAGGAGGGGGTGGTGACAAAATCTCCTGCTACTTAACCATAGTATCAGATTTAGAGATGCTTGCCATGCAAAGCCATCTGCCTGATCAGGGCTCAATCAGGGCTGACTGGCATCTATCAATACATTGGCCCAGCTGGAACCCAGTTATGTCAAGGAGCAGTTTCGATACACTGAGCTAGAGATTTCCTAAGGTTCTTTAGAATAAAAAGCATTTCTGAAATGCCTACTGTGACAACTAAAGGCAGTCATGAATCTGTCCTGCAGTAGCAAACAAGCCAAGAAAAAAAAAAAATACAAATCAAGACAAGCTGCACTATTTCAGAATTGGTTAGACGAATAAATGGAGTTAGGACAACAGATCATACAAATAAAGGAATTTTCTGGGACCCATTAATAATTCTTGCAGAAACTCTACACATAATGCATGAAGAAGTTTGCTGAAGAAATTTCCCATTTGACTGGAGAAATCAGGGAAGGGATGTAACTACTTCAGTGTTCCCAGCCCAGCAGCCCAGCAGGACTGAGAAGGCTTCCTACTATAAGGGATTACTTTTTGAGCAACAATACATCTCCTTATAGTTAGAGCAATAAACAGAACAGAAAATGACCAGTGATGGTGCAAGTCCAGGCTCTTCCAAAGAATGTAGAGGTAAATCTCATCCCTTTTAGACCAGAAAAATAAAAACTTAATTTGGGAAGTGATGCCCAGAATTATCTATGATTGTGACAACAAAATCGAAAAGCAAGTGAGATGAAAGACCAGACAGCTCTTTCTGCGTGCTGGAGGTGAGATGGGCACATACTTACCTCTCTAAGCAGGAAGAAGCAGACTGTTAGTGCTTTAAAGCTTACTGGTTTTGGCTGTCGTTCTTCCCTGTCTGTATCCTACTATTATATTACATCAAAGGAGAAAAAAATAAAATCATCCATCAACTGAAGCACTCTGGATAATTAAATGTTACTGTAGGAAAACAGAGGATCACCAAGAAAACCTCATGGTTTGATTCGTGGCTTTTTATAGATCTCAGGTAACATTTTGATAGAGTCTGTTGGTTTGTATTGTTGCTGAAGGCTACAAGATTTTTATTTTTTTTTAAATCCCTGCTGGTAAATGCACATGGGCAATATATACCATACACTGAGAGAAGCTTCCAAATCACGTTTAGCTGCAGTTGCTCTACTACAGTATGCCCTACTACAGTATGTAATTCTCAACCTGACTTTCACAAAAAGGTCATTTGATGATAATTAAGACAAACACAAAAACAAAGCAAGCCTCTATTATCCTTGGATCAATCAAAACAATGTTGCATTGAACACAGTTTGTGATAATCCTGAATTTTTCAAGACTAGCTCCTAATTATGGCAAGGTTTTCATGCTCTGAGTCAAACTATCTGATCACTATTTACCCAGAAAACTTTTCAAGATGACTTTCCCTATTATTTTATTACTTGAATGACAAACTCCAAAGTGCCTGACGAGCAGGAAAGCATGGCTCTTTAGCTTCAGGGAAATGACTGCATGATAATAGCACGTGGAACTACAGTAAAACCAAGCAACATCAGGGCTTGGAAAGAAAATTCTTTGTTACTCATTACTTCTTTGCTAGCACGTATGTTATTAAGATGGGTTATGAAACCAACACCAAATTACAAAATGCCAGCGTAGTTGGCAACTTCTGATTTGGATCTAATTTTGTTGACGACAGTAAAAATGAAAACCTGCTATCAACAGTCAGTACTGTAGGAGGAATGGCCAACAGCTCTTGAGAAAGCACGTTGTATAGAACAACCTGCCATATTACAAGCCTTCTACTCCAGCAAGTCATCTAAAAAGGCTTTCTACTTGGCTTTAAAATATTAATGCACTATAAAAATACAAATTAGAAAAAGATTACGGTCTGTCTTCCATCCCCAACATATTATAAAACAAGCGTCGGGAAAGCTAGAAAAAGTTCTGTATTTGATGCTCAAGGGAGCTGCAGTACAGGGAGGATCTCTTCTTCCCTTGCCCTGTGGAACAAGGATCCCCAAGCACCTCAACCCAGCAGTTACTACAGCAGCTACTGCCCAGATGGGAATGGGGAGGAGGGGGAAGCAAAAATAAAATCACATCCTGATTTTTTTTTTTTTTTAAAGTTAGAAAACTATATGGTGTCATTTTGATATATTAATCCAATTTTTTTTACCTGTACCATTTAGCTCTTTCCAAACAGAACCTTTTTAAAATCATATTTATTTTGAAAGATGCATACTTTCTATAGTAAATAGTCCACAGTCTAGGTTTTCCTAAGCCTAAGCACTCAGTGTAAATTTCTACATTCAATTGTAATCTACAGTTTTCACATCAACCATTACATGATGCCTTCCCTGTTTTTTTTTTTTTGGTTTTTTTTTTTTTAAATCTTTTCTTCACCTTCAACTGCGATGGAAACATGGATTCAGATGCAGACTAAGCATGTGTGTGTTACTGGAACCAGTATCATGCATGAAACGCTGTATCCATCAACTTCTAAGAGCTTTCTCCTAAGTAGTTACTAGATTTCCGTTAGTATTTTCTATTAACATTTCATCACAGACAGAGAGTAGCTCTTACACCAGGTTTATACACACATTCAAACTTCAGAAAAATGCCATTTTAAATACGTGGTTCAACTGATTTTGAAGCAGTTTTCAGTAAAACATCAGAGACTGAAATAGCACACCACCAGCCACAACTGCCAAGTCACGTGTGTAGAAGAGGGGAAAGAGATAACAGTCAAACTTCATTTAGCTTCTAATTATGATCTTTTGGGCAACTAATTACTATTTTTTTAAAAAAGAAAATCTGAAAAAGAAGTGTAGTGGCAGCTTAATTTACGAGTTTCCAAATTAAGATGTGCTCGCAACGAATTCTCCTAAGTTAAGAGCTTTGTGGGTGATGCTCTGTATCCAGATGAATTATATTTAACCACTGACAGTATCTTGGAGAAAAAAATAATAAATCTAGATTCACTTTCTCACTCGCTCTCAACTGTTTTTCACATGCTCCCTGTTTGGCAAAAGCTGTTTTTGTATGCAATATATAAACGTGATCTGATGAAAGAATTGCCAACAGCCTCAACTGGAGATGCTTTGATTTTCAAATGAGAGATGCTTGTAATTTGTACTTCAAACTTACTCTTAACAGCATTAAGAGAGAGAAAGTTCAAACAGGCAGCACAAGCTTGGTTACCTGATAGCAAGCCTAAGTCACAGAACAGAACTACAACTTCTTCCATATCGTCTAAGACAACAGAACTAAAGAACTAAATGCTGAAAGTTTTCATCAGGGCCATTTTTCATCCCTCCACTGCCCTTTCCATCCTGTCCCTGTGCATCTCCCCAGCAGAATCCTGAACTTTGCTTCTTGTTCTTACACATCCAACTTTCCACTTTAACTTCCACTGTTCTGGAAGTTTGCCCATACAGTCCGATAGAGCAGCTTTGTCACTTATTCCACATCCATTCTAGAATACTGACCTACCACACTTTCCACAAACTCCCCATAATTTGTCATGCCTTAGTACAGTAAATATAACATGTACGCATCGTAAAAACTGTCTGAATATATGCAACAAAAAGGAACAGGGATATGGTACTGTGGAGACAGTCAAGTAACATAGTCATCTCCAGACCCAGAGCCCTTTGCCACACACAAGGCAATCTGGCAATCATGAGCCAAAATGCAGACTGGAACAGCCACCAAAAGTAACCCCTAAGCTAGGGGACCACAGAAAGACTCGAACAGACATTAAGGAAAAGAGGAAATGCTCTCTGTCACTAGTGCCCGAAAAGTTATCTAGAAAAGGGAGCACCTCAATACGCAACTTCTCCTTTCCTGTCTGGACAGCACCACCACCATCGATCTGCATTGCGTATTTTCTCTCTGGCACGTACACAAAGCATGTAATTAGACGAGAAGTTACCCTGGAGATTTAGTGGACAAAACACATTCAGGAAAAAGTAAGTGAATCACTAAATCCATTCCCTGATTTTACCTGCATTTCCTGAATATTTTTGAGAAGGAACAGCTTCTCTAGAAACCTAATGATAATATTAAAAGATGTCAAGAGCCCCAGGGCAGCTGCCCCACTGGGACCCCTCCATCTCACAACCGGTGCTGACTTCCCTTCTCCCACTTGCCCCCAGTATTCCCAACTGTTCCATAAGCCTGTGCTGCTTGATCCTCTCTAACCTTTTCATAAACACTAAGAAGTACTAAACAAATACATATAGACTAGAAATGCTGCTGTTTGCATGTGGACGGCTGTTGAGGCATTCTTCTACAGAGAATTTTGATTATATGTACCAAAATACACCACAGGAAGAGTCACATGTATGTGGCCCAGGAACAGTTCCAAGCACACTCACCTAGCAAAAGGGCCATTAGCACTTCTCACTCAGCTGAACAAATTTTACTTGGTGCAGACTGGTCAGTCACAACACCTCGCTGAGGAGGGCTGCCACTGTTAGCTTACTGTGGTTTTCAGATCATCTAACTATACCCTTCAAAGACTGCAGGAATAAGGAGTATTAACATTTAGAAGGAACACCATATTACAAACAAGGTGCACAGCTAACAAGCCTTCTGGTAAGTTCTGTATGACAGATAATCCTACAGATAATATTTGAACAATTTGTCCTCCAAAAGAGGTAATTAGGGAGATGCTCCAGGTCTCTGAATGAGTTTTTGGCCCTCCGCTGGACCTTCTCTGGTAGTTCTCTCTTTCTTGAACTGGGGAGCCCAGAGGTGGGCACAGTACTCCAGATGTGGCCTCACCAGGGCAGAGTAGAGGGGGAGGTCCCTCGATCTGCCGGCCATGCTCTTTTTAACATGCCCCAGGATTCCACTGGCATTCTTGGCCTCAAGGGCACACTGCTGGCTCATGGACACGTACATTCAGGTGTGCTAGAACACACTGAAAAAAACCCAAGATCCATACTGACTAGAAAACCAAGTAATAATATATTCAATCTCCTACACCTCCCTTCTAAATTACAGTCAATTTGCTAAAAATGAAGCCACATGCAATAGCTCTCCCTTACAAAGTATGTTCTCAAACTAAGGAAACTACAGGCTGCACTGAGATGGTTATATAACATTAGCAAATTAAATTTATTTTCTTTGCCCTCTTTTCTGTCAGTCTTGGTAATCATCACCCTGGTTTCAGCTTCCTTCATTCAGCGATCCTGTCACAGTCTCACTGGTTCTTAACTTACCAATCTGACACACCTGTAAACTACTCAATTGTTCCACTGCTATTCATTTCAGGAACACCTGGAGAGACAGCCACCTTAGTCACTTCAAACAGAGCAGGGAGGGAAACCCAAACTTACCCTGATGAGCTTACACACAAGTTTAAAAGCACAATTGCAACAGCAGAAAATAAGGCACACAAAGTAATCATGTATTTTTTTCCCCACACAAGCATATACCACCGTGTTGACCATGTAGTTTTGGGATTACATGAACAACGTTCACTTCTTGTTGCTGGCTTGCTAACAGGGACGGCCACAAGCAATCTGGAATGACAGCCACACTGGCTAAGAACTCTGCTCTCAAAGACTTGCCTGGAATTGACTGAGCCAACTCAGAGCTGGCTGCTGCTATCTCAAGACGCTTTACTTGATTCATGAGCATGTGAATGATTAATGCTTTCCAGATATATACCAGGAGGGTTTAAAAAGACATCGCTACTTCCATTCTTTCAAACGCTGCTTCTTTCTAACATCATTGCTATACAATGGGGGTAGAATAGGTATTTTATATTAACTCCTTTGAATTTAAATACCACTGAAAACTGCTGGTGACAAGAGAGAAGGATCTAGTCAACTCCAGCTTCCACTATTAGATCTGAATTAGTTTACCTTCCACGAAAGCTTAGGAGATCAATTTGGTACCAGAAGTCCTTCATTTCATTAACCACATGTAACTCATTTTTCTTCACTGAACTTGCAAGCTACACAGAAACAATTATGCTCATTACTCCATAGCTGAGATTTTAACAGATCAGCCACTTTTCCCCTGCAAGATAACAAAAGCATCTTGATGCCACACAATCACACATTTGCTTCAGAAATGTAGAACCCCTCAAAAAGGAGTCTGGACAGCAGTTAAACTTGTCAGTAACACACACAGCCCTTGGTTTCTTTGCACTCTCAAGTAAGGGCTGGACAAGCAGGCACTATTCAAAACCTGCACAGGTAAGGTTTCCAGACAGCAAGGAGAGAAGGCCACACTGAAATACTGATCTCAGTCCCTGAAGACCCTCATCACTGTACAGGAGCTGGCTAACAGTACTTGCCCTCCACCCACAGATGTCAGAGCACAGCCCACCACTGATGTTGACTAAGAAGTAAGGAGCACAAAAATTTTGGCGCATATGATGATTAAAACTAAGCAGCCCGATTTGATGCTCAGGATTCAATCTTCAATTTTTGGAGAATTTGGAGAAAGACGTTTCTAGAAACATTTTCAGGAGAAAAAAAAATACTTTATAGCTCAGGTTCTGAAAGTACTTACAAGAGGTTCTGTATTTTGTTGATGAAAGTTTGAGATCTCTACTGCAAAACAGAGCAATGCGTTTCTGCACACGGGTTCCACATAAAAAAAAATCTCAAATGCAGAGAAGTGTCCTTTCAACTTTATTGCATGATTTGATCCTGGAGAACTGCAGCGGGTCAGGGAACACTGGTCAATGCCAACAATTCAGCCTCAGTCCTGTACTAACCAGCACTTCCAGAGACAAGACGTTATCATCGGCCATTTAGCTCCCCTTACCTTGAAGGAAGCCTCTCCAGAGTGTCCAAGCCCTCCTAGAAGAAAACCTCTACAAAGCATCAACAGATAATCATATCTTTTAAACAGACATTCTAGAACTGGATGATCTTTAATATCCCTTCCAAAGCCGTTCTGTGATTCTATGAGCCCAGAGTTCAACCTTAGTACAAAGGCTCACAAAACTCATCAACTATCAATTATACTCCATCCAAACTGTATCCTTGAACCCTTACTTATCCATTCTGCTAGTGGAAAAACAAACAGTATCAGGTATATATTCTAATAGGCATCAAGGATATTTTTTATCATGAGTGTACTGAGATTTGCAGTCTTTCCCACTGAATTTTGTTAGGCAACATGGAATATTAGCTGTCTTTGCCATGTTCATGCTTAACATAGTCACCAAAAATTGCCTAAAATCATATTTGAAAACAATTGTTGGCTTGAATTCTTATGTTTATTCACAAACTATGGTTCACTTAAAAATTAAACTGTTTCTGTTCTACAAAAGTTGAACAAATAAACATTATAAATGCCGGTGTATTTATTGAAGTAATATTTGTTCACATGCAATTTAATAGCTATTTTACACAGAAAACTGATTAATTCTTGCAGATATTAGCTTTCACAATGCGTCAGGCCTCACCACTCTGAATTAATCCAGAAGTTTTCTACAGCAATCTTTAATCTTCCCCCCATATTCCAACATTTGTCCTACATTCCAGATGCTATAAATATGCCATGAGTTAGTTTTCTTTCAAGTTCAAAAAAACAGTATCATGGTAGGAAATACTATTTCCGAAAACTTTTTACCTCTGTTAAGGAAAGATGGCTAGTGTTAATTCACCAAGAGCTGCAAACCCCTACCCCCCACCTCATTTTTTTTCTTTTTTGCAACATGAAGACCAAAGAATTGCACACCACCATCTCTCTCTGCCACACTTTGTTCATCTTTTGTTTACCTCTTC
>WBMW01000972.1:6637108-6653425 GCA_013396635.1 Penelope pileata
TTTTAGATATCAAACATCAATCATAAGGAAAAAATATTTAACCACTACAGATTTATTAATACAGATAAGATTATCTAACGCAAGATTTTCTGTCAAGTTTGAGTTTCAGTGTTTCTGACTACAAATTTCACTTGCAGAGAAAAAAAAAAAGCAGCAAAAGAGGATTCCAGTACACACCAATCTCTACACAAAGTGACCAGCCCCAGTAGCGTTCCCCAAACATTTAGGGAAGTTTAAGGCATAAAACATTAATAGAAGACGACTTCACAGCACAATCCTCCAGTAGATGCTATCTCTGAAATAGAACTTGCTTTTTTAATCATTCAGGCAAATAAACATTCCAGAGTAAATCCATCAACTTCTAATATTCTCTGCCTTCAGTTCCTACTCACAGAAGCTCAATACATTTAGCTGTCACACACTCATCAGTAACAATATGAAACACTGCAAATATCTTCACTGCCTTTCCAAGGCCCCTTTGAGCCTCCATATCCATGAGGAGCGCAGCCAACAACAGAAATGGCACTCTGTTCTGAACACAAGTGAGGCTGAAATGCCAGCACTCAGCAGTTCTGTTTTAAGGCCCAGAAGAGGCTGCAGGGCACGTACACTGCCTAAGGACACCTACCTGCTCCTGGCTGGCCTCCTCCAGCCATCCCTAACTGCTGAGGCACCAACCTCCACCTCCTTCCAGTCACAGCCTAGTCTCTGGACACAGCAGGGAACAGGGCCTTTTTTTCAGAAGTTCTGCCTGACGTACATAGAATACTCAAAAAATACCTACTTACTTTTTATTATTAGAGGAGCAACGTACCATATGTGATAAATAAGATAGGTACAACAACAGAAGCAACAACAACAGCTATGCGAGTCACTGCACGAGGGGACAGGAGCTGGTGTAGGAATGACACCGGCCCAGCACGCTGAAGGGAAGCCATTGCCAACACAAGGGATGCAACACTCTCCTACTGAGGAACAACTCAGAATTATGCCTTGCATGAAAATCAGAGAATCACAGAACTGTAGGGGTTGGAAGGGACCTCTAGAGATCATCAAGTCCAACCCCACTGCCAAAGCAGTTCCCTACAGCAGGTCGCAGAGGTAGGTGTCCAGACAGGTCTTGAATATCTCCAGGGAAGGAAACTCAACTTCAGTCTAAATTCAAAATTGGAAAAGAAATAGTTAGAGTTTAGGTTATAATAATTAAAAATACATGAGACTGCAATTAAAAATAAAGTTCTGTGAGGAAGAACTTCTCTCCAATTCTGCCGAATAGGACGGTAGGATGAGAAATTACTCTGTACAAATTTTAAAAGCGCCATTTTCTGGTAGCTTCTCCTTTAGCTTCAGCTGAAAAAAACCTGTTATTCACACGTTCTCCCTTACCATCAGCCTCCTCACCCTCCCCAGCCCTGCTGGTGCTAGGTAAAAGTTATACATCATGCTGAAGTCTTCACTGATTTGCAGGCAATACAGTGCTCCATGCTAAACAGAAAACGCACATACACTGACTGCAGGTGCAAGGAACGCTTCAGGAGAACATAAATAAGAAGTTCTTAAACCTGGTTACAACCACTGGATTTAGCAGCAGCAGTAACTCCAGGCCTTGTGCACAGGCAGGAGGCTGACAGCTCCTTTCAGCAATATAAACCTGTTACTTCTAATTAAACATGCAGAGCAGCAATTCATATATATTGGGGTTCCTATCTGGTACCAAGTAAAGCAGACAGCAATAACAGATATATTTTAGATTAAATGCACTAGTTAAAAGGAGTTACCAGAATGAAAAAACAATTAAATATTTATAATCACCTAAGCTTTGGAGACAGAAAGCCATATTTAGAGCTCAGCCTGGATTTACCACCAGTAAATTGTTGAATACATATAATTACACATACACAAAACAGTATTATGCTAACAAGACTAAGAGCAGCAGTTAGGGAAAAGAGTAAAACCATCCTGCTTCTCAGCAATCTTTTCTATAGTCTAAGTATTAGAATCATTCACTCTATAGTGGTGCCATGTGTTAGAAAACACCAGCATTCCTGTGAAAAAATAAGTGAAGAGCTGTGAGATAGCAGGATTTTAAGAATTTGTTAATTACATTTCACTCTCAAGAGCTGCTGCCTCCAAACTTAAAAGGCAGATTTTTAAGGTAAAGGAAAGCCTTTTAAAACTTGTGTGTTCTTTGTAAAACAGACAGAAAGGAGAGCAGCTTTCCTTTAGCAAAAGGGAAGCGATGGACTGTGGCTACAGATCTGCCGATCTCCAGCTATGAAAGTGAGCCAGCAGCGTGTGCTTGCAGCCAGGAAGGCCAACTGCACCCTGGGCTGCATCCGAAGAGGGGTGGCAGCAGGGAGGCACACAAGGCCAGGTTGGATGGGCCCTGGGCAGCCTGAGCTGGCGGGGGCAGCCCTGCCCATGGCAGGGGTTGGGGCTGGGTGGGCTTTGAGGTCCCTTCCGACCCAACCCATTCTGTGATTCTATGGAAGTGGTGAGGATGTCAGAGACTTATGGAACTCCAAGGCTTCTAGAACAGATACAGCAACAAAATAACCAAGGATTTGATCCAAACACCAAACAGAAACAAAACAAAAAACCTCTTCTGATGTCCTTAGCAGACAAACACAGAACTGCAGCTGCTGGAGTAAAGAACAGTTCAAAATGATTTTTTCATTTTCTACAAAGTGAAGCCCTGCTGTGAACTTGTTGCTCCCTGTAAAGACAGAAGAGCTCCGAATTCCCAAGAAAGAAAAGACTTGAGATGAAAAGAGGGGAAGGAAAAGAGTTCTACCATGATCAAATTCTCCCCATTCATCACAAATGACAGAGACTGGAGGCCAACACATAGAGAACACAAGCTAAACACCATTTTAAATACATACACACACACCAGGACTCCATCGCTTCTCCTCCTGCCCCAATCCAATGGGACACCCTCACACGTTAGCATGCTTGCCAACAAAGCTGTTGGTAACACGTCTTACAGGGAACATGGTATGGGAGTACAGAGATCAAAATCAAGGCAACTAACTCATGGATGTGAGAGTATGAAAATCTAGACTGTATCTGGCAAGTCATTTATCACAAGCAATTAGACTGAAAATAATTTTGAAAGTGGCACTGAACTTTATTTTGCCAGTAGAGGAATAGAATAGTTTATCACTGCCTTTTCTGGTACTTACTAAGGTAATTTTTCTTCAATTAATTACATATTATTATTTTTTTTTAAAATCAACTGTGTTTTTCAGATTGAAAAAGAATTTCATTTCCTCAGTATTCTTGAGGCAATTATTCAAGACAAATGCTATCACATCATCTGAAAGAAAAAAAAGTTGTCAAGAAGTTGCTTCCACCTAGCAGGTGACATGACTTAGGAAGACAGCTGTACAAAAGGTTTGATTCCAGACTGTTCTCTGAGCTGCATGCATCGATGAGGAGATGCTCCAGATACCTCCTACTGCACCTTCAGAAGGCTCACACTCAGCCTGCGGGCCCAGCCAATTGCTTCTAGACATGATCAAGGCACAATCAACACCGAGACAGATTCTGAGACCAGACTTTGTGCTGGTGTGCACGTCAGACACATTCCCTTTAACAGACTCCACGCACGTGCTAGAGAAGCGGGGAGAAGTGGACAGAGCACATGCATGCCAGCTATCATCAGTTTTATCAAGAGTCCTTTGGCAAATAACCTGCTCAGTTTAAGCCAGCTGCTGAACATCATCTGCACCACTCCAGATTACGACTGAGGACTAAGAATCCCTTATTAAAGTCATTCTGTTCCTGCCCTCTATCCCAGCCCCATGAGCTGGCTGCATGGGATGAACAAACAGCAGCAACTGGACGCATGCAAGAGCAAATGTAAAATGTCCTTGGGAATCTGAGACTACCCAAAACAAGTAAACTATCAACTCATTCCTGGATTTGAAAAAACAAAAAAGCCAACCAATCAATAGAGCCAAGAGGCTCTACTGTAGCTCTGCTTCCAATAAAAATATTCAAAGCATTTCAAATTAAAGGCATGTATTGTTTGATTGCCAACTACAATGTGTTCTCCAACTACCTAGTGGCCATCAGTTACCTCTCGTAAGCCCAGTCTTCCTCAGATGAAGTGATTTATCAGTGCTTTTTCCTCTTGATTCACAGCAACACGTACAGCCATGATCAGCACCGTTAAGAGGTCACGCGCCCCTACTCAGAAACACATCATGAATGGTTATCTTAAGAACTAGTGCAAAATCTAAGAGTTTCAATCTTCCATGTGACCCCTTCTCTAGGATGTGTCTCAGTGTGTCTCCTTCAGTCTTTGTGCTTTCACAAAATAACACTTTCAGCAAGAGGACAATTTTCTTGCACCATATGTATGGCTCAGTGCACCCAGAGATGCACCTATGGCTTCACAACTGTCGTTATTGTTACATCTTAAAACTGAAAAAAGCAGTCTATAAGGAGGCAGAATGCACATTATATGAATGTAATTTATTCTCACAGAAATGCCCACTTTTCCTCTTGGGATTTTTTTAAATTAATTGCACAAACAATTAAGGCAAACCCTTCTCTCTTCCTTGCTCACAAATACGGGCTCTGACTGACACATAGTGGCAAATTAAAAAAGTCTGCCAGCTGAAGCAAGCCTCAACCCTGCCAGCTGCCCCTTCAAACACAAGTTGTTACCCCAATGACAGATGGCCACACAGCTCCTGGCAATTCAAGAGCAGCTCCAGGTTTCAGCCTAGCATAATTAAGCAAACCAACTGCAACCCCCCTTTACCTTAATTCACTGCCCTGAAAGATCAAACCACCACCACAGCCAGATTTGGGGCTGTTCAGTGGTCCTTGCCTCAAACAGGGATCAGCTGGGAATAGAACAAATAACTGAGAGCAACAATACTCACTTCAACCATCTGATTTTTATCCTGGGACAAGCTGAGCACTAAAATAAGACAGGTACCAAACCAAGAGAAGCAGCACAGTTTCCAAACTACAATGCCAAGTACAGGAACCCTAAAGCATCAAGCTCAGCATTGCACTTTGTCACAGATGCAATTCCATTGCCAAGGGAAACAAATTTAGGACTACAATGCTGCCAGAAGAGACAGCACAGGCCTCTTCCCACCAGCTCCCTTAGAATCATAGAATGGCTTGGGCGAGAAGGGACCCCAAGGATCATTAAGTTCCAACCCTCCTGCCGCAGGCAGGGCCACCAAGCGGTACTAGGTCAGGATGCTAAGCGATCATACAGACGGACTGGCACTACAGTCAGTGAAGGAAGGCAGAAGCAAAGCACCAGATCCCTTTGGCACTCTGCAGTCAGACAGCTTAAGGCTAGGGGACCATGCCTACAGACTTCCCCTATAACTTTGGACAAGTTAGGACTTTTTTCATTGCTTTTGTTTCCCACTGCTGAGGTCAGAGCAATGGTGCTTCGTTACATCAGAGGTGTGCAGTGACGGCAGCCACAGAACAACTGGAAGTCAAAACAAGTGTGCGGCAAACACCCACATCAGAAAAACAAGAGGATTCTTTACCCGTACCTAAAATTACACAAGGCCATCACTGTACAATATGGTGGGACAAGAGACGTTACCCCACAGGTGTGTCAATGAATGCTTGAATAGTTTTCTGAGAGGAGTCGGGAACCTTCTGGACTAGAAACCATTCCTCACCCTAACTCCATCTCCTGCACTACTACCACCACAGCTACTGAAAGGAAACCACCACCGAGTTACTGCTCTCACTTTACAGAGTTGGACACGCACAAATGCATGAATGAATCTCTGTTTTTAAGAGGAAAAAAGACCAACTTTATACTTAATTGGAACCCCTAAGATCACATAAAGGCTCTCACTGAAACAAATTTCACCTACACATGGAGACTACCAGTTAGGTTTGCAAGAAGGGATGCTTCAGAATTTTGTCTCCACATATCTGATTCGGGGGTGGAGGAAGACACACTTTAGAAGGAGATTTATCACCTATTGGGATTTATAAAAAAGGATCCGATAGATGTTAAAAAAACAAAAAAACAAAAACACAAAACCTGATCAACAAGAACAATGTGAGCAGGATTTTTGGATACTAACTTCAGTAATCTTGCTATTCTGATCTATACCTCCTTGTCCCCTTTTCAACTCATGTTTTGATTTCAGAAGCTACACGAATTAAAAACTTAACCCGTGTAGTCAAAGCTTTAAAAATAAAATTATTTTTTTATGACATATCTGGCCACTTCCACAGCAGTACAGAACTGGGTTTTGGGGGAGGCAACAAAACAAGACATACGCCTTCTTTATATCCCAAAATTTTTTTACAGAAGATAAAGTAACCAGGCTCAAGCAGTTCCCCAGCCACCATAATGCACATGCAGTATTTTTATTACTGAAAAGATAACCTTTCTCCCACCAGGACACCATATGTAAGCATTAAGAAAAATGATAGTCAGTGACATATGCAGAATTCTCCTGACTGGTGAAGGGTCTGGAGCACAAGTCTGATGAGGAGCAGCTGAGGGAGCTGGGATTGTTCAGTCTGGAGAAGAGGAGGCTCAGGGGAGACCTCATCGCACTCTACAACTTCCTGAAGGGAGGCTGTGGTGAGGAGGGGGTCGGCCTCTTCTCCCAGATAACGACTGACAGGACGAGAGGGAATGGCCACAAGTTGCGCCAAGGAAGATTTAGATTGGATATGAGGAAAAACTTTTTCTCTGAAAGAGTGGTCAGGCACTGGAATGGCCTGCCTAGGGAGGCAGTGGAGTCACCGTTCCCAGTGCTGTTCAAGCAGCATCTGGATGAGGTGCTAAGGGACATGATTTAGTAGCTTAGTGGGTAGGGATGGTGATAGGACGGCTGGACTAGATGATCTTGTAGGTCCTTTCCAACCTAGTGTTTCTATGATTCTCCTGACTGCACTGGCACACTGCAAAGATGCTAACACAGATGACATCTTCAGTTTTCTCCTACTATTGAAAACTTGTTCATTATGGAAGTGGCAATTATTTCTGCCACTCAAGTGATACGAGAAGTTGAAAAATTCTGCTCTCCCCAGCCATTAGAGCAGTGCTTCAGTAGACTGTATCTGTTTGCCAGCACTGGTAGGAGCGGAACCCTGGATGGAGGTCCAGCCTTGCTGGTAAGGAACAGGGGAGCAGCCGAAGTACATTCAGTCTGAAAACCATTATGCCCAACTCGTTGGAAATCTCAGTGTTTCAGCTACTACTCATCTGGTCGTATAACACTTCAGATTTTGCATATGAAAAGATACACTGGCAGCTCATAGTGCTCTTTATGATCCTGGTCATTAAGGAGACTGAAATAAGTGATGCAAGCTATGTGGCCTGTCAGGATGTGACCAAGAGGATGGTAATGAACCCAGTCTTACAGCATCAGTGAATGGCAGGTATTGCTCGGTATATCTTTCAAATAGTTAAAAATCATGATTTTGCCATACACAATTTATTTTTAACTTCCACTGTATTAATTGGTGTTAAAGAAACCCACAGCAGCGTGCATGCTCAAATCTTCAGCTTCTTGAAAAAGTCATCCAGAAAATAAGACAAAAAAATTCATGAAGTGAATGCAGAAAACAATCTTAAACCAAACTACTACATAGCATCAATACTGAAAACTTCAAATAAAATTGCTTAAAAATATTTTCCTATTTTTATTTTCATCAGTTATTCAGAGTTTTTACAAATAAGTTAACTCTTCCTTCGTACTTGCTTTTTATTTTCACTCCAATTATGGAAGCTGTAGCTCATAGCTGTACTAAAGCCCCAGAAATATGAAGTGCTCCTTTCAACAAGAATATCGCCAGTATATTCTCTTTTGAAGAGTGATGAATACTGAATTTCTTTTGTCTATAACTGTTTTTTTTAACCTCTTCCTTTTGTGAGGCATTTAAAATAGAAAAACAGGTTTAGATGAGAATTGTCGGAAAGCATTATTTCCTATTCACATTAAAAACAAGTTTAATTCAAGCTCAGATGTTCACAAGTCACTGAGACAAAATGGGAAATGCAGCAGCACACTGACATGTATTATGATGACTTTATCTTCAGAACAGAACTTCATCAGGCACCCACTGAACCTACTCAGGTATGTCCTTTTCAATTACTTAAATCATTTAATTCATGGTAAAATTTGACCACAACAAACATCCGCACTGATACTGTCAAGTATATTAACAGATTAGTCATCGTGAGCTGCTGTCACCACAAAGTTTGGCAATACATGAAGGGGTCTGAACTCACTACTGAAGGCCACCTGAAGCCACTCAGCTATTCATTACCCTTTATCACAACCACACCAACTCCTCTTCTAAGCATCCAGACTACAACAGCAGCCCAAGCCATTTACCTCCTCCCTTCTCAGTGGTGTTCAGCTGGCCAAGCAGCTTCACAACTTGCACTGAAGGAGGTTCTCCCAGCAGTGCCTGAAGCATATGCCTTAAAGGCCCCATTACAGTAAACCTTCAGAGAGAGTTAAAAATACAGCAAGAGAGGAAGCACCAAATGGATCAGAACAAAATGGCTGTTCCGTGATGGAACACCTGCTACTCATTTTCATTTACTACAGCCACCTTACAGACCTTCAGTCCTGCAACTCCCCAGGTCAGGAAGGACGGAGCTCAGCCATCTTCTGTCCCTATCAGCAATCTCAACAGCGACAGCCACGGTCAGCACAGGTCAGATAACTGAGCAAGCCAAATTCCAGAGTAAACTGGTTTATTTTGAATAACTGATCTTGAATAACTGTTCAAGAAGGCAGAGGGACAGAACATTTCTCCAAGAGGAAGATGCTCACAAGTTTTATCACCTTCAGAGAGGTGAAGCATCCCAGCCACTTTCAAGATGGCACCAACTTAAAAAAGCAGCAAACAAATTCATCTATTACATAGTATAAACTGATGATACAACAGCTGTTGGCCATCTAGTCTCTTGCTTTCATGATTATCAGAAAAGACTTATTTAGCCAAAAAGCATCAATTTTGTTCTCAATAATTACATTTTCTTCATGCTAGAATTATTAAAACAGAAATTTCGCTGTACTTCTGCAGTATAAAGTTTCAGTGATCAACTGCAGCCTACTCTGAAGTTATGACAGACCACCTTCACAGCTATTTATTTCTCATAGGACCTCCCTTAGTCAACCAAGGCCTAGGTTTTAACAAGACTGAATTCCGAGTAAAGAGCTGCACCTTTCTGCTCGTTTTCCCCAAGTACACAAGAACTTAGCATCTGTACTTTTTACCTTTCAAAATTCTCACTGGCTAAATAACAATGAAAAGTGGGAAGGAGGCATAATTTGTCATACAAACAAAGGATCAGCAGTGCAATAGCTAACTAACCCAGTCTGTTTGGGGGAGAAGAGAGGAATGAGGCAGATTCAAGAGGCATTTGTAAGTTTCTCTGTTTGGGAGCCTCAGAACTCCAGTAAGGGAGCAAGACTGAGTGGCAGCACCTAACTGCTGAGAGGTATTTTGTCCCATGCACAGTTAAGTAGTAGTTCATGTTTTTAATAATTATTGATGAAGCAGACTGGATGGCCATTTACTGCTGCAAACTCAATTTTCACAAAACAACTAAGCACTGAGAAGAAAGTTGACTGTTTTATCCTTCGTGTCAATTTAGATGGATGTCAGGTCCCATTTTGTGGTCAACGACAATCTTCCAGCTAGCCAGGATCACAGTGAGCTCTGAACCAGAACATCCGAAAAGCTCTACTGCAATTACCAAGCATCTTCTGAAAGAAGTCAAAATAAAAACCTACCACTTTAAACATACGTATACCAAGATGCTGCAAAATAACCAATTTTTTTTTTTTTTTTAAACAACATGCTAATAAAGCTTTTGTAAGTTTTGCTAAAAGAGAAACACACCTGGTCATTACAACACCTGACTGATTTTCAGGGTAGCAGCTTTCCAGTAATCATTTCTTCAGCAAGGTGTTGTCTCAAACCAGCAACAATACAGCAAACTATGGCAAAGTCCTCATCTTGCTGTTACACAGATACACGCAACTGGGCCGGAGACAGGAACTGGATTATTGTTTTAGCCAAGGCACTCCAGCAGGTCTAACAATCCACGTGGAGAAGGGAGTGCCTTGAAAGAGCATAATGAAAGAGGGTCAAGCTAACTCAAATTACCTTCCATTTGCCACAGGCTAAGAGCATACCCATGAACAATTACGGTGCATCAGATACCGCGGATCAGCTGACATATGGTAACCTGTCATCCTGCAATAATCTGTCCAAATACAAAGATGGACTGAAATTTAGACAGGCTGTAGAGTCACAGATCACCCTTATTCAGAAAGCAGAGACTGAACTCTCAGACTCTTGCTTCTAGATGTATAAACACACAACAGAACAGAACCCACAAATCAGAGTCCTTAAGGCAAGCAGGCTGTTTCCAAACACTACAAACTGGGATTACCAGAAGGAAATACTTACTGTAACATGACCTACTCATGCTAACCAGCCCCTCGGTGTAAGAGCACACACGCAGCATGATGGTCATGAGACTGCAAATTCAGCTCTTCTGTTGGCCTGGACAGTGGTTATTCAAAACAAGTGCAATAATTCCAAGCACGGTTGTTAATTTTGCCTTGTAATGGCAAGTCACAGTAGAAGAAAAAAGTTTTGCTTCCTAACTTCATTCCCAGGAAAGCTTGTTTCCCTGTGCAGCTTTCAGGAACTAGAGGAAGACTACCCTTCCAGCAGCCCACAGCTAGAATAACTCCTGCCCTCTCTCCCCCCCTCCCAGAGTATTTTCCAGCCATTCCCATGCCTCTCCCAGCCCAAGAGCAGTATCTGGTATGAGGTTTATTTCACTTCTAAAATTAATGTTCGCGAACAACTGAAAAAATAAAAATTAAAAATTAAGTAACAGCACTAATCCAGACACATACCAGACTTGATGAAGTCAGGACTAAGGAAACTGAGGAAAACTGAGGAAAAATCTCTGTGCTTAACACAACCCTGACGCTCTGTATGGGATCTGGCTGGGACAGAGCGAGCCTTCCCGCCAGCAGCCAACATAGAGCTGTGCCTGTAGGGAGAACAGCACTGACACCACAGCAACGCTGGCTACAGCTGAGCAGGGCTGGCACAGCACCAAGACTCTCTTGGTGACCCAGGAGGCCCGGGGTGGGCAAGAGGGGACATCTCCAGGGCAGCTGACCTAAACCAACCAAAGGGTATTCCATACCATATGGTATTGTACTCAGCAGTAAGAGCTGGGGAAGGGAGGCTATGCACCAGTTAGAGCTCACAGAGTAATCCAGTGCCTCAGCTCTCACATTTAAGGCTCCAGGAGAGACAACTGGCAATGGAGTGGAAACTGCAGGTTTCCATTACAATTAACAATGACTTGTATAACAGCAAATCTCTTACAACAAAACCACAGCAGCATTTCTGCAGCTCCTATCAAAGGGACAGGGTTATCACCACACGCTGCACAGGGCAACAGCCTCCCATGACAGCCAAACTGATCGAAGGGTGAGTGGTGACAACAGGGAGCAGCCCCATGTCCCAATCCAGCCGCGACCCTGACGAGCCCTTTCCATGCACGCTCACTGCACTTGGCCATTTCACAGCACTCACCTAGGAGGAAACCAGCCAGGGCTTCGCTTCTGTGGGCAAGTGGAGGGCTGGCAGGAATCAGGTGAGCACCAGCACATGGCAGGGACAGAGGCACGTGTCTGGAAGCAGGCACTGTGCAACGACCCCTCCCTCTAGCAACCAGGTTCTAAATAACCGAGCTATCTTGTCCAAATACAGCTAAATGGAATGCCTCAGAGAACAGCAGCAGTCCTTAAAAGCCTGCTGAAAGAACTCAGCGCTTTGCAAGTGGTTTTTTGTTGCTTGCCTGCATCCTACCAGCTTCTAAGAAAGGAAGAACGACACCAACATTTTAAGAGAAGGTTTACTGGATATATTGCTGCCTTATTTACTGAGGGCCACAATAATCACTATGCCATTATTTTGAAGTACTCCAAAGCCAGAGATTTTCACCACCTTAAAAAAGCTCACTCAACTTTCTAGTCAGAAGTGAAGCTGTAGAAGATATCTGTACAGAGTCTTCTTCACTTTGGAATTCCCAGCTAGGCCTGGCTTTCCTCTTATATGGCAATTTAAAAAGCCTTCTAAAAGCAGAATTATGAAGATATTATTTTGATAGGTGTTCTGCAATTTCACTGCATGTTTTTGTCTCCTTTCTTCCTTCCCCCATCAGCTCAGCTCATCAAGAACTCCAACTCTGGGATACATCCAGACACTGCAGCTCAGTGCTACAAACAATAAAAATTACCAAGGATATTTCCCCTTCTTTTCAAGTGCTAAACAGAGAAACAACACATAGGCAAAAAACACACACAAGTACTGAACAAAAAGGAAATACAAGCAGATTAAGTGAAGACAAAACCAACTGAAAACAAACCTGCCATTTTTTCAATTCCTATTCATTCAGGCATGGCTCCTCATCTTGTTTTTGTTATCTATGCAGCTCTGATGTACTTTCCTTAACTCACATTATACAGTGCTAAACAAATTTAATCAACGTACTTTAGGAAAGCCCAGAGAAGCAAGCTGCCTCTCCCGACAGCAGCCCAAGCAGCTCAGAGCTGCAGGCTGCTGAAGGAAGTTGAAGCCCTGCCACAGGTGCCCCCCGTTGCACCACACCTGGGGCAGCTCACTCCCAGCAGCCTCCTTCCTGGAGGCAACGCAGGGCAGCCGGTGACCAAAGGAGCTGTCCTCGCTGCAGCCCCTTGGCTGACACCAGCGTGCAGAGCAAAGTAAGTACACTTGATTTGGCCAGCAGACATAAACAAACACAATGCTTATTGTGCTCGGTGCCCTGCAGCAGAAGCCTGGCACGCGTGGGGCAGCTTAGGTGCGCGCTGTCGCTGTGATGCGTGCAGGGAGCTCAGCAGCAGGACAGGGCTCCTTCTCCCAGAGCAGAAAGGTATCCAACACACCCATGTAGGGGACTTCAGGTACTCTACCACTGAGGCTCTGTAGCACAGCAACAAAATTAAAAAAAAGTCTTGCTATTTCTGGAAACCATAACAGGTGTTACTATTCTTATCAATGACCAACACATAGCAAAACGACAGACAATTAGCATTACTACGAAGAACAAATAGACTTCATCTTTCCAAAAGCAGTAAACTCTTTAGCATAAATTTAGGCACTTGTCCTACATGAAGGACAGCAGCAGAAGAGCACGACTCCTTTGTACTCACAATGCAGAACCAGGATTTGACAAAGAGCAGCGGTACCAAGTTCATAAATTCCCATTTTTTATCTGTAAGGCAGACTTTGGAAACTTTTCACTGCAGAAACAAGGATTATATATCTAAATGCAAATATATCTTTTCACAGTCTAGGACCCTCCTTCAAGGAATATGGAAAAGTCTGTATTAGATTTCTTTCCACCTGGAGCAACTGATGCCCGACTTCTTGACTTCTTGCCATAAGGGATGATCCTACAAAAACTGAAACCTATTTAGCTATTTTGATGCAACTCTGGGCATCTGTTTCAGAATAAGAGCCATTTTATTCCTTGACTGTTACAGCCCAGCACACACCAACATGACCCTTTTAGTGCATACCTGAAAAAAATAAAAAATAATCATGCACACGCTTACACACACACACTTGAAACAGGCCCAAAGAAAGACTCCCTAACTTTCTGAGATATTTATCTTAATGTTACAAAATTCGAGCTGCGTGAGCAAGAGACCTACTGGAGCTTGGTCTCTACATGCTTGTGTCTCACAGCTAACCCACTCCGAGCACTCGTGTCCCCTATACAGACAAGTGACTAATTCAATTACCTTGCGTGCTGACAGGCCAGCTGGCTGCTGCTTCCTGGCATGGGCAGAAAGGATAAGTTATAACTGTCTTTCCCTCATTGTCTGCTTTCTCTGCCCATTCAACTATTTCCACAAAACTTCATCCCCCTTTGTCAAATCGGGCTGAAATGAGCTTGCAAGTTCAGAAGTTGCAGAGTGACAGACAGACAGATTGCATGAGTGTATCGGTCTTGTTTGCTTTGGAAAATAAATCAAGGGGAAAAAATAAATAAAAACAGTGAACTTGCAAGGTAGGTGTACAGGCTGTACTCCATATGCCCCAGCTCCTGAAGGATTGACCTAACTTAACCCAACCTAAATCGGAGCAGCCGCAGTCCCACCACACCCACAGTGTTATCCCTTCCCTTGTACCCGCAGCCCGTGCCAAAAATACACCTGGGAGAGAATAAGAAAAAAAAAAAAGGAGTTTGTTTTTGGCAGAGCCAGCTCTGAGCCAGCCCACTGCCTCGTCACACGGACACCACCGCCAGGCAGCGCAGCGAGCAGCAGCGCGGCAGCCCAGCTGCCATGGCACTGCACACGTGGTGCTCAACAACACGCGAGACACAAGCCTGGAAACGCTCGGTGCTGGGCAGAAATCTCAGAGCCTCGTCAGCACCGAACCCGGTCATGCACTGAGGTTGTAGAGAAGCACATATGTGTTAATGAATGTATCACTAGAAACAAGGTTAGAAACGAAAAAACCAAACCATCATATGTCACCGCTCTCTGGTTACATTCAGCTGTACGCTGGTGTTTTTTAAAGGGTCTAATCTTGTTTTCTTCCTAAAACTCCAGCCAAACCTATACCCTCAAGGTTAAAAAAGGCACTCTAAGCAAACCGAGGAATATTTAAACACAGACATCACCCCCTCGATTTCCTTTTGGACAGCCCATTGTCCTCTGTAAAGGCAAAGGACCCGTCCTTTCTGTGCTCAGTGCAGAATCCCAGAGCCACAGAAGCGAGCACTGCCAGCCCCGCGCGCCTGGGGAAGGATCAGGAGGAGAAAGTAAAGCCGAAGAAGCAGAGCGGAGCCAGGGCGGCTAGTGTGGATGGAGGGAGGTGTGAACAGCAGAACATAAGGCAAAACATCTTGGGAAGAGCATCCTGATGACATCTCATCTTGGCTATACGACACAGTAAGGTTAGGGGAGAAAAATTTTTTATCTGCATGTATTTATGGTCTCCCTTCCTCCCCGTAATCAGAATAAAGGCAGAAAAATTATTTATCAATGTATGATATAGACAGCATGAAAAGGAACGTATATGCATTGGATCTACTCATGCTATGTATGCTAAAATAAGAATAACCTCAAATTACAAAACACAGGTTTATATGGTTTTAACCTTTACACGGAACCTTTGACGAAGGATTTTTTATAAACATTTTTTCCTAGCCATGTACTAATGCCAGGAGTCATAACTCTGGATTTTTGCCCCATGGTGAAAATTTAGCAGCTGTTGCACAGTTGCAAAGCACTTCTGCAGCATTAAATAACAAACAAAGTGCTGGATCTAGCACACGTTCTGCTAAGCAATCTACTTTAATGACACGAAACAACAAGAAGTTCCAAAGATTAACTGCGTGCTACCTTATAAACTCAGTTCCTTGATGTTTATAAGCTCCTCCTTACTGATATGAAGGAGAGGAATTGATTATAACAGAAAGTACTTTTCACATAAACACAGGCACACTCACGTTATCTAATAATAACTTTTTAGACAGATTTAAATCTGAGTTCAATAGGAACTCTCTACTAATAACGCAGCTTCTTGCACACAGCCTTTTTAGGGTGACCTACATTGCTGGGGAACAGAGGAGCACAAAGCCAGCGCTGACCAGTGAGGTGCAGCCTAACCCCAGCGCGCTGCCTTCCAACTCAGCAGCGTTGTGCGCTGTCCCTTCCCCACCAGCACTGCACAAAGCCACTGGGGTCACGGGCAAAACTGGCGTTGGCTGCCAGAGAGATGGGGCCAGGCCCAAGAAGTTCTGAGATGGGAATGGGAACTGCGCTGGAGATACCCTCAGGGCAGAGAGAAGCAGATGCAGATGCCCCTAAGGTTAACAAGGCACCTCTCAGCGAGGCAGAGCTCAGCACCACTGACCTTCAGACATGGGAGGGAAAAGCTGGCAGCGGTGACCCACGTGGAACGGCAATTTTGGCAAAGAGATGCCACTGCCAAGTGGTAAACAGCAGTAACAACGTAAGGGGGAGGGGGGAAGAAAGTTAAGGGAGGATTGCACGAAACGTCAGAGCAACGCAAATAAATTGCAGCCTCATATTTTAACAGAAAAAGTTTCTGCCTGTGCCTGCAGCACACTGGTAGCATGTGAGCAGTCTGAGGCAAGCAGCTCAAGGTGCAGCTGAATAACAACAGCATTTCATCTGTAACACGGCCGTCTGGTGGCCCTCAGAAATTGTGGATTTACATCTGTTGAAATAAAAAGTAAACTGGGGG
>WBMW01000972.1:6655112-6680143 GCA_013396635.1 Penelope pileata
CTCTGGCGGGCGCGCAGGTGGGCAGCTCGGAGGGAGCCGTGTGGGAGAGAGGCGGCCTGGTAACCTGGCTTGGGGCTGGGCGGCTCCGGTCTCCGCGCACGGTGGCTGTTGTCGGGTGGTTGTTAGCAACTGCGTCCTGTGGGGACGTGTCTGTCGGCGTGGGTCGTGGTATAGCAACGGGCTGTTGGCGTTGGGCGGCTCTGGCAGCGCGTGGGGCTCCTGCTGGGATCTGTGTGTGATGCTAGTGGCCTGTGAGCAAGGGAAGTGACTGAACATAACTGTACTCTTCTGCTTTTCAGGCTTCGTCTGATAAAGTGGAATCTGAGCAGTGAGGGATATGCATCCTCTCCGCAGAGCCTGCTCCTAGTGCCACACAGGTTGGTTGGTTGGTCCTGCTGGAGTGGGGCACCTGGGGCCTCTGGAAGGTGCACCTACATGGTACCTGGTGCACTGCATAGACAAGTGCTCCCAGGTAAAAGCACAGCAGGCTGAACGCTGGTCAGAAATCTGGAGATACTTTAGAGTCTTAAGAAGTGACTATTCTATCAAAAAATGAACGCTTAAGTGTTTGTTTAAGCTTCTGAAGTGAATATTAGATAAACTGGGCTTTAAGTTCATGCCAGTCCAGAAAAACAAATGCACAGGTGTATAAATTTTACAGTAGTTGTTAAGGAATATTCCTTAAACTTAATATATTGCTTCCCTGAAGAATGGAGGAAGAAGCAGTGGGGGATTCTTTTCTATGCCTGAGAAAAGTATTTTACCTCCTCTAAAAGGAGGGGAAATGGTAAAGGTTAGTGTGTGTGAAGAGAGCTTCACAGGGAAAGAAAATAATTGCCACTGTTAGGGGTCAGCTGTCATACCAGCTGTCAGGCTAGCAGGTATGCCTTCGTTAGAATGTGAAGATCACAAAGTGTGTTTTTCTGTTAATAGCATTGTGAAACTGCTTTAAAGAATGAT
The DNA here is from genome assembly GCA_013396635.1 of Penelope pileata. NCBI lineage: Eukaryota > Metazoa > Chordata > Aves > Galliformes > Cracidae > Penelope > Penelope pileata. The sequence goes on from WBMW01000972.1 coordinate 6,656,073, forward strand.
CCATGCCTGAGAGCTGCCTAACTTATGTGGCACGGTTATGGAACTTAACGTCACCTGGAACCTTACGTAACATTTTACTAGCTTCACTGTATTTCTGTTAAACTCTTCTGGATGTTCTTTTCACCAAGGTCAGACATTAGAAAGCCTGAAAATTCTTCAGAACAGTCTTCACTAGATTTTTTTTCTTACAAAAGAACAAAGTGCTTCCTGTCTGTGATTTGTGGTGATAATCATATTTTCAGCTTTAAGTCACTCCTTAAAATGCTACATAGATAAACCTCATGCATCCATTGTTGCTGTGAAGCCTCTTGAATTGTAGAATCCTAAAGGTTGGAAGAGACCTCTAGGATCATCTAGTCAACTGTCAGCCCATTACCACCTTGCTCACTGGACCTTGTCCCTCAGTGCCACATCTCAAGGTTTGTTGAAAACCTTCAGGGGTGGTGACTCTTACCACCTCCCTGAGCAGCCTGTTCCAATGCATTACCAGTCTGGGAAGAAACCTAGTAGCCAACCTGAACCTCCTGACCCAAATATCCAACCTGAGCCTCCCCTAGGAACACCCTTCTGTCATGCAAAAAGTGGCACGTGGCTCCTTCCTCCATGCTGCGCTGACTTTCAAATGTGGATGTTCTCTTTATGTACATGAGGAGTTCAGCTTCCTTTGCATGCGGAAAGAGATGCCACAGCGTGCTTAGCAATGACAGTAACTTGTTAATTATGAGTAATCAGAAGCACTTAACTAATGCGGCAACTTCATGGAAGCGGTGCAAGTACCAGTGAAGGAGATACTGATGCAGGGTTTCCTATTTACTTGTGAGGGTGATATAGAGACACATGAGCAACGCTGGTTCAGCTGACTCTTGAAGCAAAGAATACAATTAAAACACCTTGAAGATCTGCTCAAGGTAATGAGTAATACAGCTGTGTATTCCTTTTCTAAAATTTCAGTAGAGAATAGAGAAGAGACAAGATGGTGGGGTCACAGAATAACCTGGGTTGACAAATTAGTGTGGGGCAGTGTAAACTGCTAAGTCATTGAGGTCAGGGTGATCTGCAGGAATCCTCACTACTTTGTTTCCTTTAATTTACCTGTTCACTAGTATCCCTGCTTAGAGAAAATGGTTTGAATGTGGGAAAGATTCAGGTTATAAACGCTGCTTATCCTGAGGATGTGAGTACTGATCAAAACAAGTACGGAATAAGAGATTTTGGTGGATGGTGGTCTGTGTATTACTTTGAAGGGGTTTGCAGAGCATAAGTAAGAACAGACTTTAAATTGTATTCAAAGGCCTAAACATCTTTAAAATTTTTCAGAATCGGGAAATTGAGAAATACTAAATCCCTGGCTTGTGATTAAGTGGAAGGTGAACAGTATTCTTACTGGTTCTGGCTTCCTAAATATTTGAGAACAAGAAATACTTAAAGACCACTGTAAAATTTTATGGAAAGCCCATGACAGAGCTTTTCTCTACATGCAACTCCTGGTTTTGAACAAGAAATGCAAGAAGTCAAGTTATCTTGCTTTTTAATCCATTCAGATAGCTTTGCAAGGAACCATGTATCTATCACTCTCCTTACAGATGAAAGCGAGGCACAAAAGGCTGAAATAACTTGCCCAGGAACATTTACAGGCTATTAACAGGGCTGGGAATAGAACCCAGGGAACAGGAGTCTTTATCTAAGGCTTTCTCCACAGTGTCACATTACAGCTTTCAGAAGCAAGACTTCTGCCTATTATTTCTAACTATTTCATAAGCTGTTAATATATCCCTGGCCTAAAAATACTCTTTTGAAGGCTTGGGACTGACCCACTGGTGACTACTGACAAAACCCAGAGGGTTATTTCTCATAAGTTTGGAAGGAGTGAGCCTGTCAGAAATGGAGATATCTAGAACTGGTTGAACTTGCTTGCTTTGCAGCTGAAAATATGAATGCCATTTTGTTGCAGTTCTGACCCTTGGTTAAGCTAAATCATTTACCTGGAGTCTGTGTCTCGTGAAATCCAGCTTGATTTTCTGATCATAATGGGTTGCCTTCTGGATGAATGTCGGTGCCTGGCGTATTGTCTGTAGCTGTACCAACTTGATTTCTGCAGAATGAGTAAAGACCTTGGGAAGAGGAAAAAATGTATTTCACATATAAATACACGTGGCTGTTGAAACTTGCTTATTTAACATCTTCATTTTGATTCTGCCCTAATAAAAAGTTGTTGAAAGCCTGAATGTTGTTTCAGTTGTTTATTTAAAAAAAATAAAATAAAAGTAACTGCTGAAAAGTCCTGGAGGGATGGTGTTTGAGTTTGAAAGCATCATCAGCAATCTTCTGATCATATTTCAAAACCGTATGTATAGATGTTTATATACATCACCTGCTTCAGGATTTTCCTGGGAGTATTTTCAGGGGAGAGAAAAGAGGTATGAGTGATGACAACTGATGGGAAGGGCACCTGGTTTGGTATTGTTGGGCTGTGAACAAGGAGGGAGGTGGTGTGGGGTTCCTGTGGGTTGCTGTCACCCAACAGCTGCAGCAGAGTTATGGGCACTCTTACAGGGCTGTCACATGGGGACTGACCCAACAGCCCTGGGTGCTTGCTTGTGCAGTTTCCTGTTCTGTGCATGGGCATGCGTGGGATGTTGCTGTATTTAATTGCTAGCCTTATTATTTTTGAGAAGGTATGCTCAATCCCAGCTATAAATCAGGAGCAAAGGAGGTCTGGAGTGAAAGGAGCAAGAACTTGTGCTAGGAGTGAAGCCTAAATGACAATTTTAAGGTAGAGATGTCACTGTATAGACCAGCCTACTGTCGGTAATAAGAGTTTACCTTGAAGGTGTAGAGTGCAGCTGTTGGCAGCATTGTAGAGCATTCAAAGGACGCTGCTTAAATGGGATTCGGTATTTCAGTGCTGACTCTGAGGCTTCTGAAGGAGTGATACCTACTTCAGTCCTGGACACAAGTAACCAAAAGTGTGGAATTGAGTCTTGCCATCATCATGTGAATATGGTGGTAAAATTGCCTTCTCTTCAGATACTGAGAAAAGGTGGGTGTGGGTACTATTAATATGATCTGACTACTTTATCAGTAATGGGTTTTGTTTACTGGTAGGAACAAGTTCTTCATGCTAACAATGGAGAACATGAGGAATCTTATTTCTGTCTTTGCCTGGTAGACCAGTGCTACTACAGATCTCCTGCTCCAAAACTGTATCTTTTTCTTCAGAATGTTTCCTTAAGTACGGCAAGGGTTGTGAAATTAATTCCCATGAGCCCACCAACAACTGACCAGAAAAAAAAAAAGCGTAGCATGTCATGTTTATGTCATGTCAGTTTGTTTGTCCTGTAGGTTGGGCAGCTGGAGGAGAGGAGTTAGATCTTTGTTCTAGCCTCAGTTGGATCTATTGGTCATGGCTTATGAGTGAGGGAAAAGGTCTGGTTATGCTTGTGAGTGGTTTATGAAAGAAAAGGGTTTCTTATATGCAGCAGCACAGTTAGGCAGATCAAGGAGGTAATATGGCTGAAAAAGAATCCAGCTAGAAGCACACAAAGTGTATGGTTGTGGAGCAGATTTTAAGCAGGCTGTTTCCCTTTGTTGCCACGTGGTGGTGATGTTGGTTGTTCCCTCCTACCGCTGAGGACAAGCGACAGGCAACATTGGCAAAGGATGTCCTACAAGGTCAGCGCCTACAGACTTTCACCAGTGCTGTTTGGTTTTTCCATTTATCCACACGGTGAGGACACTCATGCTCCTGTTTGTACTCTATTTTATGTGTAAACGTTCCTATACCTCAACAGGGTGAGCTAATCAACAGCAGGAAGTATTTTGCTAAGGACAACTTTGACAAAATGTAATATTTTTTTCAGGGTAACATGCTGTGGGTATCTCCACTTGAATCCTTGGTCATTAAGATACACAACCTTTTGTTATGCAAAAGACAAAAACAGGAGTTCACCCAAGTTAATGGTAAAGAGTAATTGTGCTGTGTATGTATCGTGCTCTGCTCTCTCTCAGTTGCCTATGACTAATCTCTTGGGATCTTGTCAGTTTTGTGCTGACAAGCAGAGATGGGGAAGAGATCATCCATTCAGAAGAATGTGTGTAAATAAGATCAATAGCACTGTAAAATCCTCTCTGCTGACTACTGATTGTAAGTGTCAGTGTGATGTAGGCCTTGGAAGAAATTTATATGATATAGGGGTCAGCATAGTCACTATCAGGACAGCTTCCAAAACAGCTAAGTCTGAAGATCTTAATGTGTTCAATCAATTCTGATTTTCCTCCACCTGTGTCCAGTACTAGAAACCCAGATTTGCTGAGGCACTGAAAGTCTTACATCTTCTAGAAGCTCGGCTTTTGTTGCTGTGTTTTTCTTTGCAGCAAAGCAGAAAAGGAAAATGGAAAGCTGAAGTTCTCCTGGTATTTTGAAGTCTCAGTTGGCTATGATGAGAAGGAAAACTTGAATAAGACAAGACTAGTCTAATGTTTTTCCTATTAGGAATTGTATAAAAGGAAGTGATATCTGTGCTGTTTTGTGTGTATGGGTTATTGCCAGTCACTGGAAGTGCATGATTGAGATAGGTGGTGTTCTAGAAGTTTGTAAATGTTCGACCTTTATTGTTTGTTTTGTAATCTGCATTTCTTAACATCTGATCTTTGCCTTACTTTTTTCATCAAACTGATGATCTTATTTCTGTGTGTGATTAAGTGGATGACTTTGTCTTGCAATGTTGCTTGGCAAAAACAGGTATATTTTGATGCAAGCTTGATTCTTTTTAGATTTACTTCTGTTGATAACATCACTTCTGTTGAAGGAGGGCATTTTATTTAGTTTTTCAATAATACATGGTACAGAAAACAAATGAGAAGAAGAAAAAGCATCAAATCAAATGTTCTTTATATAAACTCTGTTTCAACATGTGAGTTGCAATAGCCAGTGTTGGGCAGTGGAATATGCAGAGCAGATTTGCATAGCTCTGAAGATGTTTGGGTGGATACTGGAGGTCTACCCATCACAGTTATATAGCTTCCACAGCTGACTCTGTTCTGTTGCAAGACACTGTATTGGACTGTGTATACATGCCTTCAGTGTTTCAAAACTCCACCTGTGAGGTGTGGGAGAAAGAAGCTAGCAGTCACATTTATGAGTCAAATTTTTTTTGGAGGTGTGCTAGAGTAGTTGAAGGAACATAAAAAAGATTAGGAAATGGAATGTTTGGTGTTGGTTTTAATTACAATCATCCTGCTCATTGCTCGTACCGGGAGATAAAAGGGAAGAAATATCCTTTACGATGGGTACGTGCAGAGAGAAAATATTTCTATTATAGTTAGTGAGCAATTCTAATTGGACTGCCAAATATAATTGAATTGAAACACAGACAGTCTCTTCACTCCAACAGTAAGTATATTCCCTTATTTGTATGAAAGACACTCAACTGGCATCATATTTATCCCTAATCTATTTGCTACCTAATGATTTTTGTCTAAAACTCATACTAATTCAGTATTAAAGCTAGCAATTATCTCAGCAAAAAAGCCCCCCAGACTAATAAAGCCCAGTCAATAAACTTCTCTCATGAATATATGTCTTCTTGTGGCTTTCTCCTTCCAAAAAGTAAAAAGATGGGATTCATACTGTGGCTTGGAAGAGAGCACGCTTTAAACCAGTAAACCAGAGGAAGAAGTTGATGGATGACCTTTAGAGCTCAGGGATGAAGGTTTGTCTGTCTTGGGGGGACTTTCTTGCTGCCAAGGAGTAACCAGCCACTTGGCCATTCTGCTCGTCTGCCCACAGGTGTGGTGCGGTGACACGCCAGGAGAGGTATGTGTACCCTTGGTTGTAGCTAGTCATGCTAAGTGACCTATGCTCCCATCTCTCAGCACTGCAAACCAGCCAAAGTGACTGATACTGTTACTTCACGTGCTGCTGGTGCAAGGTAGATGGGAATCTGCTGCCCCTGAATTTAATTAGCTGGCAGTATCTTTAAAGCACTTTCTAGAGTGTTTGGACTGTAATCATTTTTAAGGCTTGAACCTTAGTAAATGAAGCAAAACAATCTGTGTTCCTTGCATGTGTTGAAGGAGAAAGTTTTAAAAAAAAAAAAATAAATACATGCTCAGATCATTCTACCTTTTAAAATTTAGTATCAGGATAAGTGAATGCAAGTAACCCTTTCACCCTTCAATTGATATGAAAGACTTCTCACTTTACATGAATGCCTCTGCATAGACTGTAGTTCCGTCTGAACCAATTTGTGTTTGGCTTGTGACTAAAAAGCAGACAGAGAGTCCAGGGTAAGTACAGTGGGTTGCTATCAAGCACGATATGACAGATGTCATATTTAAAAATAATGGTAGAGAAAAAAAAAACCTCTTAATTGATTGCTTTCCTTTACTAAAATACAAGTAATACACTTTTGACATTATTCCATTCAGGTCATCAAATTCATATAATTGTATGCATACATCTTAGAACGAAAAGTGCAGGAAGTTTGGATGATGCGTGAACGTAAAGTTACTCCTCTTTTATAAAATGCCTTTTTGAGGTGCTGACATTTTCGGTACATTGATTGTTCATAGTGAACACTCTTGCATAAAACATCTCAAAGGTAATTTTCTGAGGCCAAAGAATGACTAAAAAGTTGCTCACTAAAGAGCAGTCAATAATCTGCATCTGGAAGCAGATTTATGGGGTGTGAAATAAATTGATTTAACAGGGGTTACTTACACAAAAGAATCACCTGCTCTTTCACAGGTTTGATGTCCTAAAACAGGAGCCTCAGAAGTGGTGTTGGCTGATGCAGAGGCAAAGTCATTCTGTGTTCTATGTAATCATGGGCCATTGAAGGAGAGGAAGAAAATGACTGGGCAAAGTATCTGTATTTGTAGCAGAAGTCCAAGAGGTGGTCGCTCCTGCGGGTAAAATGTAATGACTTTTGCTATATACTGCAGGATGGTTAATACTAGTCAGTAATACAGAATGTTTGAAGAATATACTTAAAAATAAGGAAAACAAATTAGTTGAGCTATCAGACTGCTTCCAGGCAGTAGTTTTTAAACAACTTGTCTTGTGTTTCTTGGCTATTACAGCTCCACATAAAAGCTTTTCCTGGTTCGTAAAGAAAATTAATGTGAAATCAATAATGGTATTTAAAAATTCACCAAACATATCCCATCCAGTGAAAGTCTCTTTCAGAGGGCTACTAATGCTGCAGGCAGAGTTGGAAAAACACGCACGGAATTGACCCTAATGGCAGACAAAAGAGAAAGCAGTGCAGATGGAAAATGAAGTAGAGGAAGGTGCTTTCAGGAGCCACCAGGAAGAACAGGGAGACCTGCCTGCTCCCCCACCTGAGGGGAGCTCCCTCTGCAGAGTGGGATCAGCTCGCTAAAGTCCTTTGCTTGGAGATGTGTCCTAGATTCTGCACTGACTTCAAGCTACAGGATGTTAGTGGCATGAACAGCAAAGAAAAATACACTTAATGTTGAAACCACCAACAGAAACAAAGCAAAATGGGTTTCCTATAGTATTTTATGCCCACATGACCTTCTGGATTCCAGGCAACGAAGAGGATACTTTTGCTGCTTCAGACTGCTTCATCCTACTGTCCCAGGAAACTTGGAATGATTGTGGAAGTGGGAAAGACAAGCCATAGAATTAGATTTGTTTATTAGTTCGTATTTTTAATACTAGCAGGAAGAAGAGTCATACAACAGATACAAATGAAATGATACCTAGTGGTCTTGTGGCTGTACACGTGCTCAGGCTACTTCTCTGCTGCTGATGCATCGTAGTTACAGGTTGTGTATGTTTATCTGGGAAAATAAATAAATTTGTCAGCATTCCCTCTCTTCCTCCTCCTTTTTCCAGCCTCTTTCACAGAGTGGCTCAGAAGTTGCAGAAGGCAGCAGAGCAAGCCTATGGAGTTTGTGGTGTGGTGGTCCTGGCTGAAGGGCTGATTTCCTTATCCCCTGCACCCAGGAGCGAAGCTCCGAGGGTTTGCTCAGCGGTCTTCAATTGTTTTAAAATACGCTTCTTTGCTACTTGTGGTGATTTCCAGTTTGGGGGATTCATGTCTCACATTTCCCCAAGCTTTTCTGTAAGCTTCAGAGTTACAAAATCATCTTTCTTTATAGGTTAAAATTCTGATTCATGTGGAAGCACTTGACTGCAGAAGCAGAGGCTTAAACCAGCAGATAGGAGATTCATGATAAAATTGGCAGAATTGCACTGCTCTAAGCACTTTCAGAGACATATGCTGCTTTTCCTTCTCCTGGAAGAAGTCCCACAGATGTCTCATGATTATTCACTTGAGTCATGGTTGCAGAACTGAGATCTTGGTGGTTTGGATTCCCAGATACGCTGAATATTTATGGTGTTTAAAGTGCAAATTCTAATGAATTACCTGCCTATTTTAAAAAAGAATTATGTCTTACCCAAGACTGATATTTTGGCTTTAAACTAAATTTCCTCCCTAATTACAATATTTTGTCAAAATGAAAAATCTCTGAGGGTGAAGAAACAGAAAACATGAAACTAAACTGGACATGGCACACTTTTAATAAATTTTTTTTCCTCCGTTTTTCACCGGTGGCATTGCCGTGGTGTTGGTCACTAGGTGGTGCTATCCCACATGGTCTTCGGCATTCCTGTTCTTAGGGTGTGAGTGGTCTGGGCTCTTGTTTTCAGCAGGTGTTCATTTTGGGAAGTGAGGGTGGGAGTTACAACGTTGGACAGTAGACTCTCAGAACCCTTTGGGCTGGAGTGAATTTTTAGAGCCAAATTACTCTAGGGAGCCTAGGTATTTTTTTGTCTGAGATGCCTGAACTGAGGGATTGCCTGTGTGCCATTTGTGAGCATCTATCCCTGCTCACAGGTTCATGTGCTCTGTAACAACTTGGTAGTGCTAAGCCTGTGCTTACAAGCAGTTTAACTCTACAAGCTCTATTAAGATACAAGGCTTCAATGTCTAATGTATCAGCACAATAATAGCTTTTTTCCCATGTGTACTTTTACTGCTAGCTGAATTTATTATAAGTATTTGTATACATTGTACCATTAACAGATGTTACGCAACCTGAGAAAACGCAGTTTTCACTTCTATTTGTTTTGTCTTCTTAAAATTATGTTTCAGATTCATTCTAACACGTTTGGGGGGTTTTGCTGTTGTTTTTTTTCCTTTGTTTGCTTTATGGAAAAGAAAAATTCTGTCCAGAGCTGTCCTTTACAGAGTTGAAAATCTTAGATATGTAATGATAAGAGAGATTTAAAAACTCATTGAGTAGTACTAAGGGTGGCCTGAAAATGGTAAACATTTCTCAGTGCTTTCTCAAAATTCTCCACAAGGCTTCTGGAACATTTGAATTATCTTGACTGTAAGTCAGTCCAGTTTTCAGGCAAAGTTGTTTTCTTTTTCCTCACTTGTAGTATTTTTATGAGAAGTGAGGATAAGATCAGGCAGATGGAAGGAAAAAAGTGCGAAGGAATTGAAACATTAAAATCTTCAAAACTGCAGTTTTCATTTGAAAAATGAAAACATTAATTGTGTAGCTTCCGCATCTAAATTTCAGGAAGTTCTGAAAAATGCCTTTTATTTATCTTTAATATGCTGTATTTATTCAGAGAGGGTAGAGAATGAAAACTATCGATACTTTCTATTAAGTTTTTTCATATGGAATCTATTTTCAACCACATACCAAAAAATGTCTTTGTTATTTTTTCATTGAGACCCTAATCTTGGAATGACTTTTCATTTATCAGTGCCTTTTAAGTCTATTGTTGTGTTTCGAGTCAGATCCTTTCTGCTCGCTCCTTTTGTCCTGTGTCAGTCTCTTGCACAGGGCAAAGCCTGCAGTTATTTTCCACCTGCATGAGAAGGATTTCCCCTCCCAGGGGTGCACAGTGGAAGCCAAGCCAAGTTAAGGCCATTTGTAATTTTATGAGAAGGTTTCTTGTGGCATATTATATTTAATACTGAAACCTACAATTTGTGATTTAACTTGTTAGCAATTCAAGGGCCTTTGTTTATTGTGCTGTTTAGTCAGGTGAAACTGCTTAGTGGTGGTTTTTGCATCACCAGCACTGGCATTTGTCTCTGTTGCTTTTCTTATTGAACATTGTGTTGGTATTTCACTAAGCTTTCTTCTTTGACAATAATTTAGTAATGTTAAAATACCACTCTCAGGAAAAAAACAAGTTTCAGTGTTGGCTATTAAGAATTCTGAAAACTGGAGTTGAGGGGGAAAAAAAAGAATGGATTCCTCTTAAAATTGCAGGATTTTTTCAGTTGCTTCATACTAACAATAATGCAGCATTTAGATTCTCAGAAGCATATGTATTTTAACTTGTACCAGGATGTTATGTTTATTTCCATGTATTCAGTATGCAAGAAACAGCTGAAATTCTCCTAAAAAAGCCACAACACCTGATTATTCTCCCCTGATTCACTATTACAGAGTTTGTAACCCTTGCTAGCAGGTAGAATTTGTGCTCAGATCCTTGCTCCAAATCCCACATCCAGCCTTGCAGTGACCACGTGCCGGTTATCACAGCTCAGTTATCAGATCTGCAGCTGAATGGATCCTGTGAACTGCTGTGGGAAGTGCCTCGTGATCCCTTCAGATGAAAGTCTGATGTTCAGGCTGGAGTTCCTTGTATCCAATGTGCTCCTGTGTTTCTCGCCAGGCATTTGTGATCTTCATCTGGAGCTGGAGGAACCAACAGTCATTTGCCTATGTCAAATAATTAGACATAACAGGAGAGAACCAAGCTCATGTTGTTTTACCAGGTGCCAGTCTAGAAATGTAATCCATCACGTTCGGGTAACTCACAGTACCTACTAGAGAGACCAATGCACATCTATATCACAAAATGAAAGCATAGGTCCAAAACTTGTTTAGGACTTCTGTGCAGATTTTGTTGGGAAAGTGGCACCAATGCATTGAGCTGGCTCCTCGCTTCATTTTGCTTTCTGTCCTGACATGGAGTTGTTACCTTTGGATGATTCCCTTCCCATTTCTCCAGTCTCCTCCTTCCGTTTGGTTGCGTTGTCTTTTTAGAGCTGAGCTCCTGGGGCAGGTAGGCAGCACCCGCCATCTTATGAGGTGTTCGCACAGCACGTGGTGGGACTGATGGCGGTCAAGATCTCCAGGCCCTAGTGCACTACCAGTAATTGTTACTATGAATAACACAAGAAACTAGTCATAATACAGTATGGAAAGGGAAATAGTTTGGCATTATTACTGTAAAATTTAAAGAGCAAAAACTCCATTTGTTATTGCTTGTCATCCTCTGGAGAACTGTAAGCATCTCCCTGAGCAGGGATCTGATTTCTGCCCTTGCCCTACATAACCTCACTGGTTTCAAAATGATGTTTGGTGTTTTTAGAGCAGATTGGCGTAAAATCAAGGGATTTTGTCCAAGGGATTCAGAATATCTTTACTTACTGTTGCAAGCACATGGCATCAGAAGGATCACTGAGAAATGTACCCATGCCAGCCTTTCTTCTCAAGAATCTCAACTCCTGCTTGTATCACTGGTCCTTTTGCCTATGTTGCTTTCCATTATATTAAGTGCCAAACATCTTTCAAACATCTTGACATTCTCCAGGATATCTTACACTCCTCTTGCTCTATCTCATCCAGACACAAGGGGTAATCCCGTGGTCTGGTAATTGTACAGGAACTTGGTTGGGCCTCTTCATGTTCTCAAGATGGTGATAGATTCATATTCCTCCCTGGTGTTGCTGTGGGTTAATTACTATAACTCATGAATAGAATAATGTATATGACTAGCATTTAGTGTTATGCATGTTTCTCTTTCTGCAACATTTTTCTTTCCTGCTGTTTTACATGAGAGTACCTTAGGCTATCCTATTTTTGTCTTTGCTTGCACTTTTAAATTCACTTTGAAATTTCTGCATTTCAAGAAAAGGAAGAAAATTCCTTCCAATATGGAACTGCTTAGATGTATATGGTACCATTTTAGGTGATCAGTTAGTGTTTTGTTTCCTGTAGAAATGTTTCTTTGAAATCCTTCAGGGTACCTCCAAAAGGAACATGAAGTCAATATGGCTTGAAAATTGTTTTAAGTGTGTAGTTTATTCTCCATTACAAAATACAATCAGTTGCTTTGCAGTATTTCTCATAAATGAAAGAAATGACAATTTTGGAGTGTTAAGCATTTGAGAGGTGTACAGTCACAAAATGCAAGGTAAGAGAAAGCTCTCAGAGATCAGCTAGTACAGAACTAGTACAGAGTTTGCATTTTCTCTGATCGTTTTCCATCCAGTTTCCTGTATTTTCCTTTCACTTTTTTTCTACTGTGTGTGCTAAGAACTGTTTCCAGTGAGTCAGTTCAAGCAGAGGTTGAGCTGATATCCAAGGGAGCAGCTTCTGATAAAACAGGAACATATAGATAAATTATAAATTAGGGGCAGAGACTGAACATCCCTGTATATTTTAAGGGCTGTACATGTTCAGTCCTGCAGGTGCAGTGTTGCAAGAGGGATGTGACATATTGCTTATCTAGGGGGATGTGCCAAAAATTTTGAATTACAGATAATTCTACTGGAAGAAAATCAGACCAATTCAAATCTCGTCTAATTTTTTTAATTAACCTCAAACTCAGTCTCTAGAAAGGAGTGTTTGAGGAAATGGAGGCACTTGGATACAAAAGTTTGGATATAATTCCAAACCATTTGGAATTCCCTCTGATAAGAGTGATTTTTGGCTTTACTTCCAGCTAAATTTCAAAGCAAGATGCTAGGCAATACAATCTGTATGGACTGAAACTAACAAGGAGAGTTCTACTGGCTTCTGATTGATATATATGGTACCTGTCAGTAGTCCATGTACTGCAGTCTCAAAGCGACTCAGTCTTTAATGTATGTAGCTTCTGAACTTCTATGCAACTAAAATTGTTTTCAAAGTTCTAAACAAACTCCTTAAAAAATACTCAGAATGTAAGAGCCCATTCCTTAGAAGAATTTGCCAACAGACAACAGCTAAAGATATATTTCGGTGTGTTGAGTTTTCTGATTATTTGTATTTATAAAATATCTTTCTCAGGTATACAACCAGCACAAAAACAAATACAAAATCTACATAATATGCTGATAAAAAGCAGAACATTTTCCATGATCATTCAATCTGCCAAGGTTTATATTTTTCACTCACTTATGCTGCTCTCAATGCATCTTTTTTTTTTCTTCCTAGGGAAAAACACAAGATTTATAATATACAAAGTGAACAAAAAGTCTCAATACTTGCCACACTAAGGAGAAAACCAAATTTCAAGTAAAAGGATAATTTCCCAACACATCTTTGTATTTGTTTTAGTCTAATCTACTCATATGTTACATACTTTAATATATTCATTGTGATAGTATTGGAGCATTTCTTCCCAATACCCGTGGGTGGAAAGAAGTACTCTTTTCTAATGGCTGGTAGATACTCATAAGCAAATGGGAGTCCAACAGGCACAAGCCCAAATGACTAATGGCATCTTTAACATCTGCAAGCATTTGCTCAAGACATAACGTTACTGTGTTTGAGCGCTGCTGAAAGATAAATGAGTGACATGCACGTGCATTTTCGACTCCTATAAAGCTGTAGTGGAAACTTCAGCTGATGGTACAGACTATCACTGGATGGCTGGGAGGAGTCAGGGAGGAAGAAGGGCAAAATCTATCATCTAAAATCAATATAAAATCTATAGGAAGGTCCATTTATAGAATAATTTTTAGTTATGTTATCTGCATAGAAGTACTGCAGTGATTGTATCCTGCCTTTTTAATAGGCTGCACAGGTCTGTGAAAAAAGCAGCCCTATCTAGTCATTTGCTTTATACTGCACATGAAATAAAGATGAGGTTGGGCTCTATAATGTCTGACTAATGACTGGTAGTCTTGGACTCAGAAGCAATATAATATTCTTATTTCTCTCTTAATCCTCTTCTTTCAGGTGTATAGCTTGGTGTTTCCCCAGTTACCCTTCTCCTTCCTTTCCATGCAATACCTCAGAGGCCACCATCCCTCTTGTCATATTTTCGGTTTATAAGAGGGCAGAGGGAGCAGAAAATAAGTATAAGATGATTCTGAAGCTTTTATCTTTATTTCTAAATCCTGTAATTTCTTTCAAGTACACACTGTCTTTTTTCTTGCCACCAGAAACAAGAACTTATTTAAATGTCAAACATGGCCTTAATGAATCCCACAAGATAATCATAGCTGCAGCTGTCCAACTTAGTTTCTATAAATAATTCTATATGATCTTTATTTAAGTTTTTAAGCACTAACTCCAGAGTCTGCTCTTCATCTCACACATCTGCTTTTAATTGTTTATTTAATTGTTTATTTATTAACATTTGTTTAAATGTTAATTTAGTGGTTAAGGCCTTCTAAGTGCTTCTCCTTACGGTCAGTTTGTGATACTGAGCCCTGAGCTCCTCAGATGAGCTGCCTGAAATGAAATGCTTAATATTGAGAAATGAGGCGCTCCTGAGTAGCCAATATTCCAGTCGTTAATTTGTTGGATACTTAGAAATGTCTTGAAATAGCATTAATTACCATTCAGCAGAGGTTGGCACCTGTAGAATGGTGGTTACTAAATAAACTTATGCTTTACTAACTTCATTCGACAGAGTGCATCCCTTAAGTGTTTACTTCCTCCCTCTAAGGAATCATGATCTACATTACTGTGAGGGTGACAGAGCACTGGAGCAAGCTGCCCAGAGAGATGGTGGAGTCTCCTTCTCTTGAGATACTCAGGACCCGTCCAGACACTTTGCTATGCAGCCTACTGTAGGGAGCTGCATTAGCAGGGGGTTGGTCTAGGTGATCTCCAGAGGTCCCTTCCAACTCCTACAGTTCTGAGATAAAGCATTTTCTTATTATAAAGTCTCCCATACAAAGAAGGGTAAATGGCGTTAAATGAGTGTTGTTGCCTTGTCTCACAATATCTGTGTGCTGTATTCATCAGTAGCAGATATGTATGCTTTCCCTTTGGACATAAAAGAAGTCTGAGGAGATTCTAAATTTGAATCCCTTCGTACACACACACATACCAGTCCCAAAATGAGGATGTGCAGCCAATGTGCAAGGCAGTTCCCTCATGCAGGAATCCTAGCCCAACATCTGTCTTGTTCCCAAGAGACAGCTCTTACACCAGTATCGATTTAACGAGAGGTAGAGCAGACAGACAGCTTTCAGGCTGTTCACATTGCCCCCTTGTCTCAGTCTGCCAAGGTACCAAGTCCTTGCGTAACCCAAAGACTGAACAGCAGTATGGCAGGTCTCTGGGAGATGAAAACCTGCTTGTATGCTACAAAGAAGATCTTGTAGTGATGCCGTGTTGTGATGTTTCCCATGATTTGCCCACTTCTGTTAACAAAAGTGGTAACTGTAGAGCTCTAGAGCTTTGCTTTTGACTAGCATTTCTGCAGTTGGGGTCTTACTCGAATTATCTGAGTCTGCAAAGCAAGGACAGAACTTAGTTTTCCTCATAGTACCCTGATAGTGTTTCCAGTTATCTTTAAAAAAGTTTTCGAGTTTTCAGTGTGCTTACTAATAGACTTGTTCTCAGTAACTTCAATTCCCAACCCGATTAGTTACACAAACGGGGGCTTTTTTACTTCATTTTTCTTCCATCAGTTGTTATAGCTTCATGGTGACATTTTGTAGGGCTTCCCCCAAGGGTATTGTGTTTCACACGTGTTTTTTCTCAGAAGGCGAAATATTTTTAGTACTTCAAAACTGTCTCTCTATAGTTCTGCTACACCTTTTCCCTTCAATTGTTTTGAATTTGCAAGTAATATGCCACTAGTAACACAGGAAGGCTGCAGTCACTTCCAGCCTGTTCTGAGTGCTGCCTACAGACTGATGCAAATTGGCATATTTAAAGCCCAGGCAGACAGCAGCTGTGTAATCCAGTGGCATTTCCTTCTAAAATGTTCTGCACAGAAGAGGAGCTTGAAAGGAACGTGAAGTGAAGGAACAGCTTGGAGATAAATCCAATTCCAAACTGAGAGGCAACGCTACACTAAGCAATAAATCTCTTTGTCTCTATCTGCAGAAGGAATAACACACTCCTGATGTGGTAGCTCTGTCCCCACCACCAGACCTGCATCCCTTGTCACCTGTCTGACCGTGCTGCAATTCCCTCTCAGCCTATGCTCACCGTTTGCTTTTCCATGGAAACCAGGACACTGTTGAAGGAGGAGAGTGGGAGGAACACTGCATTCTTAATTTCAGCCTGACATGAGCAGAAACCAACAGCAGCCAGACGCAGCCCTTTTTTTACCTTGCTAGGTTTCAGCCAGCCAGCCAGTGTCTGATTTGAAAAGCAAACTGAAAAAATCTCGAAGCATCCAATTCACACAGAAAAGTACCTACTAAACTGGAGGGGAGTAGAGACTTAAAGCTAGCAGGTGTTGCAAAGGCACAGACAGTTATACAGCTTCAAGGTAGCGATGCCTCCCATCTAATTCCAGTGCAATCTGTCGGCTGTGGAGCAGGCAGAGTGAGCCACACTCATCCAGAAACAGAGCATTGCTGTCTGTTCTGGGCTCTTTCAGGACACTTTTCACAGTGTCCAAGAACTCTCCATCCCCACGTGTAAGAAATCAAGCAGGGGAGGCAGAAAAACAGCAAGGCCAGGTTGAATTGGTCTCTGGGCAGCCTGATCTGCTGAGAGAAGTCCCTGCCCACGGCAGGGGTTAGGAACTGGGTGGGCTTTAAGGTGTCTTCCAACCCAAACCATTCTGTGTTTCCGTGATTCTGTGGTGCCTGCATATTAATGTTAGAAGGATGGTTTCTGTGCAATTTCTTTACTGAAATCCCAGTGGTTTGTGTTTTTTGTTTTGGTTGGTTGGCTTGTTTGTTTGGTTTGGTTTGGTTTGTGTGTGTTTTTTGTTGTTTGTTCTTCTTGGGCTGTTTCCTTTCCAGTAAGAAAAGGCCTGCTTCTTAATTTTCCGCTAAAATAATATTTTTGATCAAAAATGCCGTTTCTGCCGCATTCACGACTGTAACACACTAACAACTCTTTCATGAGGAGAGGTCAGAGAATTGCTTTCTCTGTGGGCTGCCTAACCCAAGTTGCCCATCCTGCAGTGCTCATGGGCCATTGAGCTGGCCCACGAGGCTGAAGGCTGAGCTGTTCCCCTGCGAGCCCAGCCAGGAGCTGTTGCGCTGCCTCCTGCCTCCCTGTCCCCACCACTGCTGCCTCAGGAAAATGTCTTCCTGGCTAGGCTGATGTGAGGAGCCTGCTGTGCCTGACACTTGGCAGTGATATTTTTGGAGTCCCACCTAAGAGGCAAGACCACAGAGAAGATACAGAAGCCTGAGCTGCAGCTCTCAAGGGACAAGGTTTCCCTGTGCAGCAAAATGTAATTTAACTTTGTGCTGTCTCAAAATAAAAGGCTGGAGGATTTTTCTTTCCCACCTCCCTTTTATGTCACACTGATGCTCTTCTCTTTACCAGTATCTCTGGGCTTTCAGTTCCTCTAACAAGATACAGTCTGTTCTGCTTCTGGGAAAACCTGAGGAAAGGAACTGTAAATGGAAAATATGTCCCCTCGTTTCTTTCCTCTCTTCCCTCACACTCTTTGTTAAAAAGAAATGTCCCAATCTTTTATCTCCTTTTGCTTGAATCCAGATTGCTTTTCTTAATGCTTTCTCTAGTGATTTCAGCTACGCTTCTTGTTCAAAAAGCAATAAACCACTTCAAATCTAAAAGCCACAAATTGTTGCTTTCATTTTGTCAAAAAGACTGGTCTCTGTCCAGGTTTAGAAATACACTCCGATCTGCCAAGTTTTGTCAAACATTACCTTCCTTTAACAAGAAATACTCAGTGTTTGGATTAAAGAGAAAGAGAAGAGGAGCCATTCAAATGGCTTCTATAAGACAGAAGGTTCTGTGGTTTCTTGGGTGCAGACAGGGGAGGAGGAATATGGAAAGATAGAATAAAAAAGAAAAAAAACAGAGAAATACCCTACTGAGGGCCAATTTTAGTCTATAATTGCTATCAGATTCTGCCAGTCTTAGTCATGCAGTGCGGTCCCTATTGATTTCTGAAGGTTTCTTGCAGAGTAAGCTAATGTTTAATATAAATATGTGTTACAGGATTTTGTCTTTAAGAAGTGAGGAGGATTTACCAGTTGAACTGCCTTATTCCTGACTGACCAACCTGTTTGATTCAGGGTTACTTAACAGATTTTTTAGAATGGAAGTGTTGTGGAAAAGCATGATCGTTACATCTGTATTTATTCTAATGTGATATGTTCCAACTTCCCCTTCCTCATGTTTTGCAGTTGTCTGGTAAAGGAGAATGACAAGTCTTGGTGAAATGATTGCAGCTTCTGACAGGTTTCAGTGCTCATATATACTCAGTTCAAGTTGCATAGGAGTGCAAAATCAGACAGTGTG
Source organism: Penelope pileata (assembly GCA_013396635.1). Lineage (NCBI taxonomy): Eukaryota > Metazoa > Chordata > Aves > Galliformes > Cracidae > Penelope > Penelope pileata. The sequence goes on from WBMW01000972.1 coordinate 6,674,490, forward strand.
TGAAACAAAATAATACATACATTTTTTTATTTGAGGTTATTTTTTAAGCTTGAGTGATGCAAGACTTCGTCATTACTGGGCAACTAGCTCACTTTTCACACCAACCTTTGCCTCCTAGCACACACCAACGAGCAGGAAAGGAACACTGATTTGAGTTCTGCCATGGTGCCATGCTTCTCACCAACACTGGAGTGATTGGCGCTGAGTCTGCATCCTAGGGATGGATCCAGTCTCTGCCAGGATGCAATGTGGGAGAGGGGAGCTACAGCCGTGGTCTGAAGGGACCTGGACAGTCCATTGATGTTTTCTTTCCCTTGCAGTGCTTGAGGCTGTTAATTTGTTCAATTTCCCTCTATTCATGACTGTAGTCTCACCCTTAAATTTCTGCTTTTTAAAGTAGAATTGTATATTGTCTGTCTGAAAGATTAATCATGAGGAGGTGCTTTGGGTGGGAAGGCATTTCCAAAGATGTTACATGTGTCAGGCCATGAAGGAGAACTGTTAGGTCAGGGCCTGAACTGATGACTGAGCTCCGGGTGAAGGGGTGGGGTTGGCCTACAGAAGCACAGGCAGAGTGTATACACCTGTGCTCCCTGTGACCGGATGGGGTGGGCCTGGGGTGGGGCTGCCCCAGGGTTAGATAAGGGCCAGCCAGGCAGGGGCTCAAGTTAGAAAGCTAAGGGGTCAGGAGCTTGGAAAGAAGTAGAGGTAGTATCCCAAGAAGGAGCTGAAGGGAGTAGGAAATGATGTGGAGCAGAACACCTGGCTCAAAATGAGATGGATAATGTGACCAGATAAGAATTGGTGTAGCTGTAAGAGTATGGAAGCCTTTTTCTGCTACAGGCTGTCCCTCTGGGTGGCTGTGTCCAGGTAGGTTCTTTAAGTTATTGGAGGTTATGTGCAGTCTGATGTGCCAGCTGTGCAATCTACCCAGCTCTTCAGTGTTTAAATATTAACATAAATGTATGTTAAGACACTGTGTGTTAACTTTCTAGCTGAAATAAGGAGTCTGTGTTCAACACAGCAAACAAATACATTGGCTTTACACTGGCTGGAGGATTTGGCCTGTGAATGTTACTTCATACACTTCTTAGCAGAGCTATGTAGTTAAGGTTTTTCCTGGAAAATGGGCAAGTAATTGTATGTTTAAGCTGACAAGTGGTAATGCTAGGGCATCTTTCACAGTGACTCATGTAGAGCTACTTATTTGGCCCAGCTGTTTGTCCTGGGCCTACCTATCTGGTATGTCCTCTGTCTCTCAGCGATCTCATCTGAGCAGACAGGGAAGCGCAGCTCTGGTGAGCCCAGGTCCCTGTGTGTCTGACCAGCGTGGCTTTGGAAGGAGGCCCTGGCACAGCTGTGGGTTCTCCTGGAGCAGTGCCTGTGGGCAGCACCCTGGCCTCACCCTGCCTATAAAGGCAAGGTACAGAAGTAGCTCCAATATTGTTTTGAAAGGCTTTGCTGTTATTGCAGAGATGCAAAGCAATGGCAGTGCCTGTGAAATAATGTGGATGCTGATTTTATAAAAAACTATTCTTGTACTATAATTTGGTTACAGTTTTCTTTATGCATCTTTGCCTCTCAGCGAAGTATGCTGTGAGTACATCTGGGAGCATTCATATGTTGAAATAAAAAATACTGGTGGTACTCATCTCCCCCCCCTTCCGCTGCCTTCAGTAAATGCTTGTGGCCTGCGTGCCTACATACACAGATGCATGCACGTGACACCTGACCCGGCTTCTTAATTATTTTTAACCTAATTGTCAGTGTTCTGCTCTGTGCTGATGAATGGGAACCTGTAGTAGTGTTGTTTCATTTCCCTGGCTTCCCAAATGTAGAAATTATGGTAAAGTTGAGAACGAGTGGGAATGGATTAATAGTTACACCTCCTCCTTTAATTAGCCAGCCATGGTATCTGTGGAGACAAAGAGGGAATAAGATCCCACCACGGCAGGAGTGGGGGAGGCTCTTGTCTGTTCTTTCTTGTCCGTCTGTTCTCACTGAGACTGAACCCTTTCATGATGTGTGCTTCATTTACAGCTGCCCTGACCATGCTACCTCAAAGGTTTCCCTGACCTTGGCTCCATGATTATGCAACAGAGTGTTGTAAATTATCTTGTCACCAGAATCTCCATTTAGGCAAGTATAATACTTTCTTGTAAGAACTCAGGCCGAGTATACAGAAACAAAGGTCTACTGCATAATAATGAGAACAACGTGCTACACAGGATGGGAAAAAAACCCTCTGCCATATGGAAAACTACCACAAAGGGTGCTTGGAGCTGAATGCCATTAATTTGTGCAAAGTGCTTAGCAATCCTTTGCAAAAAGGTGATAAAGTGTAAAATGTTATTTTAAGCTATATTAGGAAATGCAGCATAACTCAGCGTTTATTGAACACGGTATTGAGTCCCTCTGCGCCTTGCTGCAGTGACACTTGGCAGTGCTGTACTCCCTGCTTGGCAATGCTTCTGCAGGCTCCATATTGCAGGGAGCATTCTTCACCCTGTGGCTCTCTGATCAGTGTGACTTGCAGTCTGCTTTTTCTATAGCCATGGTAATGCTAGCTCCTTGTGACGCATCAGGAGAGTGAGGTTGAAGCAACTGTATTCTACCTGATGTAAGAAAATCATGTTTTGTAGATTAGGAGTCAAATGGCTGTGTCTGCAGGTGTGTATGTGCGCATATGCATACCAACTCCTTTGAGGAAATATAGCCTTGCCTGGTGTTGCTAGCTGCAGAAGATGTGGAAGGGATTGGCTGTGATAGTATGATGACTGTGTCTGCTGAGCTAGAATCAATTTGAGGTAACGTTTGTTAATGCCAAATCTGCACTCATGTTTGTTTCACTTCAGCTGAGAATTGTGCTTTCCCTTTTTGTATCTCTGATGGAAAATGTCCCTCCCATGAAACAACTCTTCAGTTGGTCCCCAAACCAGCTCACGAGCAATTTTCCACTTCTCTCTCCAAAACCTTGAATGTAAAATCTTGGGCTTATATATACATATATATAGTATACGAGGGAATCACAATATCTTGTTCTTAATCCAAAGATTTCATAATTAGTCCTCAAGCACAGTACTTTCTCTTCTCCCTCTCCATAGTAACAGAGGAACTGTTATTTTAGTATATTTGTTATGAATGTAGTTAGTATTCAGTGAATAAATGCAGAAAGCAATATTTCACATAGAATAATTATGAATATGTATTTACTTGAATAAGCTGTGATTTTGCATGAATTCTGCACACTGTTTCTTAGACAAATATGCTAATGATTGATGTGTGAAAATTTACTTTATTTCAGGCTTGTCAGACTGACTAACATTGTGATCCAGATCCAGAAAATTATTTCTTTGTGCCTAAAGAGCTGTAACAATTACAGGAATATTCCAGTGAAGCTGACTACTAATATATTAGACTTTTCTCTTACGGTTTTGGTGACTTTGCACCAATATTTTCAAACAAATTTTTTTGCAGTTGTGTTCTGGTGTTGGTATTCAATCAAGTTCTTGTATATTAGCTAATATTAACTAATATTGTATATAATGTATATGTAATAATAATAATTGTATATAATACTGTATATTAACTAATATATTCTTTAATATTAGCTATACCAGAAAAACAACTTAATTAGGGCTCTTGCATGTGGTTTCAGTGACAAACACTGTGGCCAACGCTATGTGCAGTTATGCCAGTGGGCAGTGATGCTGGGCACTTGGCAGTGAAGTGGTTGGTGATGGTCTTAGTAGGAAATATGGAGCAGTGCATATTATTTACCTGAACTTCAACAAGGCTTTTGACACTTCCTCCTGAAGTATCCTTGAAGCTGAGCTTGAGAGAGAAGGGCTGAACAGGAGGATGAAAAGGCTGATAGAAAATTGGCTGGACCACCAGGTGCAAGGAACAGAGTACAACAGGTCAAAGTCAAACCATTGGCTAGTTACTAGTGGTGTTCCTCAAGGGTCACTATTGGGTCTGTTATTTAATGTCTTCATTAAACCTGAGCAATGGAATGAGATGGACTTCCAGCAAGTTTGCAGTCAGTACATTGAAGGGCCTTGCACTGAAGAGGGATCTCAAGGGTGGGCAAATGATTTGACAGAAATTTCATTAAGTTCAACAAGGGCAAATTCCTGCTAAGGAATAACGCCCTGCAACAGCACAGGTTGGGGACCATCTGGCTGGGAACTTCTTTGAGGAGAAGGACGAGGTATGTGGGTAGACCACATACTGAATGTAAGCCAGCAGCGTGCCGCTGTGGCCAAGGCCAGCAGTATACTGGCTGTCTTACCGAAAGTGTAGATGGAACCTTGAGGGAAGTGATTATTCCCCCTGCTTGGTGCTGATAAGACTGTATCTTTAGGGCTGTGTCCCGTCTGAGGCTCCCCGCTATAGGGCAGACACGGACCCTGAGGAAGTTCAGCAATGGAGGCCAAGATGGTCAGGTTGCTGGGGAATATGGTGTACAAGGACAAATTAATGAAGCTGGATTGTTCATTCTGGAGAAAAGGTGATTTAGGGAGGATCAAGACAAACCCCATTAAGATAAAAGATCTTTACAATGAAGGTAATCAAGCACTAGAATAGGCTCTCAGAGAGGTTGAGGACACTCCATGCTTGGATATATAAAAAACTTATCTGGATAAGGCCCTGAGTAGCCTCATCTTAATTCAGTGCTGACCCTATTTTGAGCAGGGCTTTGGACCAGAGACACGAGATCCCTTCCAGCTTATTTTATGGTGAGTTTATGGCTAGAAGTTGGAGTGAATTTTGCACTTGGAGAAGTACTCCTTTTATCTATATTTTGGTTATCTTTCATGTAACAGTAAATTCCACCAGAAAAGCATTTAAAGAATGGGAGTCCTGCCAAAGAAATGAGTGCTGAGACTAATTTTGTATCATGGCAGTCTGGCTATGAATTCATAATTGTATCACTCTGAAACTGTCTGCTTCCATACCTACAGATCTCTACATCTGAACACTTCACCTGGAATGAAAATTCAGTGTTTTAGTCTACAAGTTGCGGTGGATGCAGCTCTTGCCCTTCACTAGCCTGGCTACACCAAGTAGACCATGCAGCCCCATGGAGGTATGAAGATAGGTGACTTTCTTCAACACAACTATCGAAGAGCCAAATTTGCAACATGTCTCCCACATCACTTGAACATGGACAAGTATGTGAGAAGTTCTGAGCTGACCTGAGAGAAGACCTTTCTGTATTTCAGTCAATGGGAATTGTGCCATTGATATCAATGACAACAAGATTTTAGTTTTCCTCCTTTGAAGATGTGTATGCAAAATCCTAGGGGTAATTCACAAGTTTAAGGGCAAAGCTTAATGCAAGAATAAGCTAGGTAAGCAGATTAACACATTCATTTTTTGTAAGCTTTGCCTTTTTTTGTTTTTAAATTCAGTTTGCAAGAAGTCTAATGGTTCATTTCCAATATCAAACTGGAAGTGAACATTTTGATGTGGATTTGTATATGGAGAAGTATGCTTAGGATTTTGTTTGGGCACTTCAGTGGCAGGGAATCTGTTCTTCTAGTTGTCTGATGTGCCCATAGGATAGACTTCGTAACAGTTCAGTAAGCTTTCTTAAAACCTCAAAATATCTTAATTTCTGGGTATATGGAAAATAACTGAATAAAGAA
>WBMW01000972.1:6687068-6701182 GCA_013396635.1 Penelope pileata
CAACTTTTTACCAGAAGTGTAGAAATTCTATCTTAGGCTTAATAGGCGCTTGCATAATTTCTGTTCTGTGTGCTATATTAAGGAGCATCTACATCATCAGCAAATATTTCTGTTGTGATGAAACTGCACACCAAGTCAAACTCAAAGGTGCAGGGCATTTTTTTTTCCCCCAGGCTTTCAACATAAATTTAGTGGCTTATTCTTCATCAGCTCTTTAAAGGAGACTTAATTCTCATTTACAGAAACCAATACATTAAAAGGAGGAGGCAAAAAGTGTTTCTGACGTAGCTGCATTGACACTGTTTTATAGCAGAACATAAATATCTGTATTCTAAACACTGACAACTGGAAGAAACAATATATTAACATAATTTTTGGTGCAAGTAACCTGTAGTTGTACATATAAGTAGTAAAATACAGTTTATACAAAATTACGATGATGAGTGTATATACAAATAGATGAAAAATACTCTCAAAGAATTATTGCAAATGAGTTAATGTCAAACTGGAAGTAAATGTCAAGAGAGCATTCCAAGCAGATGTGCAGAGATCTTCAGGTCTGATCTTTGTCAATATTGTTATTAGTGATTTGGAGGATAAATATAGAGTACACTTAAAATCTTCTCAGACTGGCAGGCAGGATCATAACGCAAAATGATAAATTGAAGAGATGGTCTCAGATCAACAAGATGAAGTTCACTAATGATAAGTGCAAAGTGCTGTGCTGCAGGGGGAGATATCAAATGCATAAATACAAAATGGGAAATAATCAGCTCAGCATCAATACGAGAAAATGATCTTGTGTGTATAGTGGTTCATAAATTAAGTATGACTCAACAATGTGATTATGCTGCAAAAATTGCTAATTCCACCTGGAGTTCTGCTAATAGAAATGTTGTGTGTGGAACACAAGAGGCTGTGTTAGGCATCAGGCTGGATGCCTGCAGCCTTTAACTGCAATCTGGACACCAAACATCATTCACCCCATTACCTTCCAGATCTTCCCTTTTCCCCCTCTCCAGGTCCTTTCCTGAGCTACAAACGTTTTTGCCAGCTTCCTCCATGAGGGTTCCTCAACCTTTTCTTCCCTTCAGAAACCCCTATTCCTTCTTCCTCACATCACATTTATTTCCCATGGAAATAAATGGTGATGCCAGCAGAGGAGGGCTCCATAGGGATCCCACAGGCACATAGGACTCCAGATGGGCAGCATGCACTCCTCAGAGCAAGCAGTAAGGGACTCTTGCAAGTAGGACGTCTTTCTGCAGGTGCTCCTGGCAGTCTGGGTCTGAAGCAAGGGAATATCACACAAACTTTGTATGGAGTCACCTGCAGACACGGTTAAGCTCAAAGGGGAAATAAATATTTAGGAGAAAGAAAGATGGAGGCAATCCTCTGGGAATTACCATTGTCCCAAGCACAAGAAAGAACTGGTGGCACATGATTGCAGTTTGTCTCATTTCTATGCTGTAGGGAATGCTTTCAAGTTTTTTTCTTAAACTCTCCAGGATTTAATACACAGAATCATCTCCTGCAGATATCAGTCAGGCTTCTCCGGATCCAGGTGTAATACCAAGCATTTTTCCAAGATGAAAAATCCCTTTTTCATCACTTTTACAGACTTAATAGCTGGATGGGTTATCCAGTGTTAATAAAAATGAATACATCGTATTTTTTAGAAATCATAAACCAATCACCTAAAAATTTGGGGTCTGGAGTGGCTGTGTACTAAAGCATCTCCTGAGCCGTACCACTAGATGGCAAACTTTAATTTTTAATTCCTGCGTTTCCTTGCCCAGAGCTGTGTCCAGGCCAGGGCTGGTGGCTCTGGGGCTGAGGGCCCAAGGCCTCCACAGTGGCTGCTCAGGCCTCTCCTTCCTCACCACATGCTGTAGGGGTCACCACCACCTTTCCAGCCAAGCAAGCTCTTCTTGGAACCAAAATTTCCCTGGGGGCATACCGCTAACACACACAGCATGGTCCCAAGTTGGTTTCCCAGGTCCATTGTGGCTGCTTGTCCTGAATAGCACAAGCCCAACAAGGACTGGCAGTTCTGCGATTTTTCTCTGTCTGGGGGTTGCTGGTGCTTGCATGGAGCAAGGATGGGGGTGAGGAAGGTCCGGCGTACACTTGGGCCTGGGTGAGGAGGGCTCTGTGGGGCAGGGCCTGCAGGCTGCAGGACAACCCCTGCTGCTCTCACAGGCACCACCGCTCCTTCCTTCTGCCCTCTCCTCCCTCCTCACTGGTCTGCACTGTGTGCACCAAAGAACAGAAATGTTTCCAAGGCTCAGAACATTTTGTAGGGTGGGAAGAAGGCCTTTCTGCCTTTCTCTCCCTGATGGTTATCTTGGAAAGTACTGAGGTAAGTTAAGAAAGCAACTCTAATGAATGTGATATTCTCCAAGGAAATAGGCACAAACTGTAGCCTAGAGCTGTGCCAGCAATGCATGTAACCTCAGATCTTACTGGTGCCTGCTGTGTTGTGAGAAGTACTATTAACACACAACGTTTTAAGCATATTTTAGGAAACTCTAATCATACTGCCTAAATTGTTGCCCATTTTCTTACGAATTTACGAAACAGTTCGTCTTCCCTGTCAGCCGTGTGTGTTGCTTTATTTTAATCTGTAAATTTATTTCAGTCTAAGCAGAACTAGGAAACCTGACTCCAAGTCTGAGATATAGGCTCCTCTGTACAGAAACAGACTGTTAGGGCATGTTTCCAGCACCACTGATATTGACCAAGGGCTGAATTTAGGAGGGACGCTGCTTCTAACGCTGGGACTGCAAGATGCTTCAGTGAGGTAAATCACGTTTCCTCCAGAAATATAGTCAACTATATTCTAGGCAGCAGTACCAGGAAGAGCATTTCTTCACCATGGTGGATGCCATAACTTTATGACAGAGTGCAGCAGTTAACAAGGCAATTTCTGCAAACCCTCTCAGAGTTCTCTTTGCATGTACTTGCAATTCTCATCCATGATGGTCCTTTTGGATAGTTTGAAATTCTTATATATCAAGTATATCAAGTCATTCCTAGCAGTTGTCCTCTGCACACTAAGTCTCTTGTATGTTTTGCAAAATGGTGCCTGCTTTTGCTGATTTGCTGTCTTTTAAATTATGCGGAATTAATGCTGTAAGAGAAGTTGAATTCTTCATCTTCTTGTACTTCTCTCTTTTAACTCTTTCACAGTTGTCTACTTCTACATCTAGTGTCATTAGCTAAAAGCAAATTCAGAGAGATTTCTTTCAGCTTCTAACGAACTGGCTCCTCACCAGTCTCCTGAACCTCCATCTTGAAGCCCAAGCTTCCCAGTGGTCAAGGCTCTCCCCTGGCTCCACATATCAGGATTAATCACCTAGTTCCGAAGAAACCTCCTGAAACAAGTCTTTACCAACAAAAGCAACATTTCCCCATTGGGATTAGGTGCTGCAGAAAGGTGAGAAATTCAGAACACTCTGGGGCTGAATAAAGGACTTTGGCCTGCCTCTTGGGGAGGCTGTTTCCCTAAGACATGGGGTGGTACAGTACATTCAGAAGGCGGTATCTACTTGCTACTTGCTTTCTGTGGGACTGGCAATTCCTCCAACTCTGGGCAGAGACTGGCAGAGACTATTGCAGAAAGCTGTTTCCAGTGATACTTCTCATTGAGATGAAAATGTAATTCTAAATAACATACTCAGAGCTAAGGCAAATAATCAAGGATTTTCCAGTCTCGTTCCTCTTGTGTAAGTGTCGTTCAGTAACAAGAATCATGAAGAGGAGAAGCAGGTTGATTTGGGATCAAATAAGAAATAAGTAATACATTATTATTATTTATTGCTTCCTACAGACAAGCTAAAACCCGCAAAGAAGGATTTGGTATCAGAATGCTTGTTCATTTTTGACAGAAGGGCTAGCTTTGGGAAGGGTCAGGCTGTATATCTTTTGTTTTCAGTGTGAGAAAAGCATCAGGTAGTTGCACAAGGGCACGGATTTCTTCTGTTTCATTATATTGGACTCTCATTCACTGCACCTGCCTATAGTAGTCAGGATGAGCACAGAGGAGTCGCACCAGCTGTCTGCAGTAGCCCAGGACCTGTAGCAACCTGGGACACACAATATCCATACACTTTAACACTGGGGAAAAAAATATAATTTGGGTTCTCTAACATCAAAAAGGGATACACTGTGAGTGAGGGAAGTCCTGTCTAAGGGCTGATGAGCATTCCCACTCGCTCAGTTGGGATCTTACCCTGTGACTCTGAGCAGTTAAAGATACCAGGGAGTTGGAAAGTGTTCAGGCTGTCTTCTTAATATAAGGAAGGAAAAAAGAGCACAAGCCAGTTCTGAAAATGTGCTTTCCTTTCCAAATATAATCACCTTCTGTTCCAGGAGAAGACAGCTGAAATGTGATCTGTCCGTTAGACGCTGCTACCTTAAAGAATGCTAGGGGTAGCTCGAGCAATGAAAAGGTATCCAGGAAAGGACTGGATGCATCGAGTAAGTATCTGGATGTCTGACAGCTTATTCATGATTGCTAGAAGGTGCTAGTTGTGAAGGACAGAGTGCTCACAGGGTTGGCTGTAGTGCCCAGACCAGCTGTCAGGGAGAGATATCACTGTTTCCAGGGGTTTCATAGATTTTGCAAAGTGTGCCAGTCACAAACTACTTCTCACTGGATGTATGTCTGGAAGGCAGTATCTGTCTGCAGCAGCTCTGAGTAACGTTAGCCAGAGCCAAGCATGGCCTGATGATTTTTCTGTTTCTTCCCTGGTAATGGTTGTTCAAGCATCTTACAGCTGAGACCCTCTAAGAGATGTGTTTGGCTGGGGGAGGGAGCACTCAGGCTGCTTCACTTGGAGATTCCTGGGGAATCTCCACTGAGCAGAGGGCCACTGGACATGCAAAGAGGGTGACAATCAAGTCCTCTTTTCCCTGCTGAACTGCAGGATCTGGGGGATAACTCTTGTCCTGCAGTCAGGCAGCACCTCCAGCTCCCGCACGCTGCCAGCTCGCTGCGTGAGGCACGCGATGCTGTTGGTGCTGCCCACCGAATGTTTTGGCATACCTGCTTGTTCCGTGCCATATTAGAGCCAGGCCCCCGGCCAAACTTCACAGCTCAGACCCACTGCTCACTGAACCTGGCATGGAGTGAAGAAATGTTGAAAACAAGACCGACGTTTCCCAGCTTAGCCTCCATAAGCATTTTTAATTAACTGCTATCAACTCGTGCGTATTTGGGGCCATTAGCAACATTGAGAGAACTAATCCATTGAACCTTGAGGTAAAGCTGTCCAGATCTTTCATTTCTTAATTAGCTCCTACGGTTGACTTCAGCAGATATCATGTAGTGGTGTTCAATTGAACATATGCAATGGTAGCTTGGCAGAAGTATTGAGTTCAAAATGATATTGTTTATTATTTTTTCTCAGGTTGCTGGAGTGGTTTTATTTTGTATTATGTTACAGCCCAGCTGCCTGTTGCCCTACATATTATGCAAACAAATACCTAGGGTAATATAAAACCAGACATTAAAAAAATGAATGTGCACCGAATGGAGAAAATTGCTTGGATTTTTCAATATTTTTTTTGTCTTCACTCAGAACAAAGCCATATTTTAGTCTGGCATGTAAATTCTTTCATGATAAGAATTTAATTTTCCCATGTGTTCTCCTTGAGACATCTTAGAGATGTTTTGATTTTCATTAGTTAATATCAGATTCCTGAGTTGGTGCAAAAGAAGAAAAGAAATCAAAACAGTAATGTTAGTGATTGTTTTTCAATGTGCTGTATTAACATTCCAACTGTTCCCTTTATGCAGCACGGTAGTAAATAGTATGAACTTTGGATGAAGACCTGGTTGTATAAAAACTAATTGCTCATGCAAAAGGTGCAAGGAATTTTGGCTTAGTGGGAAGGCAATAAAAATAATTTACAATTCATTCTGAATTTTTAACTTCATACTTCTCCATCAGGAGTCTGTAAAAATGCAACGTCCTTAATTGTTTTCCCATTGTTGTCCTGTGCTAAATAGAACGGATTATTTTCACAAAACAAATCTTTTTTTCAGTAGTACTGTTAAATTTTTCCCCAGTTACTAGCCATATGTATGGAACATGGAAGGTCTGGTTTTGATCTCAGACTGCTATAAACCAGGAGTTAATCCATGGAATCTGTTGTGTGACAATGTGAGAAAATGGTTGTGAGATCAGAGTAAAGGCTTCTGTTTCTAGGAAGATTCATTACACAGGATATAGCTGGCTATTTTCTTGGAGAGATGCTTCAGAGCCTTTCACATACTTATTTTGATATTTTTTTTAAAAATACATTGAAGTGAAAAAAGAAGTGGAAAAAAAGATGTTTCTAATTCTAGTTGTTTCAAGCAGTATCTTAAGGTTGAGTACAAAACAAACCATACATAAATAGTAGAAAACAGTCCGCATCTTGTTGCCATGACAATGCCCTACTTATAGCACATTAAGCTGATTCATGTCTTTTCTCACCTCACTGTTAATAAATTATGGTGGCTGATGAGAATTGAGCCAGCTGGAAGAGCTAGTGAATGTAAGCAGCAAATTAATTTGCCACTTAACCATGGTGTCCTTTAGGGGAATTACCCTCTATAGAGCAAATAATATCTTACTACATGTACAACGGGAGGAATAGGTTGAAATAGCTAATCTTTGTTTTCTTTGTAATATTGATGTATCGTAGCTCATCTCTGTGCTGGCAAGAACTGGCACAGTCCTCCTCCCCCTGTAGGCAGGGGCTCCAGCTTGGATGGATGGAGGACAGAGTGTTGCACAACCTCTTCCACTGAACCAGAGAAGATTACGGGAGTAAGTCTTTAGAAAAGTAATTTCTAATTTTTGATTCGGTTTTGTCATTTAAAGCGTAGAGCATTTGGCCCACAGCTGCTAAGGCATGTCACCTGCAATCCAGCACCTTTTTGTTAAACTCTCTGATGCATACACCATGCCTGCTTGTGCGGAGTTGCATCACTGCTCAGCTGGTGTGTGAGCAGGGTTTATGCTGGTCACAGTGCAAGGGCTTGGGTAAAAGTGGGCATGGGTCAATGGTGATCAGAATTTAGGCTTCTGAATTTGGCAGTGGTGATGGTAGAACTGAATAAGCACTGTATAGCTTATAAGAGCAGCCTTGAACAGAAGCTAGCCGTATCTCATTCAAACCTTTGCCTCTATACTCACTTGAAGTCAATAAACTCTAGCAGCTGGAGCTGGAGATCTGTGCTGGAGGACTGCCTGAGTCGCAAGTACAAGGATCTTGAAAAATAGAAAATGCTTGCTCTTGTGACCTGAAATTTGAGAAACACAAACTGAATTCTAATTATAAATATCCTGTGATCTTCAAGTATTTGTTCAAGTGCAGGAGTTAGATTGCTTCCCCTGCATTTTTTCTCTGCCAGCTCGTTGCATTGTTCTTCAATAGTTTCAGTTTTCTCGACTGTAAATAGATCAAATGCAAATTTTCTTTGGCCTTGTGCTTTGGTCTGAGTTAACTAAAGAAACATCACCTGGGCAGTGTCAGCTGAGAAAGCCAGAATAAATAACCACTCAGAACAGTTTGGCTAAACTAAGCCTTCTTCCTTTTGATTCCTAATTTCATCCATTTCTTTAATGGCAGGCTGGCATCTTCTCAGCTATCAAAATGCTGTTGAAATAGACTTACCCACATTTGAATTTTGTCAGGAAAGTCTCTGACAGGCAGTGGTATATTGTTCTGAGATTCAAGAAGTTTAGAGACTTTCCAACAATTCTCATTGCATGGGAGATGTCTGCAATAACATCTTACTAGTGAATAATGCAGTGGAAATGAAGAAGATCTGCACATCCAACCTTAACAGCAATTCAATGGAGCTTTGATTTCCCTTCATTGTGAGAGCTGCAACACCCATTTTTCTTCTCATTATAGAAGGTGTAACACCTAGAAACACCAGCTAGAAGTCACAGCTGCATGCTATTTTCATCAAATGTCTTTAATAGTAATAATAATAAATTTCTTTGAGTCTTTAAACTCTTAGTAGCAAATAGATCCTAAGAAACTCTACATTATTCTCCTATGCTACAGACAGCGATGAAGAACTGAGTGAAGCCCTTGATGTCATGGCTGCCTTTTAGTGCACTGTAAAATGTGAAGAATTTTCCCATGTTCTCCTGAAGCCGCTCTTGGAGGTGTCTTGTACATGGCATCACTGCCTTAGAAAAGTTGAATTGATCACATGCAATTTTCTTGCTTGGTATAAAATGTTTGTAATCTTCAGCCTGCAACATAATCAACTCACTGCTGTTAACTGGCTTTCTCTGAAAGAAGACTCCAGGGTTATCATACAGTTGTCTTAGCAAACATATAATTCACATTTTGATGATCTCATACATGTAGATTCAGCTCCAAGTGAGACTGTTTTACTCTTCCCCAAGAGCAACTGTTTGCAAAGATGCCACACGTGCCTGTCCTTTGCCCTCAGGCTGTCTTTCTTGATGATCGTTTCTTTTCTGCAGAGGAAGGTGAGGGGACAAACAGCAGGAATTTGTCCTGCAGGAGCCCTGGTCTGAAATCCCTCATTCTTTGCACCCAGCATTTATGTGTGAATGCCACCACCATGCATTCCCCCTTTCCTTGTCCTTTTCACTCCATTCTGGTTCTGCAGTCATTCTTAGCAAGACTTAGCCAAGAGGATGCCAAGCATACCTGTGTCTGGTGTCCCCCTCTGCTGTGTTAATTCAGACTTGGAGAGAAAAGAGCAAAGTGCTGCAGCCCTGGGTCTTCTCAGCGAAATGATACTTGAGGTGCATGTATTTTCCTCCCTGACAGTGCTCAGAAGTAGAATCTCCTTTTCCTTATATGTATCTCCAGACAGGGACATGACTAAATTTTTCTAAATCCTTTTGATTATCATACATACATTTCTGAATAGGCTGTCTAAGATGCTTTTGGAGAAGATCCACTGGATTATGCACAAGAAATGAAGAGGTAGTTCCAAAAAATACATATTTTTCATCATCACATAATAGCTCTGCTTTGTTATGGGTAGGGACATTGGCAGTTTGCTACTGTGCAGCACAGCTGGAGAGCCAGAGCGTGCAGCTGTGGTGCTCTATAGAGCTGACAGCACGGTGGGGATGGATCCTGCCAGCATCAATAGACTTGGCCTCTTCGTGTCTAGACACTCTTACCCATCCTTTCACAGCAGGAAAGCAGTCTAAATGATTATATGGATTTGGCAATTTAAGAGCGTGTCTGTGCACCTTATCCAAAGGCTTTTGAGGCACGAGGAGATGCGTACACTCATTGGGAACTCTTGCTTTTTTCTGTGTGCTTTGCTAAACTTCATCTTGTTCAATGTCTGTAATGCTCCTGTGCTCCGGTAGCAATGTTAGCATTTCTTTCCTCTTACTCCACACCAGCAGATTGGATGCTGATGAAGAAGATAGATTGCTCCAAAATGCCTTTTTTCTATATTTATCTGGAGAACATTAGACAAAACCTGTCGACTGCTGAGGTCTTGGTTAATCAAGCAGAAGGTATCAGCCACTTTAAGCCTACAAAGCCAAAATTCCTAGGCTTCTTGTAGACTTCAAGGCACTACTATAAATTTTGTACCGAAGACTTTTACCTAAGGTGAATCTATTACCAATTATTCCGGTTGCCTACTCTGAATCATGGAAAAATTAATATATGTGCGTGTTGCAGGAATATAGCATTGAGATGTGCTTAAGAGTTTGTGAAAATTGTAATTACCAATGTGAAATTAATTTCCAGCTTCTGAAACATGACCTTACAGTGTGCATTTGGAAAACTGTGGATTAATCTACATCCCGCTTTTAATGCTCCCCCTCCTATTTTGCCTTCTGAAACAAGTATTAATGATGCAAGATGGCACTACGCATGAAACCAATACCCAAATCTCACAGAAGACAAATGAGTGATACTTCTTCTCCCCCACTGCCATCATCTACCCTGCCCTAGCAGGGCATCAGCTGCTGTGAATTGGCTTAAAGTCACTCTCCTCCAGTGCAGCTCAGCAAAATTATATCAGCTGACTGACCTTTCTGTGCAGCTTAGTGTGATGGAGAGCTATGGATTTCAGGAGTTGGAGCTAAAGGAAGGTGATAAGTCATTTCTATGTCTCTCTGTGATATTTTTCCCCGCTTGAAAATGTGAGAGGAGGTTACTTGGTTTTGGTTGCTTCTAGAGCAGGTAGTGTGTAGCTGCAGAGAGAGAATGTACCAGCAAATGGAAATGGGGCTTTTGCTGAAGCTTTGTTATGGTGAGGTGGAAAAATCAATGGCAGGGAGGGCTTTGTAATGGGAATGGTTTGTGTTTCAGCAGATATTTCCTTCCCCGTGTTCTGGGGAGGGGAAATACGAAACATCATGTGTGGAAAGGAACACAGCCTCTAAAACCAGCTGTTACCTTCCTGTCCTTGCAAGAACATTGTTAGTTTGAAGAAAGCTATGTCCCACTTTATGTATATTGAGTGTTCAGGAGCTTTTTCCTACCCTCCTGTGAGGTCTTGTCTGCGTCTCTCTCTGAAGGAGAGGTATTGGACTGAGAGTTTAGATAGATCAACTTGAAATCTTCTCCATCTGTTTCAGTAAATAGTAGATAGAAATCAAGAAAGGTAAACTAAAAATCAATGCGTTCTGCTGAATGACACTTAACAGGAGGATTTCTAATTTGCTGATAGAGATCTTTTATTGTTGTTGGTGTGTTGTGTGTTTCTTTGTTTGTTTGTTTTAGACATTATCGCAAACATGAACTAGAATAACCCAGACAATGATTCTCTTTCAGTTCCCATTCTATATTGCTATTTAAAATATAAATGAAGCACTCTTATATTTTAAGAATGCAGAACTGGGTTTACAGCTGTCATATTTTGGCTTTCCCTCACTTCCTCCAGTGTACAGTGATATCAGTTTAGGGTCTGACTTGTGTAGTTGTCTTAAGGGAAATGTGTAAGTCTAAACACAGCAGAAACTTGTTCATTAGGGGCTTTGCAGGCAGATAACCTGCACGCTCTTTGCTATTAACTCAATTTATCTCCAAGCTGTTGCATTGTGTTGTCAAATAATGTAGAACGAAAACCAGTTTCCAGTCAACCTTTCATGTGCAGAAGCAACTGAGCTCAAAATTAACAAACTGATGTGATTTAACTCTATACAAGAAAAAATGAGCAGTGGCTTTATCTGAGAATGCTGTGTTGTATACTAGTGCCAGGATACAGATGATAATCATAATCACTAATTTAAGAAGTATTGGTACTTTTGTTGACTTTTTATTCTTTCCTGAGATACAGGGCAGGAGAAAGAACTGGGCATGTATTCAGCAGCTATTTTTCAGACACAGTCTGGTTGAAGTTGGTTACTCCAGCACTTAGAACAAAGGGTTAAAGCACTGCCCTAATTTTGTGTGTCTTGTGTTAGTGGGAGGTGTTGCTAATGAGCAACTGATATTGCAGCCACCATATTGATGAGTGTCTGGTCTTGCTTCCCAAAAAACCAGTGGATGTCTTCTCTTTGCTAGAAGCAAACCCATGTCTCCTGCTCTCCTATTCTTTGATGTATTACTCTTTATGTGTTGAGGGGAATCTCTTACCAGTGCAATTTGTGGCATCTTTAGAGTTTCCTATCCTTCAGTCTTGCTTATTTACAGTCATATGTCATATATGTGGAAACTGCAGCCATGGCTTACTTTGTAGGAAGTATGTTAGGCAGGCGTGTGATCTAACCATAGAAATATGGGAAGAACCATTACCAAATGATAATCAGCTCCTCAAGAATAACAGGTGACTATGATGTTTAGGATTTCTAGAACTATGTTACTTCACAGTGTTTTTGCCTGGAGATTGCGTGCAGTATTTTCCTATCTTTGAGGATTTTTATGTGGCAGGCAGTTACATCAAGATAGTGGGTCTGGAGAATGTCAAAATCCATGCTGAGTGAACTACGGCTTCACTTTTTCTGAGTGGTAGTATCTCGCATCTTTCAGAGGAGGGGAAATATAACAGGAGGCAGAATGCAGGGAGAAAGGCATTGCTAGAATAACTGTGATTAAAATCAAGCCTAGCATTCAGCCTCTGGTGAATATCCTATTCCTTAAAGCCTATTAAGGCAGACCCTGACTGTTGGTGAACCACTGGCGCAGGACTTGAACCCCAGAGAGAGCTTGGGAAGAACAGCAGTACAGCTGCATCAGCACCAGATATCAGCTTCTTGGATCTGTTCATCACCACTTGTCTTGCCAGAGTTCCTTAATGGGTTAAGACCAGAGCTAGGGTTGGTTTCCATGGCACTGACTTTAAAAGCACCATTACCAGCAAACTGGGTTGATCTCTTCTTTCCATTGCTTGCTGATGAAAGGCCTATGGGTGGAAATTTTGGAAATACTTTAAAAAAAAAAAAAAAGTAGAAGAAAAAGGAGGCAACTGGAAGGAAGCCAGCAGGTCAGCAACAAAACCTTTACCAAGTCTTTTTCTCAGATATGGGCCTAGAGCATTTCCTGCAGTTCTTTGCTCTTACAGTAGTGATAGTGGTTACTTTTAACAGTACCATTTGTGAATCTGATTTGGGGAAGGAGCTCTAGCTTTGGTAACTCAAGTGCACTTTTTTGCTGCAATACTGCTCAGAAACTCAAGAAAATAAGAACCTCTCACTTAGAATATACCAGCATAGACGATACTTCACTGGTCTAGCTTTTCTTGGCTTTTGTGAAGTTAGAGGGATGGGCTACCAGTAGTTTACACTGATCAGTTAACCAGGTCTCTCAGCCTGTCCTTGTAGGAGAGGTGTTCCACCCCTTGGACCATTTTTGTGGCCCTCCTCTAAACAGGCTCCAACAGCTCCATGTCTCTCCTGTGCTGAGGACTCCGCATCTGGATGCAGTGCTCCAGGTGAGGCTTCACCAGTGCAGAGCAGAGGGGCAGGATCCCCTCCTTTGGCCTGCTGGCCACGCTGCTCTTGGTGTGACCCAGGATTCTGTGTTAGTAGCATGGATCACTCTTGGGGTGAGAAAAAAGAGTCACAGTTGGTCTTTTGAAAGCAATCTCATTCTGTAAGGTGAGATGGAAGTTACATGAATATTTACAAATTATGGTTTACCATATCCTTTGGCACAGGGGGGAAAAGAAAAAAGCTGGTAACAGAATTGAAAAAAATGAAGTCTTATAAATTTTGCTCTATCCTCACAGCATCTTGAGAATAGCTGAGAAATTAGACTAGTTTTAAGAAGTTAGAGCTCTCTTGATTTTATTTGGGTTTTTAATAACGTCTTTGGAAACATTTGAGTCCCACTTTCAAGCTTTATTCTGCAACCATGAGGACTAAAAACTTACCTTTTAGAGTAAAACTGGAATTCTGGGGTCACTACTTTAACCTACCAAATACTGCAAGACATACAATATAATTATGAGAGATGCCAATCCTTTATAAACTCTTCATCTGGTGCTTTTGAAAAGCCAGCACATACGTGCAGCCTGTGATCACTGTGGATTTCATGAGGAACTGGGAATGAATGTTTCCATGCTTAGCAAGGACTGTTTGTTATATCTACAATTCACTTCCCTTCCCCAAGGCTACATGATCTCTCCCAAATCCTCGCCACATGCAGCTGATCCAAATGCTATGTAATCCTTTTGATGCAGTTTGGTTCATTTTGAATCAGCAGGGCATTTTTAGTGCTTTTAACTTCCATATTGCACGCCACACCTGTAGGGGGGCTGCTAATCTAATTTTGATTCACAGTGGTGGTAACAAGCAGATCGCTTATGGAGTTAATGTCAGCTGCTCCGCTAATTACTGCAGGAAAGTGATCCCATCATCCTGGATGAAAATGTCTAACTCTAGCCTACAAAGCACTTTCAGTGCGCTAATTCTGTTAATGCTCCATTACTGTTTCATTTGAGCTGTGTGGTCCATATCCCAAAGTGAGGCAGTAAATCCCCAACCAGTTCCAGAGCTGAGAAAATGTGCAGATAAAATTGTTGAATACATTACTGGGCATTGCTTTCTCTTGTGGTTGGCTTGTCTTTTGAAGTTTATTTTGACAGAGCTTCCTTGGCAACTCTCAGCTTATAGTGGCTTTAATCCTCTACTCTGCCTTGAAGATACATGCCC
>WBMW01000972.1:6701235-6722770 GCA_013396635.1 Penelope pileata
GGACATGAATCTGATCTCTCTGCTTCTTAGATAGTGAAACATGAAAGGACAACATTACACTATTACAATAGCTTAAAAATTGTCATGATCTCAGAAAACGTGATGGTAGCAGGCCGCACCAATATTCTCAAACAAAGAAGTAGAGGAACATCTTGAAACACGTGGGTAGGTGTGCTGGGCCTTGCAATCTTGCAGGCTTCCTTCTGCTTCAAAAACTCCACAGCAGCCTCAGCCCATGAGAAATAACCTGAGCACAGCTGCAGAACTACAGAGAATGTCATCATGATAAGAGACCTAATCCTATATTGTCTTCCACCGAAGGTCCACGCTAAAGACATGGACATGTGTTAAGTGTTTTATCTTCCTAAGCTTAGCATTTAGAAGGCTTTAATTTTCTTCCCATTGAAGTAAGCAAGGATCCTTGCACTGACTTCTTTAGTTTCCTCATGCTTCCTCCAGTTATCCTCACTGTCATTCTCCCTGATGCCCACTAATATGTCACCTTTAAAATACCCAAAATATTTTGGATTTTTTGATGAACAAATTCTTTTGAAGAACAGAAGGAAATACAGAGTGCTGGGAGTTACTGGCTGGGTTGGCTTGGAAGGATCTGTGTGTTCTAAGGAGATGCACTCACAATGACAAATTAATAAAAACTTTGAGGCATCTGAGCTTCCTATAAAGAGACATTTGTTCACTTCTCACCTGAACTGTGAAGAAAAACTTTGTAAGAGTTAAAAGTGACAGAAACGGCCTAGGATGGGAGATGGCAGCTCTTACAGGAGGACCCAGTGACTGCTGTCCCCTGTTCTCCCAGGACTGCTGTAGTGCTGGGCACTGCGTGCCCCATCTCCAGAGCCTCTGCTAAGCAAAATTCCTGTGTGCTGAATCTTATCGTGTTTATGCCTAAACATTCACGCTGGGCTGCTTTCATCTTTCTGTTCCTTTTGTTTTAAATACATGAATGGTATATAAAGGTATAATAAATCATGGTACGGTGACCTAAGCATGTCATGTTCTACAGTGAGTACAACTTATCGGTTCGAGCACGCTTATTCCATACGTTTCTTCAGCTTTAAGTTTGGAGAAAACTGCTGCTAAAAAGAGGCTAAATAATAATAATAATAATACATGCTGTCTCAGTGGAATTATTTTGTCAGTGCTTAGGAGCCACTGAAGTGAATGGTCATGGATGAGGTGAGATGTAGCCTTAATAACAGGGTATGCTGCTGTTCCAAGAAATGGGTGTATTTATATAGATATGGTAAAAATACCTTGTGTGAGAAGGCTTGTTGCTGTCAGGGTAAATATGGTGATATGGACTGAAGGGGTGAACGCATCTTGTTTTGCAATGCTCAGTTATATATAGCACAAGGTGTTTAGCTTCCCCTATGATACAGAGTGTAACGCTCCTGGCTGATGCATATTTAGAAAGCTGCATCTCTGTTTTCCACGTGGGATGACGACAGATGTATTTGTGTGAGCCCAGGAGCTTACATGCCATGGAAGAGCCGGGGATAACGCTTAGAGCATGGCACGACGCTGTGTCCCTCCGGCTGGACGAGAGCTCGTCCCTTTGCGTCCCACAGCTGCCTTGGCCCCGCTCCATGCGGCCTTGCTGCTGTCTCACCGGGCTGCCTTTTGGCAGATGGCTGGCTGCCACGAGCAGAGCAAGGCCGGCACAGCTGCTGCGTGCTGACCCAGGCATAGCTCAGCAAACTCTGGCTGTATCAGAGCACAGGCAGGCTGCATTCGTCTTCATGCATACGCTCATTTTGACCTTTGGAAAGGGAGACTGCGGGTGCTGCTTTAAGCAGATGGTGAACAGGAGTGTGGTAAAACATCTGTGAGGTCATTTTCAACAGCCCCGTTGGGCTCTTCGTCTCTGGGAGCTGTGGTTCAGAGCACCCCTGTTTGTCCCTCTCTGGGAGGTGAGCTGCTCTGAGGACAGCGTGGTGTGGGGAGAGCGGAAGCTGGCAAGGGAAATGTGACCCTGCTTCCCGCTAAGAGATTGACTTCCTGAACTTAAATAATATATGCAAAGTGCAGAGCTTGTCTTCCATAAAACTGAGAGATTTGGCCTTCTGCATGGCCAAATTATCCAACAAAAAATAAAATGTTCCAAGTGCAGTGCTCGTGAAGGGTGCTTTGGATACGTGGAGGCAAAATGCTGCATGTGAGGGTGACCAACTATGGGACACTTGCAAACGTGAGTTTGACAAAATCACAGCTCAGTCATTTTCACAAGCCTTGTAAATCCATTATGTCCTGTGTTTCTCAGTATTTGACAAATTCAACTTGACTGAAGAATCAAGTGTGTTAGTTATTCCACTTAATTTTTTTGGAGGTAGAAGATGAAGATGTTTAAACAGAGAATGAATATCATTCCAGGAGGAGTTGAGGAATCCATCTCTACAAGTCCCGAATTTCCTGCCAGGCTATGACTCTGTTGCTACAAAAATTGCTGCATGGATCACTGTGTCACCTGTGCTGATCTCAGACATTTACTTCTGTGCTTCGCTGAGGTGGGCCCCAGCTGCACTGTGGCTCACTGGGATAAATGGGGGCAGGCCTTGTCTTCTCAGAGCAGGGCTGCTCTGCAAAGGGGCTGGGAGAGAACTTGGGGCAACAGGAATGCCAAAAGGAGCATTTAATGAGGTTTTAGGAAAAGGTTTAAATCAATGCAAAAGGCTCTCATGTTATGGAGGGGACTGGGCCAGGTGGGGAACACAAGTCATGTGCTTGTGACTGGGCCCTGTGAATTACCAGAGACAGCACAGCCTCACTATTTGGATGTTCATACTTCTATTAGAGGTCTCTGAACTTGCACTGTTTTTCCAATTGCGCTGCTTTTCTCTGTACATTTGCATCTAAGGTATCGCTCCTGAAGTGTTAAGCCTCTTGCAGCCACCTGAGATGGTTTGGATCACCACTTCTACCAGTAATCTTCCATCCTCCAGCTTTTACTGGTAATCTGCTGGGTTTCTGGAAACCTTGCTTCCAGTGCAGACAAGCGCGTTCTGTATTATGTGTGCAGCAAGCCAGGTGCGCTCTGGCTGCATGCAGAACGTCAGCCTGTGTACACACAGCTTAGCCAATGCTTTAGAGATGTACTAATGTGTGCAGTGGGATGCTGCTTTCCTGTCTGCAGAATTTGGCAGGTGGATGTCTGGAGGAAAAAAATTCAGCTGCAGTGAGGACTCAGGCCTGGATTATCTCTAGCTGAGGGAAGTGGTGACAGGGGCTTGTCACCAAGGAATGTCTGGACAAGGACAGTGAGTGTCAAGAATGGTGAAACTTGCCACCAAACCATGTGAGGGACTGAGGAGGAGCTGACAAAAAAAGCACGAGGTGGCTCTTGTCACTGTTAGCTGGTGGTTTTATTTCTCATGGAGTGTAACAAGCCCGTAGTTACCCATTACAGCTACACAGCACCTCTCTGTGTTTCATTTTGGCAACATAAAGGGACGCTGGGACATGCCACTTTGTCCCTTCCCCTTGGCATAAAGGTACTGGCCCAGATCAAATATACGTCTGGTTGTAAAAATATTAATGAAAAGAGACACAAAGCTCATGGTGAAAGTACGGAACCCCAGCACCGCCCTACCTTGGTGACGAGCGGGACAGATGAAGACTGTCTGCCTCAGATGCAGTGCTGGTTGTCTGTGGCCATGAGAACTGGATTGCTAAGGAGCTAATCTATGGAGTAAATCAGAGCCCCAGAGACACAGGTGGATCCATCCTGATGGATGGTGATTTATTCTCTGCAGAGTCTCTGTGAATGACGTTTCTGCCAGGTTCAGTGGGAACTGAGGTCCAGTGGTGGGATACCCAACCCTTAAACCTTCAAGCACCAAAACCCTGCTGGAACAGTAATAACACAGCACAAGAGCACCATGCTCCTCACAGAACCTGCTTTTTTCAGTTTAGTTCCCTGTCATTACTTCTGTTGTGTGCATTTAGCGAAGTGCTGTTTGTCTTCAGCATTAATTGTGGCTGCTAAACACCATAGCTATGTGACTCAATTAACCAGTTCCTGTCCTTAAGATGAGGTGACTGTGGCAAGGTCTGCACCAGCAATGTGAGAGGTTAGGAGCTGCTGCTCTCTGAGGTGACAAAGGTAGTCTTCTACACAGGCAGTACGTTTCTGCTAGTGAAATATAATGGGTTAGGTTTCATCTGATCACGGGAAAGGCTGTTATTAAACCCTTATCAATGTAGTGCTTTTGATTGAAATCTGTCTCTCTTTTTTCATCCCACCCTTCTTCCTCACTGGACATAAAAGACAATGGAAGGGAGAGGGCCAAGCTGCTCTTCTGCGCACAAGAAGCCAATTGTTTAAAAACAACACATCATTCAAGACCATGGGAGACTGAGGACAGTGGTAGAAGCATGAATATACAAAAGTGCCTACTGTTAAGGCCACAGCTTTTAAGTGTTTAAATTCAAATCACATTCCCATTTGAGGTTCAAATTTATACCAAGAACGTGCACACAAGGGTTTCAGTGTTTTATATAAATTTCATCCGACTTCTCAGGGTGCTCCTGATGGCAGCACATCAGAGCTGAGCGCAAGGGAGGCTTGCTTTCCTTGCTATATGAAGCAAAAACATTGCAGTAGGTTATTTTGGTTTGGTTTGTTGTTATGTGCACTGTGTTGGTAAATACTGCAGCCTGTCATCTCTGGACTCTGGCTTTCCAACTGTGAGCTTAGTCCTTGGCTCCGAACACTATTGTTCTTGGACCTTTGCCTTCAGCTGAAGGGCTCAGATGTGGGAAGGAAGAGGAGGAACCCAGCTAAAAATGAAGTGAAATAAAATGCTGTTTATTGCTATGGAGTAGATAATTCTTTCCTCGATGTCTTGGCAGTGCAGGCTGTGCGGACTGGCGTGGTTTGCCTTCACATGCAGGAGGTGAATATCTGTATCCCCGACTGGCTTCCTCGCATTTTGCTCTGTGCTCTTGCCGTGTTTGGTCATGCAGGTCACAGCAGCTCCACTTTCCATTGCATGTCAGACAAAGAGTATTTGCATTGCAGATGTGCAAGGCAGGTCAAGCCCTTTTGTGCTCTACTGTCCCTCAGTGCAACCCTGCGGTGCCTGCTCCTGCTGTGGCCCTCAGCCAGTGGGAGATGCTGAGATCTGTGCAGGTCTTTCACTCAAGGCTGTGGCACACAACTCTTGTGCATACCTGTGCACACTCTGTCCAGAGCAAAACCTGGAGAAAAAGCACTCAGTGTTTCCCTTTATGTACCTGCCTCCACAACTGAGTATCCAGTGGAGCACTGAAGGCTGCAGATTTAAGATGGAGAGGGAAATATTTATACACAAGACTTGCTGCAACGAGGCTGTGCATGCAGAAACTGAGCAAGTGTTGGGTCATTTACAGCAACAGTGAGAGCATCCCCATCTGCAGCAGATGATCTGCAAGCTAGACATGAGGCAATTGACAGTGGTCAGGATTTAGATGAAAGCTTCTTTTGGACACTATCCATTTTAGGCATTGTAGTACATGGCATTAAGCGTCTGCTGTGATACTCTGCTGGTGCTGGCTACAAGCGTAGGATTGACAGAGTGCACGTAGCACCCTGCTTCAGCCATGCACTGCTTGTGCTCATGAAGTGGGGCAGTTGCTGTGTCCCTGGGACCCAACAAGGGCATTTGCACAGAAAATTCCCAGCCCTGGCATTCTAGTTTGGGTAGATAATTAGCACATCCTGTTTCTTCTTTTAGGACAGTTAATTTAGAAGACAAGGCAAAGCTACTTTTTCCTGAATCACTAAAACCTTGGCGGTCCCTTTGCAGTGGTAATGGATAAGGTGTAGTCAAGTTTCCTCCAGGAGCCATGTCTTATTAAAAAGCAGGCGCTTGTGCATGGGTTTCATGAGCTGGAGTGAAGGTGAAGGGCAGGCAGGAAAGTCCTCTGTGCAGAAACCTCAGGCTGAGCACTGCTGCCTAGCTGCAAAATGCAGACAGCTTGGTGGTCATATTTTCACCCTAAAATTTGGCTTTGCTTTGAGCATCTGTCTGTGAAGTCTCCCTTGTGACCAGGAAAAGGGCTTGTGCACCCAAAGCAATGGATAACTTTCTTCCTGCGTTAATAAAAGATAAAATCTCTTCTCATAAACTTTGTCTCATTTAGCAGAGAAAACCCACCAGTAGTTTCAGTCAAGCACATGGGTGAAACGTGGCTGCTGGAAGTTCAAGGGCAGATCCATCTAGCTCAGGCTGCAGGATGTGACCCTTAACAGGTAAAGGCAGTGGACTTCCTCCCTTCCATGAGCTAGCTCCGTGTCTTCATTGAGCTTCTGTGGAGGCACTGCGTGGTGAAGCTGGCTCATACATCCCAGTGTCAAGTTAAATGTGGTGATACTCAAATTCTGCCTCCCCGAAGTGGCTGCTAATTAAAAGAAAGTAATACTTTTTAAAAAAAAAATCTATTTTTTTCATCATTCTCCTTGATCACCTTTCTCGCAGGGAATCTGAGCAAACTCTTTCCTTGGGCTTTATTACTGGCTGCTGCTACAGGAGATGATGAAAGGCTTTTCTAAGTGGCAGCTACAGCAGCATCGCTTCCATTACACAAAGTGTGTGATGAGTATCAAGAACACTTTAAATCATGTTTGCCTTGTTTGGTTGTGTGGCATAACTAGCTTGAGAACATCTTTGCAAATTACATTAATTATGACTTTCTCTTGTGTTATGGAATAACAAAGAACTTCTTTAACAGCAGCAGTTTCTCATGTCCCACACTTTGCAATGCTCATACCAATTATCACATCAGTAACTCCATGAAACAGTTTCACTGTTACAGCCATCATTGAGAATACAAGATTGTAGTTATCGCAGATGTGCTATCTACATTCACACGTACCTTAAATGCCAGAAGAATTTACTTAAGAGAATCTCATGTTTCTCAAGCAGCGCAGTGTTGCTAATGACCACAGCAGTGATAAACAAGTGCTTCTGTTTATGTGCTCATGGCTTAAATTCTGCTTTCAAGATGAAGATCTGAATTTGCTAATGCGATTAAATAAGATCTTAAGTCTGTATTGTCATAAATACAGTGAGCAAAACTTGGCTTGGCAGCTGTGAAAACATATTTAAAACCAGGGAGAAATTGATACAATTAAGAGGATGTGTGAGGAGCTGTTTCATGCTGCCAGGAGCAGAAAGATCAGTTGCTTTGGTTCTGTTTGTTACACAAACAGAACATTTGCATCCACATCTTGAGAGGGACCCAGCACTGACTTACAGTTACTCAGTAGCCCAGAACTTCTGTCCAGCTCTGCTTTGAGAGTGGATGGCTCTCCAAACAGCTGATTTTTGGTAGCTTCTCGTAAGCCTATTACCAAGAAGTCCAAAATGTTATCTTACCTGTAAGTGTTAAATCTTGTTTTAGTTACAAAACTGAATGAAACACTACTGCAGAGGTGTTGCAGGGCTCCTGCTGGCCCCCATTACTGTACTTCATACAGTCCTTCAACAATTCTTTCTCACATTTTGTTTTAATTCTCATGGAAAAAGCTTACTCTCTTTGCTATTTATTTGTACCTCATTAGATGCTGGCAGCTGGCACAGTGCTGAGCAGAAAACAGGAAAAGTTAGCAGGGAAATTCGTAGGAAACATAACTGAGAATACCCCTACCACAGCAGCCAGAAAACAGCTCTAAGTGGCACATTCTTGAGACTTGCATCAGCTTGACATTCTCCAGCTATAAAAAAAATTAAGCTAATATCTACTGAAGATCAATTGCTTTTTCCACTGAGCTGAATTGCAAAGTTTCCATCTACCCTTACATTGTGTCTTGGATTTGCATATGCAACACCCCTGAAGATGTGGCAGCCAGCTAACCTGCAGCAAGGTAAGCCGTGTTATTCCTTGCAAACCACTCCGTTGCTTCCCTGTTGCATTACAAATGCTGCTGATGCTGCTGAGGTGATGGTGGCAGAGCGACGCTGTCAGACTGCACAGCACTGTGGGTTGAAGTCAGGTCCAATGCACGCTGGTATCGTTGGCATTACACCTGCTTTGTCACGTGTGAGCAGTTCTGCTCTGCCTATCTTTGCATTTACCAGAGTGACTTCGCAGGGCTCTTTATTTCATGTTATGATCTATACAAGGAGCAAACAAAGGGAGATTGGAGACAGATGTGTGGCTGACACTAACACAAATCCTTCTAATGATCTCAGTGGAGCTGAACTATTTTCATCAGCAGAATTTTTTTTCCCCTGTTGTCCCAGTAGGGAAATGATACCTGCAGCCTAGCTCACCCACAAAACGAGCCCTAGCAGCAGCAGCCCTCCTTCTGGTGACTCTGTCTTCAGTGCTTGGCCTGAAGGATGAGCTTGGAGCTCTGGCTGCTCCAAAACCAGGTGCTGGCATATGCAGCAGTGTTATGGTATCCACCAGTAACAGATGGGCGTAATGCTTAACCAAAAAGGAAAGTGTCTGTTTGGGGGGGGGGGGGGAGGTCATAAGTAAATAAATAATTAAATTTATGTTTTGATCTAATCAGCAACAATGCAGGGGAAACTTTAGGGACAACTCCAGTGGTTAAATCTCTGGAGCTGTTCTTTGAACTTCTACGTCAGTTTCTAACAGTTCAGGATCATTGCCACAGTTAGTTCAATTAAAGTATATTTAATTTAAAATTTGAAATGTTTTTTCTAATGCTGTTACCTATGATTGAACATCACTCACACATGATCATTAAAGTTGGAAAACACTTCTAAGATCATCTAGTACAACCATCAGCCCATCCCCACTATGCCCTGTAAACCATGTCCCTCAATGCCACATCTACATGGTTCTTGAACGCCTCCAGGGATGGTGACTCCACCACTTCCCCGGGCAGCCTGTTCCAGTGCATCACCACACTTTCTGAGAATATTTTTTTTCTAATATCCCACCTGATATGCAGTTTTGCAGCTCACTGGTGACTGACACAGTTCCTGCTGGCCCAGCCATGCAGGTTGAATGCTTTGAAAATTCAGAATACGCTCTTACAAATAGGTTGCAGCAAATGCCAATACAATGATTGCCTAACGTGGAGGAATTTGCTGTAATGTATAGCTGCAATACCACATTACACAGATGACAAGGGGCTCTTATGGAGCAGAGTGGATTGATTTTTCTATGTCCTTATCAATCTACTTCATGAAAACTTTATCTCAGTTTAAGGTGGTGATGAAGAATGGACAAGGGCTTTGCACACACTTCCAAAATCTCTATAATGCTTGTCATTTGACTGGCAAATTTATCTCTTTTTTCCCTAAGTTGGAGCCAACCTTAAAAACTTCACTGGCTCCCAGCCCTGACTGCTGTGACATTTGCTTTTAGGAAGCTGTGAAAAAACAATGAATACAGCTACACCTGACTTGAGAGTCAGAAGCATTTGGTATGGCAATAAAAATGTTCCTGGTAGAATGCTTCAATAGCAAACACCTTAGCAGCTAATTGGCTTCATTCTCACCAAGAGGTAGCTATACATTTCTTGGGAAACTGGCTGTGGGGTTGAAGAAAGCAATGTAATTCCCTTCCTGCCTCATACGAAGCTGACAGGAAAATCAGAAAGCAAGCTAGCATATGAAGGTGTGAGGCTATTGATTGGCTTACGAAAATAGTGTTCTGATTTAGTAGAAAATTAAACAGATTTCTCTTATGTATCTGAAACAATCAAACAAGTGTATAGACAAAGAGAATTATTTACTGTACAAATCTCCACATAGGCAGGTCACTGTGCCTAGGTGAAGCTGCACGTAATAATAATTGGAAAATGCATTGCCTCTCCTCCTGAAATTTGCTGCCACCTTGAATTAGCATTCCTCATGGTAACCGCTTGCCAAGCACACAGCCAATAAATAACACTGGTGGTGTAAACACAGCTATGTGATCTGGAAGTTTAAGAAGGCTTGGCAAAGCCCTTTGGGGGTCTTTCAGTTTCTCACACAAACATTTTTTCCTACCCGCAAAACTCCAAGTTATCTGTCCCAGCCCGCGTGGGAGAGCACTGGCTTGGCCAACAATTCACCTCTATTCTGCAGACTTCAGTCCCATGAATCATTTCCAGTTCCGCTTTCCTGTTTCAGGCAGTACTATTGCCATGGCCTTCCAAAAGGGAGCAGGCACTATCAAGAATATCCAGTGTTGCTATTGTTAGTGTTAAATCAAATGAGAACAAAGTTGAAAAAACTCTTGAATGTCCTCCTGGAAGCCAGGACTTGGAAAGAGAAATGCAGTTTTTTCTACGCTCTGGGAAGCATCCAGTACTAGTCTGCACCAGAAGCATGGTTGCTGAATGGACTGGACGTTGAGATTGAGCCAAAAGAGTAATTCCAACTTTTCTGTCACAGCCTTCTTCCTCCTGAGACTGGAAATTGAGCCCAAAACCTTAAGCATGATGTCTTGCTTTTGTTGTTGGCTGCCAGCAGGTCTGGGACCCTCGTGCATCTCCATCCCCAGCTGCTCCTCATTTGGTGGCCAGACATCCCTGTTTGGACATATACCCACTGCGCAGGAACACCTCCACCAGCTGCATGCTGCTTCCTGACATGGCCACCTGCACTCACCTCTTGGACAACTCACCTTTGGGCAACACTGCTGCCATGTCATGTGGACCTTGGGCAATCCTTGGCAATTGGTTTCAAAGGATTTCCATATTGGTGACTCAAGCCTTTGAGTATAGTAACAATGAATGAGAAGAAAAATAAATTTTAAATGTATTCATCTGACTTTTTTTGTTTTATCAGTAAGTAAATTCACCATCTTAATTAGAAGTGATCTTTCAAAGTTAATGCATGCAACAAAATCACGTATTGTTGATAGATCTATGAAGAAATATCTGCACAAAAGCCTAATCCTACTTTCATCATAATTTTACTAATGTACAGTATTTCTTTAGGTTAAAAGTTAGATTAAAAAAAACTTGGTTTGTTTAAGTTATCTTTTGTGGGTTCCCGCAATAAGCTGATGAACCCCTAAATAAAGAGTAGCAATTTCTGTGCTTTACCCCAATCCACTGGAACTCCAAAATCCAAATTGCACTAAAATCAACAATCAACAGTGTGGTTTCACATAACCTCACAGATGCCAATGGAACAGCTTTTATTTGTGCCACTTAGTGATCTAGCTCTGTGTTTCTAGATCAGCTGAGATCTGACCAAGACACTAGTTCATAGAGAATTCAGTGCAGCTTATGTTCGTGATGAGAATTAATTAATTGAAACTTGCATTGCTTGGGAAAGGCTTGGCTTGGGGAGGGCCCTGATGGAAGTTTTGGCTGAAGCACGCCTTCCACACCTGTAAGAGAGCTCTCTGGGGAGCACCGCTGCTTGGAATACTGAGGCCCCTGGGCAGGTTCTGGTCTTCCTGGTGCCTCCCATAGGACTTGCATGTTACATACAGGTGGGCTGAAGGCTTTCGTTGACATCTCCCAAGTTTGGCTGAAGCAATGGCCAAAGCAGCTGCAATGATTGGAGGCCTCATGCTCTCTGGAGGATCAAGAACAACTGAATTTGGTTGATGCAATGTCTTTTATGTATGTATTGAACAGAAATAGATGGATTTTCAGCCATGGAAGAGGCTGTCAACATGCCTGAACTTTCAAGTCCACTAGACAGCTGGAATCAGGTCCAGACAGAGATTCCTGCCAGCTGTTACCCAGATGTGCCTCTCCAGGATAGACCACTAACCTACACTAATGAGCACTAATAAAAAAGTGCATTGCCTTTATATCAGAATGGTGATACCTGACGTTGGAGCTCATATCAAATCCTGTTGATTTCTAACTAACTTTCCAAATAATATCAATATAAAATGTCTATGATTATAAACTACAATGATTTATGGAGTAGAATAGCTCCCATAGGCATCACAGTCTGATTTTGATCTAAGCTATGCTGCTGTAAATCTGGCGTAAAGTTACTTTTTTCTCAAAGTTGAAAAGAAAAAGAGCAATATAACAGAGAGAGGCTGTGGGAAGCAGCCCACTGAACAGGCAGGGCACACAGGCTTGTGATCAGATTTGCTAATAAAGAGCGCAAGTGCTCTGCAGTGTGAGATCATGGTGGTGGTTGCTTCTCTGCAAATGAGTGCTGGTGGGTTGTAGAGCAACCACTCCTGTGCCAGGGAAAAAGGACTTCTGGTAAAAGGTCCTCTGGTGACCATCCTGGGAGTCCAGACTCAAACCAAGTGGGAGGAACTGTGCTGGAGCCTGAACTACCTTCTGGTCCCTTCTACCCCCTTGGAAGGGTCAGAGAAAGTCCCCATGTGGTGCTGGCAGAATCAGTCCTTATTGCACATGGGGAATATTTGTGCAGAAGGTGTTTTTGACTTTGCGCATCCAATCGGAGACATTGCCACAGACTATAGAAAGGAAAATTCTGGTAGCAGAATGTAGGCAATATACGTCACTAATTTCTGACGTTTTATTGAACTCCGTGGTATAATCCCTGGACAGAGCAGCGCCAGTCAACATAGCCAATTTATTGTGATGATGGGCTCATAACAGAATCTCACACAATTCTCTGCTCATCCTCTCTGTTGCATGTTCAACACACTCTGTGCTCAGTGAACAAAACACAGGTCTGAAGGACCATCTTTGCCCTTTCACCAACATTTTGTGAAAGCCAACAATAAACCTACAGAGGAAGAAGAAAGATGATGTGAAAGTCTGAAATTGTCCTTGTGTTGCTGAATGTGGAACAAGGCTGAAGAAACTGTGGGAGGAAAGACTGATGGAGGGCAAGAGGCTGGAGCTGCAGAAGCTGGAGGAGGGTGGGCCAGCAGGAGGGGAATGAGATTCACAGCAGCAATGTGTATGGCCAAAGCCAAGCCTGGTTTTGATATGCAGGCTCCATAGAATCTCTCCTTCAGTGTGTTGCTTCACTGTGGTGCAAACTTTGAAGTATTTCTTTTGTTATCAGAGTTTCAATAATAAGAAGCATGCAGAGTTACATTCAGTAACATTATTTTGCTTCTATTATTTGGTTCCTGCCTAAAACCAACGTTGGCAGTGATCAGGACCTTTTCTGGACATGTGGACAGGCACACATGACACCTCACAGAATTGCTTTGTGTCCTTTCCATGTTCAGCACACCCACCGCTGTAGCTGTTTTTTAACAGGTTGTTAAATTCCCACTCACATCGTGAAACATCCTCGGGGAGCTTCCATCCATGCTCACAATTGGGTGTCATGGTGATGCATGCCTGAAGGCACTATGTTGCATGTGTCTGTGCTGCATGGGGACCTGCAGGCCCCACACAAGCTGTGCCAGGTGTACAAACTACTCTGCTGACGAGCTGGAGATGGCACTCAAGCATCGCAAGGGCTGTTCCCAGCTGGATGTGTTAGTCTGTGTGGAGGCCTACCCTACCAGTCCCAAAGGATGCCATTATTAGCATGAGTACCTCAGACACCCAGCAGATCCATGATCAACAGGTTTAATGTTGGCAAACTAGCTTCGGTGCTTTGATAGTGAAGTGGGTTAAAACCTTGGTAATTCATGATTTATGGGTTTTGTGCAACTGCCTAAAAGGACTGGCTACAAAAGAAAAGGCTTCCTGTACTCAACCAGGGCCATTAATGGCATAAGGTTTGCTGGCCACAGTGAGTACATGAATATATCAACCAAACAAAATACTGTGTGATCATTACACTGCTCTTAATCAACTGGAAGGCACCTTCCTAAACGCAACAGAGAAACGCACCAGATGGTGTTGAATAGTTTTTCTTCTCTCCAAATAAGGCAGTAATCAACAGGACATCTGAGTCCAGGCTGATTTTCCAGGGCCTCATTCATCTACTGCTCTTACTCACAAGATTATATCCAGTGCCAGGGCACTGAGGAGAATAGGTTTAATTCCACATCTGGGAGTTTCAACACGGTTGATCCTTCAGCTCTGCACATCCTGCCCAGCCAATGAACGAGTGAATTATTTTTTGTTTAGAGAATAAAGATGACTTTCAGTTACCTTTTTCTCCCATGTCTTTTATACCCTGAGTGATGGCAAGGTCACAGGCTGTTACTTTTATCTACTTGGTATGCCTTCATTTAATTTCTACATGTCAGCTGCTAAGAAACAATCAGCAGGAGACATGCCAGCCCCCAGACACATGGTGATAAGGATTTCAGAGTTCATTAGTGGAAAAAAAGTTTAGAGAAAAAGTGGGTTTGGCTGTCAAAGACAGTACAACAACCAGACACGAGGTCTTTGACAAATATTTTTCTAGTATTTCCAGACAGGAGACATGCTTAAAATCCTTGAGTGGAACAGGATGTGAATTTTCCAGCCTGGTGCTGGAATACCATCTCTGTGTGGGTGACTTTTCTTAGCTTGCTTTAAAGGATCATCAAGAATTGTTTTGCAGGTACAAAATCAGCCATTGCAATTTGCCTTGTACAAGGACAAGGTGCCTTGAGTTTTTCTTGGATGAAGAGAAGGCTACTTTGTGCATGACATTCAGACAAATGGTAAGTTTCTTGCAGAGCCCAGCTGTAAAACTGGTATTATCAATACATCTCTGTCCATGTGTGCTCTAGACTGAGAGGACAGGAACTCAATACTGCTGTTCTGGGCTCTTATCATAACATAGTCACTGGAAACACTAACCTGAACTGCCTGAGTCAGTGCTTTGATACCAGTGATGACATAACTGTATAGCAACCTCTTGATTTGACTTGAAATTTATTGACATGATTGACAACATTGACAATAACGTGAAATTCTTGCACAGAGAGCCTTGTGTATAAAATGTATAAGAAATCTGCAGTCCTGATTACCCCATCCATACTCCCACTTCTTCTGTGGGAAAGGTGACATTCAAAAAGCATCTCTTGTCCTCCCTCAACAGCCTTGGAAAGCTTGTGGATTCCTCTTGATCTTGGATTGACCATTAGGAAGGCATCACCTCAGGCTTGCTGGCCTAAGGCAAGTCCAAAAATGTCTGAGCAACAGCTCTTCCATTCTGTTCCTAATTAGTTCAGCCAAAAACATGATAGCAGAATGAAAGCAAATCTCTTTGGGGATTATTTCGGGGATGCTGAACCCCAGTCCACCCCTGTGCAATGATGAGATGCTGTTCCCCTCTCAGTTCACCCCTTTATCAACCCACCTATCTATGAGAGGAGCTTATAAGAACCAGCTGCCTCAGATGGTGTTTTGAAGCTAAGCACTTGCAAATGCTTGAAGATATTTGGGTTAAAGATAGGCTAAATAAAACTGACACAAGAAGTAAAGCACAAGAAGTAAAGCTTACAATGTGCAGTAAGTCTAGGGGTAGCTTTCTTTTTTTTTTTCTTTTTCTTTCCTTCTTTTTTTTTTTTTTCCCTGATCGGTCTTTAAATCATATCTTTTCTTTTGAATGATAATGTAAAACCATAAAACCTTTGCTACAGAGAAGCACTATCATAAGCATTTTGTATTGAAATCAAAATAATAATAAAAAAAAAATACTTCCCCTTAGAAATACTCAAGTTCTCTTTAAACTGCAGAACACTTAGTCAGATATTTAAACCCAGGTGAGAACTTGAACTATTGCCATCCGCCTTAAAATTTTAAACATCGATATAGAAATGAACCACAGACAAATTCATTTCAAGTAGTGCAGGATACACCAACACAAGTTGGAAGCCAATTGTTAAACAAGCAAGCGCGCTCCTAATTGTAACAGAAAGAGAGCTCAATGATACAAGGTGAAAATAAACAGAAAGCAAACAGAACACACCATTGATTGAGTCCTTCATTATCCAGCATAGCTTTTAATGCAGGAACTTGCATGTGTGCCGTTGCTCTTATCTCACTAAAGGCAGCATGCACACACTGTAAAAATCAGTCTCTTCATTTTCTGCTTGAAAAGATCATTGTGGAAAAAAAGTGTCAGGGAGTGGAGGTCATGCTGATTTATTGGCAATTAAACCTGCAGGATTTCTGCACTCCTTTCAAAACAAAGTATCTCTGGGTAATTCAGCCTGGCAGATTACATAGAGGGCTATCTACTAAAATGCATGAATCTTTTTGTTTGTGCACAACAGAAACAATTGACTCGGTCTTATTTAGGAAATTGCTATTATTTTCTGTAAGGTACTTGAATTACCCATGAAGAGAGAGAGGTAAGTTATTTCTTAAAAATGCAAGATTCTCTCCAATAGTAAAAATGCTGGTTTTATTCCTCATCCTTGTTGAGAATAGAAAGCCCACAGATAAGCTTCCTCCTGCTTAAGTGTTAATAGATGACTGCTAAATATACAGCCCAAATGCACTGCTAAGGGAGACCACCTTTCCTTTACTCCTGTTTGATTTACCCAGTCTTGAGCATGTACTTTTGCACGGGCTTTCAAACCAGGCTGCTTTGCCCTGGTCATGCTTTTCTAGCTGCATCACACAGAAGTCTGGGAGAAATGCCCCTGAAGGGACACAGGTGAACTGGCAACATTTCCACTATCCTGTTTTGGCAGAACCACCTCAAGCAGGTTTGGGCTTCCATAATTTACTAAGATAGCATCCCCAAAAAACAAATACAAGTATAATTGATATTCCCACCCACAGTGTTTCCCAGCATACCAGTCATGTCAAGGTCTTTCTACATAGATAACTTATTGGCGCTGTGAACAGCTTTGGATATCCAATGTTTTAGAGTCTCAGTGTTCCAGTGGTGATCCAACACACATATGTCAGTTCTTGGATGGGCAGCATGCAGCACAGCACAGATACTACAAGCAGAAACAAACTCTGAACACCTTTCCATTCTGTGCAGTTGTATCACATTTTGTTTGTGTGGTTGGTAAAGCACCTAATTATTCATCTGCTGGATGATATTGCCCCTATGACGTTCTTTATAGTTATCTGCTTGTCTGAGCTCTGGGTCTGCACTTCAGAGGTGGAGAGTGGGTCTCAGGAGATGTTAGCAGACCCTTAATCTTAGGGAGGATTTTTAAGGAGGAAGGAGAAAAGCAGAGAACACATTCATTCCCTAAAATTGGGAAGTTCTGACCTGTCTGTATGTACCTACAACCAGATTGGAACAAGAACCTCAATGCCAAGACCCATTTAGGACACAGCAAGAGATGAGAAATAGCAAAATTGGCAGGTGGCAGGTAGAAGTGGTAAAGATCATGCACTGCACAGGATCCCTCGTGGCTTTGCCTTCGGTGAGGAAAGAGATCAGACGTGGGAGATGTGCACAGACACAAGCAGAAAGTTACCGTGTGGGAGCTGAGTAGGCAAGCACACCAACCTGAAGAAGCAGGAAGTCCTTTTGAAGTCATCACTTCAAACAAGTTGTCGATGCAAATCTGAGATGCTTCTTGCCAGCAGAAGTCTTGGAAGAAGCAGGTGTCCAAACAAAGTTGGGGCAGCATTTCTCTAATGGCAAGCAGGGATGTAAATCCCTGGGCAGAAACGCAGGTTAGCCAGATGCTGAGAACAGCACTGTTTTGCTGCTCCGGAGGAGGCAATGCTGTTCCTCGATGTGTTAGTGTATTACACAGTGATGTACTGGCTGTAGGTTACTGGGACTAAAGGGACAATGGTTTCATGATGCCAGGTGAGGAGACACTATAAACCCAGGCTGAAAATTCACGTGCTGCACAAATTCTAGCACAGTAACTTGGGCTTGCTGGCTCTGTGCCAGTCCTGCTATCACACATCCATGCCGTATAACGTCTAGTTCCCTGCTCTCCAGCCTCTTGGGTTGTAAGTATTCCTGCACACTGCCATCTTCCTCTCTCTGCTCCTCAACTGACAGACCGCACAACAGCCTCCCAGACCTGGCTCCACAGCCAAGCTGTACTGAAATGAGAGCCAGCTTCGCAATGTGGAGTGCCCCTGCCCCTCTCCAGCCCAGCCCAGACTGCAGGACCTGCTGGCTCTAATGGAAAGCATCAGTCCAGCAGGTTCTTGCTGGCAACAGACAGAACTGTGAAATCAACAGCATTGTTTTTGTGCTATAAATCTCAGAGTCCAAGCAAGGAATAGTTTGCCACTACCCCAGGAAGGAAAGCCATTTTAGCAGTCCCATTACTGCTTTCATTCTTCTGATATCTCTTTCTGGGCCTCCTGCCAGGTCCCTGCACTTTGCTGGCAGATCAGTGTGGCGCTGGCTGCACCCTGGCCCTGCCTTGGTCCCCACCCTGCCTTCATTCCATCTTCGCCATGCCTCCTGCAGCCACCTCTGGAGCCCGGGGGACTGCAGGAAGCAGTGTGAGCATCCTGGGGAGCTGTGTGAAGGCCAGTGGTGTAGCACCATGGCTCATGTCTCCCCTCTATTTTAAAAGTCTGTGTCCTTGTTGTGTTTATTGGATGAGCTCTGCTTTTCTTGGTTGCTGCTTTGCTGTAGGTTTTCTTGAGCAGCTCTCATTTTTTGCCGGCATGTGGTAGAAAGCCAAGATGTTCTGGTGTCCTTGTGACAACGAGAGGGAGATTGAGGCAGTAGGACAGGGCAAATTGCAGGGAAAAATGAGTTAATCTCTTCAATCCTAAATTTCAGAACAAGCTGCTTTCAAGGATTTTGCACAAAGCAGGCTGGCAGGTCAGCCTCCATGCCACGGCTCCTCATGGGTGAGCAGATGAGTGGCAGGACAACACAGGTGGCCTTGGCTCTGCCCAGCGCCGTCGCTCCCAGCCCTCCACCATCTGCTCCCTCTTGCTCTCACAAATTGCCCATGAGATACGGCAGGCAAACTGGATCCTCGCAGTAAAACAGGGCTGAAACTCAGCACTGACACCAAAGCAGGGAGGTGAACGCATATTCCTCCTTCCTCCCGTACCCTGCACCAGCGCTGAGGTGCTGTGCCTTCCACCGGGCCTGCGGCAGCTTTGGTTGCTCCAACACTGCATGGATGGGCTGCTGCAGAGCTGCAGTGACACACAGAACCATGGAATCATGGAACCACAGGCCCTTTTAGAATCTGTAATTCTGATGATAGCATGTTGTTGGGATGAATATCATGAAGGGTTGAAGCCCTTCTGAGGATTGCCCTGGGCCTTCTGTCCCTCTGCTCAAGTCCACTGCCAGCTCACTTGTCATTTCACAGGAGCAAAAGGGTAGAGCAGACTCCGGTTGTTGGCAGAGTTGAGCAGGGTGGTGCAGAAGGTGCTCAGAAAGCCTTAAACCTTGCTTACTGCCTAAAATGCAGAAACATTTTATTTCATTTCCAGTGCTATGTTACACCTTTGTTAAAATAAAATTCCCATTCCAAGTCCAGGGCTTTAAGTTTCCATTTGTTTTCGTGAAGGAGTGTTCACTTCAGCTCAGGATGCTTTCAGTTTTATCTTTTCGGTTTTCCTGTATTTCCAAATACACTAAAATACAAAAGGCAAGGGAGTGTTAGTTCCTACTGAACTCAGACTGTATTTTTAAAAGCAAATGCAAAATTTGTGGGCGGCTCTGCTTTTAC
The DNA here is from genome assembly GCA_013396635.1 of Penelope pileata. Classification (NCBI taxonomy): domain Eukaryota; kingdom Metazoa; phylum Chordata; class Aves; order Galliformes; family Cracidae; genus Penelope; species Penelope pileata. Next base: position 6,720,634 of record WBMW01000972.1, read on the forward strand.
GGTCAGGGAGTAAACGTAGTCAGCCAGCAGGTGAGCATGGATGCCATCCTCACTGGCCAGTGGTGGAGTTTTTGAGCAAAACACTCAAGTGGAAGTCTGATGGATATTTGATCCAAAAAGCTCCCTTTCAGGAGGCCAGGCAGCACTCCCTGATTTCTGGCTGAGTGTGCTTGCTCTGCTGAACTTTTAAAAATGCATGGGCCTTGTAGCCCGCATGTCCCAGGTGGGACACAGCCCCATGCAGCAATATTGGTGAAGGCTGGCTCAGTGACAAGCAGTCACAGCACCCCGGCAGTGGCTGCTTGATTTAAATGGCCAGGTCAATGAGAGCTGGGATTTATACAGCCCCTCAGTTTGGGATCTGGAGCGTGTGAGGTTTGGCAGCTATTAAGGCAAGCTGCAGTGTGTAACTTCTAGAGATTGAGGCACAGCAATTTAGGTAAAAGAGCCCATTGCAGGCAAAGTGTTGTTGGTATCTCATTCTTTTTTCAATGGTTGAAGACTGCCGTGAACCTTGGATGGCTTAGTAATACCTAATTAATATATAAGTGGACTTCCATTGTCCATCCAGAGGGTAGAAAGGCTCTGGATAACTTCTGAAACATATATATATATATTTATTTGCTTTACAGCACAATGTGCGGAACTTGTATATGGGCTGAGTCTCCCTGCAGCTGGATTTGGTCTTCTGCCCTCAAGAGAAAGGTTGGTTTGTGCTATCGTGGGCATGAGCCATCCTCACTCTAAAATAACAAACACCCAATGAGTTCATCTCGGAATGGCAAACAATCTCAAATTAAATATTGCCAACAGTATCCTGAGCTACCTCCAAAGAGGGGTGGCCAGCAGGGAGAGGGAGGGGATTTTTCCCCTCTGCTCTGTCCTTGTGAGGCCCCATCTGGAGCAGTGTGTCCAGGCCTGGGGCCCCCAGCACAAGAAGGACATGGAACTGATGGAGCTGGTCCAGAGGAGGCCACGAGGATGCTCAGAGGGCTGGAGCACTTCCCCTATGGAGACAGGCTGAGGGAGCTGGGCTTGTTCAGCCTGGAGAAGGGAAGGCTCCAGGAAGCCCTCATTGTGGCCTTCCAGTACCTCAAGGGAGCTTATAATCAGGACGGAAAATTACTTTTTACATGGTCTGATAGTGATAGAACAAGGGCAAATGGTTTTAAACTGAAAGAGGGGAGATTTAGGTTAGATGTTAGGAAGAAATTCTTTACTCAGAGGGCGGTGAGGCCCTGGCACAGCTGCCCAGAGAGCTGTGGGTGCCCCATCCCTGGAGGAGCTCAGGGCCAGGTTGGATGGGCTGTGGGCAGCCTGAGCTGGTGGGGGGCAGCCCTGCCCATGGCAGGGGTTGGGGCTGGGTGGGCTGTAAGGTCCCTTCCAACCCAGCCATCCTATGATTCAATGATAAATACATACAAATATGGTTCCAGCCAATGCATAGTGGGGGGATTTCCTTGGGACACTTACACTTCCCCATCCTCCCTTACAAAAGAGGGAGGAAGGCTGTGTCCTTCAGCAAGCAAGGAAGCCTCACAAGGCTGAACAAACTTCGTGCAGCAGCAGATGGGCGCAGACAAAAACTTGTTCCTGCTGCCTGTGAATGATTTCCCAGCTCCTGTTATTATGTTGTAAAACCCCGAGTGCACACAGCCCCGTGGACTCTGCTGAGCAAACACCGCGCTGCCGCCCTGCAGAGCTCCGGGCCCGGGGTGCACAATGCAGGACACGGCCGAGCAAACATGGCAGCGTGCGGGCTGCCGCGGCCCTATTCTGTGTGAAGTTGACACAAGGAGGGAAAAAAAAGAAAAAAGTAGATTTAATCTGCGGGGAAGGCAAGCCCTGCATTGTGAAAAGAGGGAAAAAAAGAAATAAGCAAAAGCACACAGTTAGGCAACCCGAGATGTGAGGGGAAAGGGAAGTAAAACTGCCCAGATCCACGTTTTTCACTTGCTGCAGGTTGTGTGACGGGGCTCTCCCTTCTTCGCTCATTTATTTGCTTATTTATTTATTGAGGAGACGAAGCTCCGCGGGAACCCCCCCCGGGCGGCCTTGCCACGGGGTGGGACTGCAGGGCCGCGCGGTGCCCCCCGGCCCCCCCCAGCTCCCCGCGGCCGGGCGGGGCGGGGCGGGA
>WBMW01000972.1:6722811-6824964 GCA_013396635.1 Penelope pileata
CTCCTCCGCCTCCCGGCGGGGTCGGGGCGGCTCTCCGGCGCCGTGCGGGTGGCTGCGTGCTGGTGGCTGTCGCGCTTCGCGGTCCGTGTTCTGCGTCCTTTTGGACGGCAGCAATAAAATGTTGAAGCTGTTCGCGTGGATTAAAGAAGAAATAAGCGTTTCTCTTCGTTCTGTTCGGCAAAATTTGTAGGAAGTTTCCCCAGGAATGCAGCAGGTGTGCAGGGGGCTTCCGCGGGAGCTGCGTGAGGGCAACGGGTGAGGTCGGGGCACGGTGCCGAGCTCTGCCCCTCGTGATTCCGCGTTTGGGGGTTGAGGTGGAGCCTGGAGCGCAGCGGTGCCTGAGGAGCTGCTCAGGTGTGCGGCCCTGCTGGTCTGGTGTGCAGCATGGGGAGCACGGCTCTGTGCCTCGGGGCTGGGCTCTGCCACAGCCGAAGCCAAGAGGCGGGGCCCGACCAGCTCCCCCTGCCCTGGTGGCTGCCGGGCAGCGCGGGCATCTCGTGCGAGACATCATGTAAAAAATACAGACTTACATCTTACTTGAATGCCATGAAGATAACTTATTGGCTAGGTTAGTGCCTAACCTGTGACTTGGTGCTTTTCTTAAGATTATCTTTGCCTGTGCCAAGTGACACGTGCTGCAGATCTTGTTGCTGATGGGCTTGTAGCTGGGTTACGGTGTACCAACACATGGCTCATTGAAGCCAACTTCTGTCAGGTTCTTTGGTCTGGGGTCTTGCTTCCTCCTGGAAGCCTGGTGTGATAGTGAATCTGTTTAAAATAGATTAAGCTACCATGGTCTTATGTCACAGAGCTTGGAATAGCGTTGTGGTAGTTTCTTTTTTTTTGTTTGCCTGTTTCTTTTGTTTTGTTTGCTTTGTCAACAGGTGCCTCCTGACTCTTCCCAGCTGTGCAGCAGGTAGCTGGGCAGGGCAGCTCTGGGCTGAGAGCCGTACGGTAGCAGTGAGCGTGGCACAGAGCTGATGGACGTAGCTGAGTCCCAGTGGGTTGAGCTGTGGCTTGGCTTTCATAGAAACAGCAAAGAGATGGTAATTCTCTCATCGTGTGGTTGAGTTACCTAAAAAATACATAGGACTTCACTGTGCGCTTTGGCTTTTTGTTGGTTTGGGTTGGTTTTGTTAAATGTGCCTGAGCTCTGGTGCTGTCCATCACCTTCACGCTTGCAGAGTGTGATGGGGATGCTGGGTTCCTTCCAGCCTTTGGGAGCAGAGGGATTTGGGACTAGGGGCACCGGTCCTGTAGCCTCCCAGGTGTGTGGCTCCAAGTGCTCCTGGGGGTTTTGCTGGTACAAAGCCTGGCTGATGTCTTTGTTGCCAGGATCTTGACCAGAGGACGCAGTTGGGACCCCTTTAGGTCCCAGGCTGCAGGCTAGGCTGTGCTGAAGGAGCTCTGCAGAGATCGCTCAGCCCAAAAGTAAGATGTTTTATCCCAAAAGGGTCACCAACCAAGGAGTGTGCTGATTTAACAGCTTCAACTGCCAGAGTTTTTCCTCTTGAAGAGCCTTCCCTTTGCCCCTGGACGCACAGGACGAGAAGTGCCAGCATTGCCAGCAGCCATCGATGTAGGAAAGTGCCAGCCCAGTAAGTGACTTAATGGGTACAGGGACGTGTGCTGGCACTGCCACACTAGAGGAAGGACTGCCTGACAAGCAAGTGCAGTGCCTGGGAAAGAAATAGGCTTACAGACACGTGCCTCCATGCCTCTCTTNTTGTTAAAAATAGGCTCTCCCCACTCTGCTCACTTGCCTTGTAGAGCGAAGGTAAACTCTTTTGGCAAGCAAGATAATTGGGTGCCTGAAGAGACTGTGTAGGTATTTAGTTCAAACTGGTTAGGAACTGATTAGAAAGTGATGCAGTTCCTGCATGGGAATGTTGGTTCCCATAAAAACAATGGCAGTTCTTATGCTGGTGCCATAGGGTTCCTCCCAGCTGGATCGCAACCAGTGAGGTTGCAGAACCAGGCGTTGGAGGAGGTGACGGTGTGCTGCAGCCGCTGTGCACTTCTTGTGCCATGTTCTTGGAGGAGATATCTGTACTGCACCACCATGGTGCAAAATGAGCTGTGTGAAATACAGCCTTCCTTCCCAGGCTGTGCATCAGTGACAAGCAGCCCTTAGGCCTTTTGTCCGCCTGAGCTGAGGCTGTCAGCTCCAGGGATGGAGCAGGGCATGCCTGTTACCTTTTGGCACAGGTGTAAATTCTGCCAGTTTTATTCCATTTGGCTCCTTGAGTTTTTTGCTGTTCCTCCTCCTCCCCCCGTGTAATGAGATGTATTATGCATAAGCTCATGGATGAGATGTCATGGTGTTAGTTGTCAACCCATCTATTTATTGGAAGGACGTAGGCTGAGGCAGTTGAGTCTGCCTCGTGTGCCTGTATAGACAGCTAGGTGGGGTTGTGCAACTTCCTGCACAGAAATCCTGCTGTCAGTGGTGCTTCCGTGACTCATGGAAACATGCTGCTTTGTCTTTCGACAAGTGTGCACTTGCAAACTGCAAACCTCGTCCAGACCCATTAAAGGACTGGTTTCTGTCATAGGTTTTGCGTGTGCTGTGTACGTGTCTTTTCCCAGCTCTGGCAGCTTCCTTGACTCTGGAGGAGACATCCACAAGCTAAACAAGAAGTGTTGGAGGTGCTGCTCTGCTGTCTCTGGCTGGCCCAGTGCATCTGAGATGTGTTTATTTGTTCCCTGTCATATTGCACACTTGCTGTTCTGTGTGCACACTGTGTGATGATAAACTAACTTTCTCTTCTTACCATGCTGGGTAAAAGCACACAGTGATACTCCAGGGCACTTGGAAAATGCAACTCAAGTCAGCAAGTGGGAGACAACTCACTGTGCCTCAGTAATAAATTACGTGGTACGGAGGAAGCACTGCCTGATGCTGGGTAGCATCCTTGTCACCTCTGATGCTTTGTCTCCTTCCTGTGAAGTGTTATGGCCTTAGAAGCCTGGGCCTTGGAGCACTCTCTGGAGCAGGGCTGCTGAGTGCCTGGAGGTGGCTGGGAGGACTGGCTCCTGGGTTTAGAGGGGAGTTCTCTCTTACAGAATGGCTAGTTCAGTACTAGATTCGTTTTAAGAGAAGCTTGCAATTTGTGTGTATGTCAGATTTATACAAAAACTCAGTGATGTGGATTTTTTTACTTTTTTCTGTTATGTTCAAACTTTCTTCTATCAAGTTCATCCTAGATTTCAAGTTCTCTGCTTTTTCTTCAAAGGTGAGGGCACCTTAGGAACTCCTTCACTTAATCAGCTGCTGCAGAAATCTTCCCTTTCCCTCCATGTCCTTTGTGGTAGTGAGGGGAAGGCAGTGCTGTCTGTCCCTCTGTTGGCATCGAACCCAGCTGTCCCTATCAGATTGACACAGCCCAGTGTGCCTCTCAGCAGCGCTGCTGGGCAGCTTTAACTGCTGGAATGGCTGTTGTCCATCTGTTTTGTGCTGGATTGGAGGTGCTCAGGCGCTTCTACTCCATCTTTGTATTACTTTGCTTCTTTTCCACCAGCTGAGCATCCCACCTGTGTGTATCATGTCAATTGCAGTTGCTCTTTTTTTTTTTTTTTTTTTTGGTGGACTTCTCAAGGCATGACTTGATACGTTCCCAAAGCCTGTTTGCTTCCTTCTCAGTAGTCTGTTGCTGCTTTGTGTTGTGCTTAGATTTGGGGCAAGTCTGTAGTTGCTTAAAGGATATCTTACTGCCCATAAGCATCGCCCAGTGACTGAGAAACGCAGTCACTGTGAGCAGGAGCTGGGAAGCCTGTGGCCAGACAGCAGCACTGCTCAACCCTCAGCCTCAGGATGATGAGGCCAAGTCACTCGGCCAGCTATCAGCAGACATGGTTTGTTTTAGAGATGTTGACTAGCCAAAGTGCAAGCCAATTGGCTTTTGGACTTTTGACTGTGCTGGAGGAGAAGCATCAAGTGTTGCCTGGTGTTTCCATAGCCCTGCCTTGTTACCACAGGTGCCTTTCCTTTGTGATCAAAGGAACTTGCATCATCCCTAGCATTTCGTTGAAGGTGTGCCTTCAACCTGCAGGATTCTGTCTGATACACTGGATTGTAAGTTTTGTTGCCTTTTTAGTAGTTACCTGCTGATGGAGCTTTTGGGATTTGGCTTAAAAGTAAACAAAGCATTGGTGCAGGATTTCCTGCTCTTGCTAGGTAGCAAGGATTCCAGAAAAGCCCCCTCGAAGTGTAGCCAAACCTTCTAGGAGAAAAGTTGCACTTTGTAGCTGAAAAACAGTAACTAGTGAAAGCTTGGCATTCACTAAGCTGTAAGGTGCAGGCTGTTTTGTGTTAGGGCTGCTGTTACTTTTAAATTAAATCTTGCATAAATTTTGCTTCAGGTGAAATTTCAGCTTCTTGGTTTTCAGCTGAAAATTAGAAGTTCTGCTTGAAGGCTGAGAAGCTGCATGGAGAATAGAGCATTACATTTTCTAGTGTTGGTAAACTGAAATGTAGCTATAGGGATTTGGCTTCTGTCTGGAGAGGATGGTAGAGAAACAAGTGTAACAGTTACCCTGGAAAGGAAATTAGCATCAGACTTCCTTTGCCAGGCATTTGCTCAAATGACTCATTTGTGAATGGCTGGCTTTTTCATTTGCATTTTTTTAGTTCATTCAGCAAACAATGTACAGAATTTGGGCAACATATCTGGTACCTTTTCTTTTCAGAAGATACTGTTATTATTGATGGTAAAGCATTATTCTTATTTAAAAACAAACAAAAAAGACCAAGTTTTTTCACTTTCAGTGACACCAAGGCTTTTGAAAACGTCTTAGCTTTCCCTGCTGTTTGTTATTTTGTTTTCCACTTCCCAATTTCCCTATTAGGCTTTCATGTGCACGTGCTAAATCCGAGGCACGAGGAGCCTGGCCCCAGGCTGGCTGCAGCTTTGGGGAGGCCCCACGGTTCCCAGCACTCAGGGACTTGGCCCAAAGGCTCTGGGCCCAGTGAGGCCTAGAGGGTCCCGCTGCCTGGGCCTGTCTCAGTTTACTTATTTCTGTTTAAAATACTTGATTTAATCACAAAAACTCATGTGTATGTATGTATGTTTAATTAACAAACAAACTTTTTTGGCACAAGTTACAAGTTAACGTCAGGTGAAATCTCTTCCTCTGTCTCCTTCCCTGGGCTATGATAAGGTTTTTTCCCTTCCCTTTTTAAATTTTGCAGAGTGTTTTTTTTTTTTTTTTTTTTTTTTTTTTTTTTCTCCCCTTGTTGAAAAATCATTTTTTTTTTTTAGCTTTTCCCGATATTGGAAAATCAGATTTTTTTTTTTCTGCCTAATTAGATGAAAGGGTGTGGGAGGATATTGTCATTAAAATGAGTGAAGGTTGGAAATATTGCACCTGGAAATGCTCTGTTTCCTTTTGCATGTACTTATGTGCTTTTGCCAGGATTATGACGAAACACCGGAGCTCGCAGGCTCTCTGTGGAGCAGGCTGGCTGTAAGAAGCTGATAACCACCTTAAACAATCATTCCTCAGTTCTGGTTTATGAGGGAGGGGGTGCTTGTGCCCTACCTTGCTGGGGAGCACAGCGGCCAGCTCTGGAGACCAGGGATCAGTTGCCTGCCAGGTTGCTCCAATCTGTGGCCAAGAGGTAGTTCTGTCCTCAGGAGACCACAGGGCCTTAGTCGTCTTGGATACGTGACATCAAGCAGCACTGTAATCAAAGACGGGCTGCCTGCAGTGCTTTGGGGCTGTGAATCTGAGCCCTGGCCTGCAGAGCCTCTGGGTGTGTTGTGGAGGGAGCCTGACACAAAGGAGAGGAGGGAAGGTGCCGCTGGTGGGAAGTGGTCTGCTGTCCTGCTCTGGATGCTTCCCGCCACACGGCTGCGGTGCCTTCAGTGTTTTCAGCTTTTTATCAGTGGGTTCTCACTAGCTGTGCGGGGAGTTGTGTTACTTCTCCCTTGGACACAGACAAACCTGTCATCGCTCCTTTGCTGCGTGCATGCTGGCTTGAAAGTTCATTGCAAACTTGTGTGTGTGAGTGGTGACGGTCATTTATAGGTACACTTCTTGTGCTGTTTAGTGACAAAATGTATACATTGGTGTATTTAAGTCAGGACAATCCCTGTGTAGATACATTTCCCATAAATACAAGGGAATACAAAAAAAAAATCAGTGGAACAGTTTGATACTGTTACAGCTACTGGCATGCAAAAGCATGTACTGATATTTTCAAATACTCTCACTGAGCCTGTGTATGTTGGTACAAAACCTGTGCACAGACTGCATAAATACTCCTCTTCTGTAACTAAAGTGGCGTGCCCTGAGAGCGTGGTGATAGAGCTGCTCCCATTGAGTGAGCATGGTACCATTAAACATCTCTTCTCCTGGATCAAAGCTGTGCTCTGCTCCTCAGACAGTGCGTGGTCTGTTTTTAACTTTACAGAGAAATTGCTGCACTGTTAGCAGGTTCTAGGTCTTCCTAAATACACTGCTACGGAGGTCACCTGGTTGCTTGGCTGGTGCTGCAGAAACAAGTGGCTGTGTTTAATTCTGGAGAAGGTTGCCCTAACCTGGGGCATTGTGGATGCTGTATGGCAGCTTTCATTTCACACTGCTGTGCATTGAGCTGAAAAGTGAAGAAGACCTGCTCACACAATAACATGCCACAGAAAAGGTTTGGTTTCTTTGTTTGTTTAACAAAAGGCTGAATGCTTTGTTCCAGGTGATTGAGTCTAGACAGAAAGAAGTCAGGCCATGCATTGCATGTGGTGGCTGCAGAAATGAAACAATGGCTGTGCTGAACGTTGTTACCTGAGCGCTGCTGGTTTGGGAAAGGTCGCTGTCACCTTTGTTGGCACAGTATCTACTGCAGCTTTTTGCCCTGGACCTGGACTCTCCTGTAGCTGCGACTTCTTCACCAGGGAACCTGCTGGCAAAACTGTGCCCTGTGTTAGGAGTCTGAGTAGGAGAGCAGAGAGCTGCCCCATTTCTAGGTGGAAGCAGAGTCCAGGTCCAGAGTGGAAGACAAATCATAGAATCGTTAAGGATGGAAAAGACCTCTAAGATCATCAAGTTCGACCATCAGTCCGTCACCACCATGTCTACTCACCCACATCCCTCAGTGCCACATCTCCATGTTTCTTGAAAATCTCCAGGGATGGTGACTCCACCACTTCCCTGGACAACCTGTTCCGTTGCATCACTGCTCCTGAGAAATTGCCACTCCTGAGAAGAAATTCTTCCCAATACCCAGCGTGAACCTCCCCTGGCACTACTTGAACCTCTCGTCCTATCACTGTTACCTGAGAGAAGAGGCTGTCTCCCACCTTGCCACGTCCTTTCAGGGCATTGTAGAGAGCGATGAGGTCTCCCCTGAGCCTCCTCTTCTCCAGACTGAACAATCCCAGTTCCCTCAGCCACTGCCCATAAGATTTGTGCTCCAGACCCCTCACAGCTTTGCTGCCCTTCTTTGAACATGCTCCAGGGCCTCGATGTCTTTCTTGTAGTGAGCGGTGGCTTCGGTGAATCACACAGCCTTTGAGACCACTTTTGAAAACTGCAGTGGTTATGGAACTGATTTTCCTCTCCACCCATGTTTATCAGACCATAATAGTCTAACAGTGACTGTTAAAAGCTGGCCTAATAACCTTCTAAAAAATATGGAATATCTGCTGATGTGTTCATGTAGAAGGTGTGTGAGGTGGTAAACTAGGCACTGTGCAGGTAATACAAGATGTGTGGCTTCTTGTAATGCATCTGCTAAGAACAACATTGCATTTTAGTATCTTATTTACTAAAAATACATTGCTTGCAAAGGATTTTAAGTAGAATATTAATTATTCTAGTGATTCTCTGCTAATACATAATAGCATACAAACAAAAACCGTGTTGATGGCACAATGCCTCCCTAATTTTAAGTACCACGTTAAGTTAATGTTTTTCTTCCCTCTGTACTGTTGAGTGTCTAGGCCATGTTTGTATTTTTAAAGCAGACTGTATTGCCCCATGTTTGTAAAAGGAACAGTACAGTGACTTAAAACTTGATTGTGTGTGTGCACGTGCATGGTTTTGACCTACTGTGCTGACTGAGGATTTGCAGAGGGGTGTTTGATGTAACGTGAGCTGAGTGCTAAAATGACCAATACCCAGCTGAGGAGCGAAAGCTGGCTAGCTGAAGGGACACAGGACAAGGAGGGACCCTTGTCTAGGGTAAGGAAAATAGTGAAAAGCTGCAGCAGAACTTGGGTTTTTCTCTCTTCATGGATTTTTATCACAATGTATTTGTATAATTTAGGGAAGGGTTGAAGAAGTGACGTAGGCACATGTATAAATTGCTGTGTTTTAAAGCCAGCATTCACCAACTGTCAGTGTAAATCTGCTCTGATAGCTTCAGGGGAGAAGTAAACTGTAGGCAGAGCAAAGTTACTTTTGACCAGCTATTTGAGCAGTTTGCTTTGCTGTAATTTTTGTAACCACTGAGCTAATAGTTAATCGTGTCTGTTCCTGCACATAAATTGAAAACTTGGGGGTGGTTTCCAGCACTGGTACGGGTAAGTACAGATTTTGTTTTCTGGAGAAGGTGGAGAAATTGGTCCATGGTTTGCTGGGCAGATTGTCAGTGTGCAGTCTGCATCTTCAGCTGCTCCAGATTGTGTGATCCCCTGACAAGAGGGGACTGGAATTTACAAGGAAAGCTTTGCAATAGCTGGCAGGAAAGAGTACAAGCAGACGAAGCTAAGAAGTTGCTTATGGGAAACTTGATGCATTTTCTGGGGAGGGAGTGAATTCTGTGTAACCACATTGCACCTCTGTCTCTCACATCACTCTCTTCCAAAACAGAGAAAATAACTGACTAATGGCCCCCGTGATTTGTCCTCAGAACAGAAGGCCAGGCTTTTGTATTAATGGATACATCTCAGACTGGAGCACTGGTAACAATGTTTGGACAGTTTTTAGTTACCGAATAATTTGTCTAATATCTTAGTAGCAATAGACTCGATCTGATGTGCTTACAGCAAATACTACAAAAGCTGCTCTGAAAAAACACCCAATAACTCGTGTTGCGCTGTCTGGTGAGATGAGATAACTGTCCTCATCTACTGTCTGGTCTGCAATTGAGCTGTTGCAGTAGGAGCTAGAGAATGAAACCAGACTGATAGCACATGCACAGGGAACTGGATTTTATTTTTATTTATTTTATTTCTTACAGTTTATATGATTCTCCTCTTTGCTGGCCAACTGCATTTGTAGCTGGCGAGCCTTATATTTATTGCAGGCTACATCTGTAAAGGAGTTTTGTTGGGCTGTGCTTCTGATACAGCCGTGTTGGCCGAAGGGTTTGTTGCAGTAAGGCTCTGACATGGTTGGGTCAGCAGAAAAAGCAGCTGTTACACTCCCAGCCTGTGAGATGGCCTGTTCAGACCTCTGCAGCTTGAAGGAGTGCTTGTGACTTGCAGGCGGCTGTAAAGGCTCAGTTTGCACTGAGACCATAAACTCGCTCTACGGTCTTTAAGTTTTGTGACTTATTTTTTCCTCTTTAGAAACCAAAAGCAAACACTTCTAAATAGGATTAATTTACAATGTAATGAGTATAATTAAAGACTTAATGTGAGAACAGAATGCTTTAGATCCTACTTGTTGAGGTCTTTTTCAAATGTTGACATCAAGATAGCTATTATTTCTGTGTCCCAATGGAAATTTCAAGAAAAGCAGAGCAATTTCCAAGTGCTTAACGTGTGCTGTAAGCCATGGGGGAGTTGGAAGACCCTTGTGAGGTTGCTGGAGGGGCTGTGTCGGCCCTGGCTCTCCTCAGTGACCACAGTATGGAGACGGTACAGTGTTCCCTTGGGGCTTTTTTGGCTTGGCGGGATGCCACTCAGCGTGATTTTGAAGTTTTGCATTGATTTGTCTCCTTTATTACAGACCAATAAAACTAAATGGGTCCAGTCACTGGAATGACTCCGGATAAGAAAGCTAAAACGCCAGGAGCAGAGAAAGCTGCAGGACTAAGGCAGCTTCACAGGATGGGAAGCCTGCCCGAAGCAGGAGATGCTGGGAGGCCTAAGGCCACCGTAGTGGACAGCGATTCAGCAGATGACGAGCTCACAAATTTGAACTGGCTGCATGAAAGTACAAATCTTCTAACAAACTTCAGCCTTGGAAGTGAGGGTCTTCCAATTGTTAGCCCTTTATATGACATTGAGGGTGACAGCGTGCCATCCTTCTCACCCTCCTGTTACCAGAACCCAGAAAAAAAATCGTCCACTTCCAAGCCCCCTTACTCCTTCAGCCTTCTCATCTATATGGCTATTGAGCACTCTCCCAACAAGAGCCTCCCAGTCAAAGAAATCTACAGCTGGATCCTGGAGCGCTTCCCCTACTTCGCCACGGCACCAACGGGGTGGAAAAACTCTGTCCGACACAACCTCTCCTTGAACAAATGTTTCCGGAAGGTGGAGAGAAGCCATGGCAAGGTGAGGCCTGGTGGGGGGGAGTTGAATAGGGTTTGAAATTCACGAGGGAATTCAGAAGACCCTGTTGTTCTGAAGGGCATCTTCCCCTTGCCATGTGTGAAGCAGTTGTGTATTGAAATCCTTTAACACTTTATTCGCAAATGTCAATAATTTGGAAATGCCACTTCTGACAAACGTCCAAGTGTCTTCATTGTTCCTGTGCTTTTATTTAGTACTGAGCTGGGTAGAGCCAGCTGTGATACAGCCTTTACAAAGCTGCCTAACATTATTGTAAAGGACCTTGTTTCCACTTACAATTTTCCTAGGCTCTGATACTCAACATAACATTTTAGACATCTATTGTAGGATGTCCTGTGGTGTGGCTTTGTTTTGTTTTGTGAGGTTTTCTTACGAAACTAATTTGTTTGAGTGCAACTATTCATTTATTTTGAAGTTTTTGCCAATGCTAATTTTCTGAACCATGTCATATATGGAGTTTGGAGGGTGCTTCCCTCCAGCAGTTGCTGCTGGTGTGAGATGCCAAGCTGTGGAGCTTGAGGACAGTTACTGTCCCCTTCCCACCTCCACACCCCTGTGAAGACACAGGTGCTAATCCAACAGGGACACGAAAGCAACTGGGAGACGGGCAGTAGGACATGAGGCAGCATAGTGGCAGGGAATCTTGTCAGGAAAAGAAGGATCAAACTAAGATTGCACAGGCCTACCTTGAGTTCTTCTCAATTTCTTGGTGCTTTACTGAACACATGTAAAGATCCACTTCTTAAAGTCAAGGATACTTATTTCTGTATAGATGTTTTCTCCTACTGACTTGAATGATTTTATTAGTGACTTCCTTCCTCCATCTCTCATTTCCCATCCTGCTCCTCATGGAGTCAACCCTGACTTTTAAAACAAAACAGGACAACATTCACCCCCACCCCACAGTCAATAAACAAAAGCAGAACCTGTGTGCTTGGACATCAGCCGAAGTGGTAGCAGGCTCGTTATCAGAAATGCACGTAGTGCTTGGTGTGTCTGACAGCCTCCCAGGGGTGATGGAGGTCCTTGATGTACAGCCTGGAGCTCAGCAGTGTCAGAAAGGGCTGGATTGTACTGCAGGGCTCAACGCTGACTCTCAATATGCCTACTTCCACATGACAGGGCAGCTTTGTCTGGTAAAAGAGATGTGAATTTCAGAAGAATCATCAGGATAGGGAAGTCTCATAAATTGATCTACATTTTTCTGCTTTGTCTGTGGATCTGCATATTATAGATCAACTGTTTCAGATCTGGAAACCTCATGGTATTGGAGTCACACTGAACATCTTGGCGTATGGGCAGCAGGAACTGCCCACTCCTTTCTTTCCTTAGCGATTCCCCTGGTGTTACTGGCATCCAAGGCTAGGTTGGATGGGCCCTGGGCAGCCTGATCTGGTGAATGGCAGCCCTGCTCATGGCAGGGAGTTGGGGCTGGGTGGGCTGTAACGTTCTTGTTAACCCAAGCCATTCTCTGAATTTATTTTTAGTTTGTTTAGTTTAAATACTGCAAGTCAATTTAGAAGCATTAGAAAGATGCAGAAAAAGACAGTAGACCAAAAAAAATTAGAACAATTTATTTTAAACGTCAGTTCATTTTGAGATCCAGTGTCAGAATGGGGCTGATGATGGCTTTGTGCTGTCCCTGTTGGGATGCTTCAGGAAATGTGAAATGGAAGTTACATCTATGTTTCAGATAGCATCTCAACAGCAAATGGGAAGTTGTCCCACTGTTGACATAAAACAGGAACCTCCAAAGGTATTTTAACATCTTGGTTTGTCTAGGCTTTTTCTCTGCTCAGAGAAGGCCAAGTGCAACTGCGCTTTGGTCACACAGGCTGCCTGGGTTTGACCCATGCACAGTCATTCTGGTTGTTGTTGTTAGGTCTCTTCCAGGAGCCTTGATGGTCTGTTTTAAAGCTAAGGTGGTTCTGTGCTTTATGGGATTTCCAGCTGCAGTCATGCACAGCTTTCTCTTGAAGTATGGCACTAACTTGACGTCTGTTGGCTTTCCACTTTGTATTTTTGTAAAGCAGTAGATCCCAAGTGCAGTGATGAACTTAGAAGCAGCTTCACAGTTCATCTCTTTTGCTAAATGTCTGCTTTTAGGACAATTAATGGTGCACAGAGATGTGCTTTTATGCTAGCCCAACTTAACCTACCAAAAGAAGTCCCTCTGCTTGTTGCCTTTTGCATTGGGCTGGATGTTTGTGTGACTTCAGGCTGTGCGCTGGTTCAGCTCTCTTGCAGTACCCGCTACAGACTGTGGTGGTGTTTGGTCAGGTCAGCACATCGTGTCCTGCCTGTCAGACTAGCCCTCTGGTACTACAAGAGCAGAAGATACAAAGTATGTACACCTCCTTCAGAATCCTATAGAAATATAATCCCATTCAGGTGTTGCTCTAACTTTCCCTTCCGCCATGTACCTTACCACCTCTGTAACATCTCTTTTTCCACCGAGAGGCACTGGCAGCACTACCCAACTACCCATAGAGGTGACCTATCTGGTCAGTGATGATGGAATTCTTTAACTTTTCCTATTTAATCTTCCTCATTGTGCTCCAAGAAATAGGAGGAATGAAAAATACTTTTTCCTTTATATATAAGTTGTATGAAGAAGGCTCTGAGGGGAGCAGAAGGTACTTTATCTTGCTTAACTTTTGGCATGTCAAATTTGATACCAAGAATGGCTGGCGCAGTGGTGTTAACATTGGTAGGGGCATCAAAGATACATAAATCAGGTAGGCTTTTGGATTTTGAAAAGGTGGGAATACAGTAATCCAGTCTGTAGCTGAGCGGCCAAATTCCTTTTTACAGGATGATGTAGAGTTAAATGAGTGTGTGGCCATATCTCCACCAAGGGAAGAGCACTTTGGTTTCTGACTTAGTTTGGTAGGCCTGTCAGTGAAGAGACTGCTTATCCATTCACTGGTGCCTGGACAGACACTTAGGCTCACAGTGGTATTGATGAAGAGTTTCGGTAAAGCTTACAGCTTTCAGTGGACAAACTTGAAAGAAAATGAGGCTTTAAAGGAGGGGCTTTGGAAATGCTGTTCCATGCCACGAGTCAGATACTTCCATACCATGTAACAGGGCTTGTTGCGTTCCTCCACACGAGGGTGATGTCCATCACCAGCACAAAAGTGGATGCCTATGTTATCACACTTTGCTCTGTCTTGGGAATGCTAAGTCACTTTTTCTCTGGGCGTTCTAATTTGCAGCACTTCTTTCTTGCAGGTGAATGGAAAAGGTTCGTTGTGGTGCGTTGATCCAGAATATAAGCCTAATCTTGTTCAAGCACTGAAAAAGCAGCCTTTTCCTTCAGCACTTGCATTTTATACTCCACCAGCATCACCGCCAAGGTAGGTGAATCTTCTCATACAAGTGCAGCATGTGGTAAGGTTCACGCACATAGCACAGGAAATGCCTAAGGAGCTGTTGATGACTGACTTCCACTGGGAAAAGAATTTGAGTGGGACTTCGAGCTGGATAGACAGGCCAGGGAGACTGGCTAGACAGGACCAGACAGTGTCATGAGCTCAGGCTTCCCAGACAGCAGATCTGGGATCAGTGTCCCAATCTCCTTTACATCTCAAGAAGTGGGGAGCACTGCTTTCACAACCATGGAAGTCAGGTTCTCCCCCTCTCCGCAGCAAATACTTAGCAAGCTTTTATATTTTGTTCCAGCTTATTCTTTTTTTTCCCCTTTTCCTCCTGGGTCTTGCTAATTTATTTATTTTTTTTTCTTTTCCCCCTTTGAGCAGTGGGGTATCTTTTTTTCTTCATTCTACTTCTTTTCTCCCCTTCTTGTTGTGTCTTGCCAGGGGTCCTGGCTAGAATAACCTAGACAAGAGCAATTAGTGTTGAAGCTTATGCTGTCTTTATGTAGGGGCTTTGCAAACATCCACTGCTTTTCTCTGTGGTTTCTGAGAGGTGGCTGGTGGGGCTGTGCTGGCCGAGTACTCCTCAGTGCTATCTCATCAGGGAGCAGGCAGTGCCCCTAACTGCAACAACATCCTGCTTCCAGCACAGTTCACCTGGACTAATCTGGGATGTACCTGGTGCTGCTAGCTGGAAAGGAGGTGTGTGTCCTCCTGTAAGTCACTGCATTTGGCTATAAAATGTATCATATGCCATTGTCAGAAGCAGTCAAATTCTCTGATCTGAAGTGCTTAGAGAGGCTGATCTAAGAGAGGAGTGCTACTTTTCTCTAAGGCTGTTAGACACATTTTGCAGTGGGGATGAGAAGACCAGTCTTTCCCATAAGCGTCCTCTGCGGTGGAATCTGCTAGACTTCTCAAAACAAGGCTTCCTCCTCTGATGCATTTTAAGATTAGGCAATAGTTTTTGGAGAATTTCAAGTACATATCACGTGTTCTTGGTACAGGAAGAGGAACATCAGTCAGAGTGAGCACTTAGAGGTGGCACAGAGAGTAGGATAGACAGCAAGTAGGAATGTGCTGCCTGTGATGGGATCAGAAGTTAGGCAGGCACGTGGCCAGTTTATCTAGTTTGGCAAACAATTTGAGTGAGATAAGAGGTAATTATGTCTGTACGTTGCCCTGTGTCTTACCCTACTGCAAGGAGTTTCCTTAACCACTGGGATTGCTGAAGCAGTCTGTAAAACTGATGCTGAATGTTTAGCAGAACTTTCTAAGAGTCCCACAGGATGTTGGCCTGGGATCTGACACTCCTACGTGAGCTGTTGCTGTGGCAGCAGCTGAAGATTTGCACAGCAGGGGCTCTTCTGGCTGGGCTTGAACCCTACAGGCTGCAAAAGCGGTCTCTGACATCCCAGCTGCCTTAGCTGCAAAGGGCCACTGTAGGTTTGAAGGAGGCTAAATTGGCTCTGTGGAATTGTCTTGTTTTCCAATCTTCTGTTGGAACGGGGGTATTGCTGAAATGACCATAAAGCATTCAAGTGCTAATAAAGAGTCAGTTGGAAAGCATGATATGGTTGGCGGTATTTTTGGGCTTTATTTTATGGAAACAAAGATAATTGGAACTACTGTAATTAGACTCTAGATAATGTTTTTTACAAGCATTCATGTTTCTGCATAAAGGCACAAATTTTTTGATACAGCTCGAGTGAAGGTTTGGTCCTCAAAAGCCTTATCAGCACTGTGTCTGTGTTAACATGATTAAACTTTAACTTCAGAGTCACAGAGTAGTACAGACTGGACAGGACCTCTGGATGTGGTCTGCCCAGCCAAAGGAGCAGGGGATAATGGAGTCAGACCCAGCCCAGGGCAGGTTCTGATCAGCCTTGCCCAGCTACAGTTTCAGTATCTCCAAGGTCTTCAAGATCAGTCTGATAATATAGGCATTGAAGTATGATTAACTTAGTTTGTATAAAAACAATACAGTAAAGCTAAGTGTAGGGAAGTGGGAGAGATTTTATCTCAGTGCTGAAGTACCTGCAGGACCAGGACTTCAGTCTGAAGCTGTTGGGTTTGGTAACTGTTTGATTAGTCACACTTGCCAACAGTTGCAAGTACAAGGAAATAAAGGCACATGGCAAAACTCTCACTGACTTCAAAACGTGAAGGATTTTGTAGTGCCTGTGTTTATAAGAATAATAAGATAGAAACAGTGTTTAAGACACTCAACTTTTCCTCATTTAAAGATTTTTTTCTTTTTAGTAATACAAATACATTCCAGAGACTTTCACTTGTAGACAGAAAAAAAACCCCAATTTTCTCCCTTCCATGTTTAAAAATTCTTGAATTAAGATATAAATTGTGGTTTAATTCTGGGGAAGGGTCCCAAGACACTGCCTTGTATGTGGAGGGAAAGAGGAAGCCCAGAGGTACAGCTGGGGAGAGCCTGGGAAGGGCCATCGAAACTTAACTCCAGGGTGACACTAGAATTTTCCTGAGTTTTTCTGTAGGAGGGCTTGTGCTCATAATTAGTGTGCTCACAGGAAATATACCTATCACTCAGCAGCATTTTAAAATAAAGTGTAAGGTGTTGCTTTGGTGAGAAGCTTTCCAAAACTGTAATCTGTGTCTGGTAAACTGAAGCTTGTATTATAACAGGTGATCGGCATCACTGCTGCGTTTGATTTCTGTGCAGGTTGTTCAACAAGTTGGTGCAGGGCCCCTAGCTGCGTTCTGTGTTTTAGGACCTGTATTGTATTGCTGGGCTGTGGAGACTGCCACAATGCAAATGCTGCATTGCATATGCACAGGTTATCTTAATCAATTCTATGTGTTCATTTGCTATAGGAAAGCTCTATATGCATATGATTCTTGAAGGATCTGAGCTCACATGAAAGGATGAAGATTTGTAGCATCTGTTTGTACACCTTACCTGCAGACTACAGAGCCAGCCGTGTTGGGCTGAGACCACTGCTCTCCTTGTGATGTGTTTTTTTTTCTGGTTGTGGATCTGTTCCCTTTACACTCCACCTTCACAAGAAGATGTACTAGGCAGTGAACTTAAGTTCTGCATGTTTGTGTTCAACTGTGCTGGTCTTTTTCCCTGTGGCTACGACACTGGGAGATAGTAAATCCTAGGCATTACTGTCCCCTTCAGTAGCTTTGGTTACCAGTGCCAGGTAGGCTGCAGTGCAGCAGGAGCTCCTTGTGTGCCTCAGATGATGCGTTTCAAGTCACCTTGCTTCAGTCTGTGAGCTTTCTCCTTGCCATTAGCAGTCTGCAGTGTAGCAGCCTTTGGAGCTGCTACCAATGGCAAGCTGAGATGAGCAGTGTGGTGGTGGCACACCTCAGCAGTGGTGGCACTGAATGGGCATCCCTCGTACGCACCTGGGCACTGGCTGATCGCAGGGTGCTGAAGATGTGTGCACCCACAGTGGCAGGCTAAAGAATATTTTGTTCAAAATTCAACTTAAAGGAAGAATTTAGTTTTAAAATGGTATTTTAATAATTGATACAGTTATTTTGGTTTTAATCAACGATCTAGACTAGTGATTTTAAAAAATATATACAATTAAAGTCTTAGCTTTGTACTGGAGGGTGGATTTGTGGCTGATTTTTAAACATAGAGCTCCCTAAATATGATAAACATAAAAAGTAAACATACCTTAGTGATTAAAGTAATTCTATTAAAACAATCTTCCTCCTCACAGGATTACAGATTGGTCTTGAAAAAAATCTTTCTTTTGCCCTTTTACAGCACAGGCAGAACTAAAAGATGTTTATTGCTGTGTTTCATGCCATTTTAAAAGTTGTGCATTGTCTCTGTTGTATTTATTTCAGTTTGCTAGTACGTTTATAATGAACTGAATAATTAGGGCTGGATACATAGCACAGCTTTTTGTTCTGCATTGCATTAAGTGGTAT
This sequence comes from Penelope pileata, assembly GCA_013396635.1. Lineage (NCBI taxonomy): Eukaryota > Metazoa > Chordata > Aves > Galliformes > Cracidae > Penelope > Penelope pileata. The sequence continues at coordinate 6,740,576 of WBMW01000972.1, forward strand.
TTTGCCAGATGAAAGCCAGCCTGGCAATGCAGAAAAGCAGCAAAACAGCCCAATTTCAGGTAACTTCAAAATGAGCACATATTTATTGTTGTGCTTCCCCAGCTTTTTGCACAATGCTATATTTCATTTTTGCTTATCTTTCACCGTCATTTTGAAAAAAACCAAACACAACTGGTTCTTACCTCTTCTTCTTCTCCTGGATTCCGAGTGTCTCTGTGTAAGCTGCCATTTTGTTCACACGTGGGTTTTACTTACCAAAATATATACATCTTTGCTTGAAATCTACATTTTAAGCAAGTACATGAAATTTGTAGAAGTTGGGATCTCTTGCCAACAAGGCTTCTCCTTAAGTGTTGGGGTTTTTTTTTTTTTCCAAATGCCAATGATTGCTTACTGTGCTACGTGAACAACATGTAACAATCAATGTGTCAGGCCCTCTACTGAGGGCAATAGAAATTGCTGCCTGTTTGGTTTATCCACCAAACTGTGGTGTCTTTTTTTTTTTAATCCTTCTATGATAATAGTATTGTGTCTAATATACTTTGTACCAATTTTTTGGCTAATTAAGGTTTGTCTTTGACTTGTTGAATTTCTTTTCAGTAGGTCATCTTCTCCTCACTACTTAACTTCAGTACTTAAGCAGAATAATGGCCGATCCCTCAAAGGTAAATATGAGTTTTCTTTCCTTCTGCTCTGCTGCTCATGCTAGTCACAAGTGTATTCTGAACCTCAGGTGATTTTTTTTTCTATATGGGCCTGTTTTGTAGGGTCTGCAACATTACACATAAAACCCAAAATTGATTTAATGTAATGCATGCTTATTATTATATTAGTGACTTTTGTATTAAGTTTAAATCCATAAGGTTAATTTCAAATTGTAAAAGGAGTCTTGTTTCCTAGCAAAGCCTTTAGCAGACACATCAAATATGACCTACTTTAAGATTGAGTACCTCTGTAGAAAACGAATTTGAAAGCTGCATATCTCTACACTGGGGTTTGTCTGTAGTTAGTTTGAGGTTTTTATTGCTTACCACAAACTGAGACAGGCAAATTTTTATTTTATATAGTATGTGTCCACAGTAGTGCCTGAAAGTTGGGTGTTTGATACAGGTGGCTGGGACAGTAATTGCAAGGGAACATGGAACAAGTCAGCAGAGTGTTTCACAGATGTATGCGTATGGCATTTTTTCACCCGTTTGTCAAAAAAGTTAAGCACAAGTTGGTGTTGTTGCCAGTGTAGCTATGCAGGAATATTGAAATTCTGGGTGTTATGCTAGTGAACAGAATAGCCATATAGTATCTGTTTAGTTAAGGCATCACCTTAAAAATTGCAAAATGTTCCCTTTAGTCCTCAGAAGAGAAGAGCAGGATGGGTTTAGCAAACGGACTCTGCACATAGTTCTTGGTACCATTGTCCCTGTGCTGCTGCGTAACCAAGTTTGTATCCCTGTGTGTTTGCAGCTGCACGAGTCATTCAGTAGGCATGGGGGGGAAGTCACATCCACAGCTGGAAGCATTTATGTTGTATAAGTATTTTTAACCACAGTCACCAAAGCTTAGGGGGAAGAAGTCTGAGTTGGACTGAGTTGTGCTGGGGATGACTGTGGAGGAGTGACATGGCTGGATGGCTGGGTTCGGAGTCATGCTGAATGGATGGTCCAGTCGGTGGCTGCTCACTAGTAGCATTCCTCCGGGCTTGGTCTTGGAGATGGTTTGTTTAATAATTTTATCAGAGATCTGAACGAGAGGATTGAGTGTAGGCTCAAGGCAGTGTGCCTAGAAAGCTGCCCGGCAGAAAGAGACATTGGGGTGCTGCTTGACAGCTGGCTGAACATGAGCCAGCAGTGTGCTCAGGTGGCCAAGAAGGCTACTGGCTCCTGGCCTGCATCAGAAATAGTGTGGCCAGCAGGACCAGGGAAGTGACTGTCCCTCTGTGCTCAGCACTGGTGGGGCCTCACCTCCAGTACTGTGTTCAGTGTGGGCCTCTCAGTACAAGGTAGTGAGTTGCTGAAGCACGTTCAGAGAAAAGCAACAAAGCTGGTGAAGGGACTAGGAAACAAGAGAGGTGAGGAGTGGTTGAGGGAATTGGGGCTGTTTAGTCTGAAGAAGGGAGGCTGAGGGGAGACCTTATCGCTCTCTACAACTGCCTGAAAGGAGGTTGTGGCGAGGAGGGTGTTGGTCTCTTTTTCTCAGGTGAGAAGTGATGGCGTGTGAGGTAATGGCCTCTGGTTGCACCAGGGCAAGTTTAGGCTGGATATTAGGAAGAATTTCTTCACCTAAAAGATAGTCAAGCATTGGAGGGGGCTGCCTAAGTGGTGGAGTCCCTGTCTGTGGAGGTGTTTAATAGACGTCAAGAGGTGGTGTTAAGGGACATGGTTTAGTGATGAAACTCAGTAGCTTAGGTTGATGGTTGGGCTTGATGACTTTGAAGACCTCCTCCAATATAAATGATTCTGTGATCCTATGATGATTCTGTGATCTCTTCCAGCCATAGCTAGAACTCAATAGCACAACTCATTTCCCTATCTACCATGTTAAACATAGATGACTGTGGGCATCCGAAGGATGTTCCAGAACATGCCCACCCCTCTTGGTTGTCTCTAGTAGCAGGCACTGTGAGCGGAGGTGATGTAACATTGTTCAACACAATCCTTCTTGGCAGTTGCAGAGTTGTACCCCTTGTGCAGTTACAGCAGTGTCCAAGCTAAGTAGGGGATGTCCATGTAGCCACTCTTGCACTTTTGCAGCACAGATAAACCCAAGGGGATGCTGCTCCTGAGAAGGAATGGGATTTTTTTTTTTTTTATTGTGGACACCTGCAGGTGAAAGCACAGTGCTGAAGCTCTAGCAGGAGCAGTTTCCTAGTGAAACAGTTTGAATCAGGTCTTAGGGCTGTATGTAACTCACCTGTAACTAGCCAGTGTGCTTACCTCTGCATCCCTTGGGTTTTCTAGTGCTTATTTTTGGGGAATTCTTGCTGGAGTGCAATGTTGCTGTCTTCCTGATATCCTCTTCTTCAGCCCACTGGGATCTACCTACTCTTACAGGTTTTAAAGAGCGTTGGAGTTGCAAGGATTTGGCCATACTTTCATCCTATGTTCACTTTGCATGAGGGAAAACAGATTCAGATTTTAAAAAAAAAAAAAGGGGGGGGGGAAGATGAATTTAAGATGGAAATCTGTTTTTCATTGACAGTCAAATGCAAATAGAAGTAGCAACAGCTGCTGAGCAGAAGATGGTTACTTCATTTCCCCATATGTGCTTTTACAGTTTTCCTCATTTTACAGCGTTGTGGGCCTTGGTACCAGAGAGGAGCCAGGCAGCGTGCTGGGGTATCACTGCATTTCTTTAGGAGCAGCCTGTTGGGCACAGGTCTTAGACCTCACTAACAAAGCTTAATCCACTGATGGCTTGTCCTGGTCAAAAATAATTATAGTAAAGTGCTGTGAATTGTGCTCAAATGTTAAAGGGCTATTTTCAAGAAAAAGTGGGCATGGGTTAATTTGTTGTAGTGTTGTTGTTAGAGCTCTTTCAGAAGGATTATAAAACACCACCAGCAAAGCAGGGCTTCAGCGGCAGGACACCCAGCTCCCTGCTGCAGTGTCAGGCCGTCAAGGTGAGAGGTTGGTTTTAGTCTTCAGCCACAAGCAGAAGCACTGCTTGGGCAGCAGAGCCAAGGCTTTTGAAGAGAGAGCCTGGCCCACAGGTGATGATGACCACACATCCAGATGGGGTTCTGGCTGTGCTCTCAGGCACCCTTTCTGCTGCAGAGCTGCTGGATGTCCCCTGCCTGCTTTCACACAGGACCAAAGGAGGAACATGTTTGCTTGGGCAGACCCAGGGTGCTCAGGGCTTTTTAGAGTAAAAGTTTCTCTCTCCTCTCAATGATTTTGCTGATGAGTCCTGAGACAGGTTTGGGAAGTGATTCTTTATCAAGGAGAGCAATTGCAAAGGAAGCCAGAACATACTGATAGTGACCCACAGCGCTGTAATTTTTCAAGATGAGTGAAGTTGCTGCGTAACTTTTTCCTATTTCTTTAGGGATGCTAGCATGCAGAAACACTACTTGCAGGTTGTAGTGTTTCTTTAATGCCTCCCATTACTTGCCAGTTTATCAAAGCGTTATTTGTGTACCAGCACTGTTTATTAAAAGGAAAAGTCTGATGGCAAGTAAGGAGTCAGGCTATTTCACTTGCTGATTATGGTAAGTGGGGGAAAGGAACAGTTTAAGTTTTTATTTCTTTTTGTCAGTTGCACTGTAAATTGTGAATTATGACTTGACAATTACAGTGGCTGTGTTGCTGCCAGAAAAGGACAAAGCAGAGAATAAAAGAAATCTTGCAAGTGCGTAGAAGAGAACTTAAAGTATGCTGATTTAAAAATGATAGAAAGTGGAAAATAATGGGGCACGTGTGCATCTTATAACCTGTGTTAGAAACAGCAGCCCATTCACTTCCCACGTTGATAAAAGCCAGCATGGTGTTCTTCAAATTTCTCCTTGACTGGGGTGAGGCTAGCAAAAATTATGTAAGATAAGAGTCATATCGACAATTCTGCAGTCTCCCTCCCAAAATTCAGTCCCACTTATGTTCAGTGATGTAGTTAATGCATGTAGTGGGGTGGGGGGGCACAGACTGCACGGGGAGTTGCTGATGCTTCACTTCAGCAGCTCCTGCCTCAGTGGTAGCTGAGCAGGATGGAGAGGCCTCTTAGTGCTGGCTCTTCCCAGCACATTGTGTTCCAGCCCTGCTACTTGTGCGTATGTACATGTGGAAATTTCAGTCTTGGCCGTCATAGCCTCAAGATGCCCATTCTGAGGTTTCAGTAATCCACTCAGTGCAGCAAATTTTACAGCAGTGTTTGTCACTGTAACTAAGTTGCTGCTGTTCATCTGAAGCTTTTTCAAGTGCCCATTTATTATGTAGATCTCTATGCCTTCTAGATGGAGCAGTTCAGTTCCCTTTCCCCCTTTGCCTTCTCCATTTGTTCTGTTTTACATGTTCTTAGTGTGAAGAATACTGCAAAGAGAGCACTTCGTGCTGAAGTTACAGAAAACAGAGAAAATGTGTGCTGAATTAGTGCAGCATTTAAGTGCATTCTTCAGTCGTGTGTATTCCTTCATAGAATGAGGGCATGAAGCTGACTAGGCGCTTTGCGTTGCCATATGTGTAATCTTTTTCTACAGACAAAAGCCACTTGTTGCTAATACCATCGTCACATGAACATCTGATTGATGTTGCTGATTCTTGGCTTCAGCTGTAGTTAAGTGAATTCAGCTTTTGTAAGGGTATCATACTTGAGATACGTGGCCGTTCTGTAACCACGTTGCTCATACGATGCCACTCTGGAATCGCTGTGTCTTAATTTTTCACTCTGTAAGAGTCACGCTGGGTCTGAATTCTTACACATTTATCTGCAGTTCTTTATAATAGACCAACATATGCAGATATAAATTCTTTTGAGTGTTCTAGGGACCTCATTTTGTCAATCTTACCCAAGTTCTAACATTTTGCTGCTTCTCCTTCACAGAATCTGATATTGATGCTGCTACTGCAATGATGCTGTTGAATACTTCCATTGAACAAGGGATGCTAGACTGTAAGCATAAGCCATCTTACTGTTTTTTCCTTCAGCCAGTAGCTACATATTTTCTTTAAAGTTTCATTAATGGGAGTATGGTTTAGCTTGTGGGTAGTAAGAAGAATCAAAAAGCAAATCTGTATTGATTATTCTTTCTGCTAGCATTAATTTTTATAGAACCACCTTCTCTTTTTTCCAATTTTTTTTGCAAAGTTCTTCCCCAGCCCTTTCTGGAGTAGATGCTAAGAAGATGCTTTTAGCTAGTTCTGTTTCTCCAGCCTTTATTTGTGATTAGCTGAAGACCATTGTCCTCTGGGGTGGTAGTAAATGTGCACAAGATATTTCAGCTCCTACATGTGCACTTCCAGCTTACCCTTGGCATTCAGCAGCCAAAGTGTGGGGTTTTTTGCAGGTGATCTCATTGAAGTATATGCTTACTGATGGATCTTGTTTTTAATAGGTGAGAAAGCTCAGCCTCTGAAGACACCTAAGAAGAGGAGTTATGGCAGCGCATTCAATCCTTCCAGTTCCATAAATCTGCAAGAAAATGATTCTGCAGCCACCAATATTGATCCAAAGGAGGATCACAATTACAGTGCTAGCAGCATGGGCTCGCAGCGTTGCGCGTCTAGGTCCAGTGTGTCTTCCCTGTCCTCCGTCGATGAGGTGTATGAATTTATCTCCAAGAACAGCCACGCTGGAAGCGATGGCAGCGAGGGATTTCACAGCGAAGTGGATACAGACGTTGACTATGAAGACGATCCTCTTGGAGACAGTGGCTATGCATCACAACCTTGTGTAGATACCTCTGAGAAAAGTCAGCCTAGCAACAAAGCACTCAAGGAGTTATGTCAAGAAATTGATGAGGAGTTGAAAGAAGCAGCGGGGTCTCTGCTCCACCTTGCTGGCATCCGAACGTGCTTGGGTTCCTTAATAAGTACTGCAAAGACCCACAGTCACAAGCAGAGGAAAAAATAGTATGTTTGTCAATGTTGAATATATACATATATTTTTTTTAATTGTGGCAATACTCTTCTACTTTTACCCTTCACAAGGGAGATCAAAGCCATAAGAGGACTCATTGCTTTTTTATTTTTGGCGCTAACTGTAATTTAGCCATTTATTTTTAAATCACTGCCTAAAGAGAAAAAAATAATTTAATCTTCTCAGATTAGAAGACATGCATGACTTGTGAAAACCTGAAAGCATACTTCTTAATGATCACTTTTTCTTTTTTTTCTTTTTCTTCTTTTAAATAGTTATTTTTATCCAGAGTTACGTTTGCTCAGATGCACATTGTGGATCGTATTGACATCTCTGCTGGCCCCATCTGCAGAGGTGAATTTTGCCCTGTCTAAGGGCTCTGACTTCCACGTAAAGGATTAAAAAGGAGGAGAAAAAAGCAAGGAGGAAAAAAAAAAAGTGTTCTGGCCTCAGTTGCCTCCTCCCACGTGCTTTCCCTTTGCTCTTCTGACTGCTCTTCAGTGGAAATGCTGGTGAGGCAGCTCGCAGGGACTGCAGTTTTCAGCACATCCAGTACAGTGGCTGAAAAACTGCAGCACTCCAGGAGTGCAGCAAGGTGTTAGGTACCCTGAGCAGAAGGGAGGAGCACAGCCCTCCCCAGCAGAGCAGGCAAGGGGTAGCTGAGGTGGGTACCACCCTCTGCTTTCTTTTTCTTTCCTGCTGCACCCTCACTGCCAACCTGCTCACTGCAGGTCAGATTCCTGAAGAAAACCGGATTTTTTTTTTTTATTTTTTAAATCTTAAGATTGTCTTGGCGGGGCAAGGGTTAGGAGGTCATTTTTATGCAGATGCACATATGCACACACACCTTGGGTGCAGCCAACAGTGAGAGCTGCCATTTGCCAAGCTTGATGTCTTCTTAGCACTGCCACTGATGAACACGTAGTAGCTGTGTTAGCAGAAGTTCTGCTGCTGCCCCACTGCCACATCTGCCCTCCTGCTCCCCAGTGGAAGAGATGGATTCAGAACATAGCAGCTTGTGCTGTTGAAAATGGAAGTGAGGCAGAGGTTTTTAGGTGGCTAGGTCATGAACGACTGCTGAAAAGAGAACTTTAACCCCTAAACTGAAACAAAATCAAACAGCATCCTTTTGAATCAGTGAACCCTAAATTGCTTTTCAAGGTTTTTTCTGGCTGTCCATACCTTTTGTTTCCCAGATCAGTGTGCCTTGTGCTCTGTGAATCCTTTCAGCCTCCTGCCACATGCAGTGCATCTAACAAGCAAGGCCAGCCCCTGGCCCTTGGGTGTATGTCATAACTCAGGAGGACCTCTCATTTTTGGGAAGGAATTCCTTCACAGTTCATTTTTGCAATAAAAGAATCTCTTTAGAGTTCCCACACATCTTTTGGCCAAAAACGTTTTAGTGGTATGGTGAATTTTTTCCTCTTATTTTTTAATTTTAAACAAGTGATGATTGCTGTTTTCTTTTTTTTTTTTCTTTTTAAATAAGGTAAAAGGTTTTCTGTTCAAAAATGGGTACGCAGTTCTGTTGGAGTGGGTTTTAACAGTTCTGTAACATAAGGATGCCTTAAGTATGTTTCAGAATCTTGGACAACTACAAAAGGTCATCTTTCCTGTTTCTGAAGGGTAACGTGATGTGCCATAAAGTTTTTAGCTAACACATTAAGCTGTTGTTTCCAGCAGGTGTTGGACAAAGCTGGGTAAGAATTAGAAGTAGGAAGCCAGTGTCTGCTGTTTCGGTTGTTGAAGACAGTGCTGGGTTCAGCCAAAAGCTAACCTTTCCCTCGTGGAGTGTTTTTGTGGCTCTTTGTGGAGGCCTTTTGTAGATCAGTGTTTTTTCTTATTTGTCAATCTTGTCATGAATACTGCCATAAACTGTCTACTTTAAATATGAATACAGCCGTGCTGCTGAAGGTCTGTTGCTCTGAGGGCCTGCTTCAGTGCCTCTTGAAGACAATAGTGGTGCTCCCACTGATTTCATGGCTGTTGGATCAAGCCTGAAATATCTGAGGTTCTTTTGTAGCATGTTTTGGAATTTAAAGCCAACTTTTTTTTTAAAAGCACAAACACTAGAAAAGTCTTTTTCTTTTTTTCCCCAATTACTTCAGTTTTAAGAATGAAGTGATTTATTTCTTGAAAGGGAAGAAAAGTACTCTGATGCATTCCTGCTTTGTGTGAACACCCATTTGTCTACACCTGTAACAGGACAACATTCGTTCAGACGTGTGTGTCTTCTGGATAGCACCAGTGGTGCATTAGCCAGTTAGATCTGGTGTTGGACGTGTTACCGATGGCTAGTAGGGGAAAACTTGCTATTTCAAGGAGAGTTCTGGAGAAATGCAGTGGTTCTTAGGATTTCTGGATGTGGAGATGTGAATGCTTGGGGAACTGCTTTTGCTCATAGTTTGCTTTTGCATTTTGATGGAATACTGCGAAGGGCCGAGTCTGTGTTGATGCAGAAAATGAGGATTCACCTGCACAGGTGGTGTTAGCAGTCTGGAAGTTTGCTCAGTGCCATGACTTCAGCGGGGTGCTGCTGAGGAAGGGTGCCATGTGGCTTCTGCTGGAGTTGGTTGCAGCTTTTCTAGAGCTTCCAGTGAGAGCCGGATTAAGGTCCAAGTACTTGGGAAACCGTGGTCATACTCAGCTCCATGGCTTGGTTTGGTTCTGAGCTTTGTTTGGCCTTGGATAGCATCTGAGGAGGGTTTTCCCAGGAGAGTGGCTGTGCTGTGACTAACCCCGAAGCTGCTGGTCATGGCTTCCGTGTTACTGAAGGTGTGGGGCTGGGAGGCTACCAGTGCATTTAATGGCCATATGCGACGAGCAATAAAACCACGCTGATGAGTAGCTGACAGTGAGAGCTGCGTCCACCCTCACAGCCTCCAGAGGAGAGAACGGAAGGTCAGAGAATAGCTGCGGTTCCTTTCGCTTCCATAGCTAGAATTGGGTTTGGGTTAGTTCGCCGCCTGAGTTAAAGACCCCGGTGTATATAGTATAAATGGAGTATAATTAAAAGTTATTTTGACTGTTGGTGGGTTGGTTTTTTTAGTGACATATGTAAAATGTTCATGCCAATGGTTGACTCGAATATACTTTAACAGCAGTTAAAAGGCAACAAAAGTATTAACGAGCCACATTCAATCCTTTAAATAACAGTGGAGAAATGTATGAGACCGGTGTATACAGGAGGCTGCTCTGCTCTGGATAAATTCCCATCCGAACACTGTACAAACCTGTACAGGTCTTTCAGACTCCGATACTAAATTATTCTTTTTCTGAAAGTTGCCTCAAATGTTCCAAAATCTAACTTCAAAATGGAAGACGCATAGTTTGCAGCTTCTCACTAGACTGAAAAGGAAGAGCTTTGGTCAAAGCAAACTACACTCATCCATGTTAATAATGGTGTAGTCAAAATATTTATTGAAAAGAAAAAGTAGACTATTTTAAATGTTGCACCTGCCATTATATCTTAAAGCACATTCTTCACAACTAACTGCCAGTGCCATTATCAAGTCTGTTTTATAAATGTACATTTCTTCAAACTAAAAAGTGCATAATTAAAAGTATTATGTTGCTGCCATATAGTGATATAAAACATTTTATAATTGCCAATTCATTGTAACTATTATTTATTTAAAAGTGAATTGTAAGAATGCTTTCTGATCAAATGAACCAGAGTTGTTTTTAAATTGTTCCCTTTAGCTTGTTTCTAATGTAGCATAAGCAATGTCCTTGGGTTTGTTTAGAATAATTTTGCCAGTAGGTGACCAGTTCTAACCCTTGTTCCTCCACTTTAGTCCTTTACCCGTTTTAAAGAATATTTACAGAAGTTTAGTTTTTTGTATGCTAATCTCTGTTAATTAAAATGTTTATAAAGTTTATTTTTACCAAAGAGATGCAATTCATTATGACAAAATATTGCAGAATAAACTTTGTTTTATAACATTTGTGACTTTTCTGCCCACATTTTTCATTCAGATGATCAAAGGGGCTTTTATAAAATAAACAGCATTGCAAACAGAAAGCGCTGTGTTCTCTCTTTATCGACAGATCTCGGTGTTGGGCTCAAGGGTGCTCCGAGAGCCCCGCATTTCCCTTTAAGCCTGTTCCACGAGACTGGGTTGGTTTGGAAAAACAAAACCAAACCAATGTACTTCACTGTAGGTCTCCACTTGGTTAAGAACGTTGCATGCATGTGGAAGTAATTGCTGTGATAACTGGACCCTCTCGGTTCCCAGCAGGATGTGTGTTCAGGTGAGTCCATCCCTCACTGGCCTGTAGCATTTGAAGTATGTCCTATTAAGGCTGGGATTTAATGGAACTTGAGGAATGTTTTGACATCTTTGAAATTGCTGTAATGCTGCTGCACACCTTCTGCCCTCCTGTGAGACCTGGTTTATTTTGCTTTTTGGCAAAAAAGTTCATTTTTTTTTCTGATGAATTATCGGTGATTTAGTTTTGCATCCATATCGCTGCAGTTAAGCTGCTTGTTTGACACCCAACGCTCAGCAGTGTAGTATGGGATGGATAATTTTCAGAGCATATCCCTGGGTAAGGCTGCATAGTTCTCATGTGGTGTTGTGCTGAGTATTTACCTCCCCTTAGCTATGGTTTATGGGATCTGTTGCATCTCTATACAGAAGGCCTTACGGAAGGCAAGGCATGCGGGCAGCAACACCCTCCTCCAGCAGCAGGAAGGCAGTGCTCCCCATCCCATTTCCCACTTGGCTCAGCTCGCTTCCTGCTCCTGGGCCAGATCTCCTGCTTGAATGGGCACACGCGTGCACCCTCCCAGTGCCTGGGAAGCAGCACTGTCAGGAGGTGGGAGAAAGCTGCTTAAGTATTCCTTCCAGTGTGGTTCACACGGACATTACTTTTCCTGGACCAAAGCTAGTTTAACGCCTTAATCCTGCTGGAAAGCATGAGGGTGCACTGCGAGGAAAGCAGAATGTGATTGTAGGCAGTCATGGAAGAGGGAATCTAAATGCCACGGGCAGAGGCCGTCCTGCAGTCCCATCGAGATGGCACATCAGAGCAGGGAAACAAGATGTGACGTGATGCTTTCACCTCTTAAAAGCAGCCATCGGTGTCCTATTTTTATTCTTTTTTTCTTTTTAACCTACAAGTACCGCTGGGTGAGCTTCTTCTGCAGGATCTGATGGCAATACAACAGCTCTATTGCAGCATTTGAAATGACATGCGTTAACCAAGCCTTGCCTTCATCACCATACCAAATCATGTTTAGAATCCGAACCACTGCAGATTCTATATGCGCTACTAGTAGCCTCAATTTAGTGTTCATCTTAATACACTGCTAAGAGAGTGACTGCTCTAGATTGGACAAAACCACAGCTGAGAATCATGTATGAATTGTTATTGAGGGTATTGCGTTAAGAGAGCCTTAAGTTTTGTTGTTAAATGTCCCAAGAGTTTTTCTCTGTCACAGCTTTGCTGGGAGCTGCCCTCTGCATGGAGCCACAGCTCCTGAAATAAAGCATTGACTGAAGCAGTTGCCAGTTGTGCCACCTGTATTTTAAGGACAGTTGTTCAGGATGTATTTCATAGATAGACAACCACTTAAAAATAAATCTAATCTAAATTTGACACAGTGTGCTGATACTTTGTTAGATCTTGAGCTTCCAACTACCTGTAGGTGTTCTTAATTCGAGTGTTCTCTCTGTGTGTCTATACATATGTGTGTGTATATATATATAACAGAGAACACCTGGCATGCTTAGTGGTAATCACACATGAGTATCAGTAAAAGTCCAGCAGTGTTACTACAAACTTTCCCGGTGTGTCTGGACATAGAAACTTCTGGTTTTGGCTGCAAGTCGTTCTTGCAGCTGAGCCAAGGCAGCACTCTGCTTCAATTTTCAGTCTTCAGGTGGGGTGGGTTTCTTGTTCTCCCTGTTCTTGGAGAAGGCTCCCCTGAAACCTCCTGCTCTTACAGTTACAAACCACTTCAGCTAGCATCATTAACTGTCCCCTGCCAGTGTTTGTCTAAAGAGCTTCGTTAAACACGAGAGTGTTTATTTTCCCATTGCCTCAGCACAAAAGCAATCATTCCCCTCCTTAGGCTCTTGAGCTACTGAACAAACCAAGACTATTCCCTTTCCGTTCTGAAGACATGATCTGCATTCCTCTGAGCTCAGTCCCCGTTTGCACTCAGCGTGCTGCCACATGCAGGGCAGGAGCTGCGGATGCTCCTCGGGAGTGCCCCTGCTTATTGCAGCCAGCCTCGATGCCTCCCTGCCTTTGTAGTTCTTTTGCCTGGTGTGTGCCTGCCTTCTCCTGGCCTTCATCATGGGCACATGCTGTTGACTTATCCTGTTACCAACTAACATGAACGGTATCTTTGTTCTACTCTGTTGCTTCCAAACCTTGAGGCTGCAATTGGCCTCTTCTCCCGGGCAGCTAGCGATGGGACAAGAGGGAATGGCCTCAAGTTGCACTAGGGGAGGTTCAGGTTGGATGTCAGGAAAAGCTTTTTCTCTGCGAGGGTGAGCAGGCACTGGAACAGGCTGCCCAGGGAGGTGGTGGCGTCACCGTCCCTGGAGGTGTTCAAGGTACGTCCGGATGTGGAACTTGGGGACATGGTTGAGTGGGTGATCTTGGTGGTAGGTGGATGGTTGGACTAGGTGATGATCTTGGAGGTCTTTTCCAACCTTGATGATTCTATGAAGCAGCAGAGAAGTTTGGTACTTTGAGACCAGGAACTCTGTTTCAGGAGATGTGTCCTGATCCTGGTTATTCACGGTTGCTCCTTGTCACCTTTCTGCTTACCTGGGAAATTTCCTTCTGGCACAGCTATCTTAGGCTGTGCTTAACCACCTCCTCTTCCTCCCCGTAGTCTGCAAGGACAGGGATCAGTACAAGCACTTAAAATTTTGTGGCATTTTGTCAAATCTTTTTCCAAAGAACAAACAGCATAGATCTAATGCAGTTCTTACATCTAGCAAATAAAGGAAAAACAGATTTTTCAGCCATTAGATGTATTTTGCAGCTCAGCTCATTTTGCAGTTACCTACAGGGATGTTTTTGCTGTTTTAAACATCGAGGACAGATCAAAGGTGTTTTTGTCTCAGGTCCTAATAGGAGATGCTACATTTGCCATCATCACACTTTCAGTCATCAGAATGACCGCCTTCAGCCAGATACCGCTGTGCTCTTTCAACACCCGCAAAAGGACATTCAATTTATTAAAATTGTGCATGTTTAGCTGAGCGTTGCTTTTATGCTGGTTGTCATAATCTCCATTTCTACAGATTCTTGACTGTCCAAGACCCGATAGGCAGCCTCCCAGATTGGGCTGGATGCACAGTTTTTGCCTCCATTCCTGAAAAGGTGGTGGCAGTTACCTACTTGGGTATCTCCATGCCTACAGATGTGGGTTGGATCCTCTCAGCCCAACCTCAGGAGCACTTGGGCTCTCAGCTGGGATGCAGGTGCTTTGGAAAACCAACAGGCACCTCTATCCACCTCTACCCAGCATTACCTATAAAAGTTGATCATGTCTCAAAGGCATTTTTGGTTTAAATGGTTATTTTGGTTTCTCACTGTTTTAAATGCCCAAATTAGCTCAGCAAACAGATTATTCGGTTATTTTCAGGAAGGGCACGTTTCCTTCTCTCTCATAAGCATGGTTTTTGAACTGCTGGTGGAGGATTCCACGCTCTGAACACACAGCCTGACCTCCACAAACTGCAGGCGTTTTTCTGTTCTTTGCTTTTGGCTGTGGGTAATTTGAAAAGATTAAAGCTCCACCTGTTGTGCTGGACTATGGCACCTGCCAGAACACCCCGCTGTCTCGCAGGGGGTCTGTGAGCCCTTCCTCGGGGCACATAACGTGTTGGCAGAGCTGAGCCCTTTCAAAAGAAAAGCCAGATGTTTCCTTAAGCCTCCAAGTGGCAACACAGCTATTGTGCTGCGTGTGATGGTGTTGCATGCTACCTTAAAAAAATGCTGCTGCTGTGCTTCATGATGTCACCTTGACCCAATCATAACCCATTTCTGCTAGCGCAGCGCTGGCTCCCCAGAGAAGCATCGCAGAGTGACAGCAGCATCCCATGCAGTCGTCGCTAAGCAACAGGATTCAGCTTTCAGCAGGATCTAATTTTAAAGTATTTAACCCTAGATCTGTCAAGGCTCATTATTTCCAATGTGGCTGTTAATCCCTACTTGTTGGTGTCTGAAGCACTGCAGCTTTGCAGACACCCTGGTTCTTGTGGTATATATTTTATATGTGCCACCTAGCGCCTCGCAGCGAGGGGAAGCACAAGAACCCGGGGCAGATCTTGATAGAACATTTCATTTTGGTGCTGATCTATGCACAGAAATAGTGGGTGCAGTCCGGAGTGGAAAACAGCGCACTGTCATTCTGCAAATCTTCCTTTTGTTGCGTGCTTCCTTGAGTGGCTTGCTCCCACTTTCTCTCTAAGGAATACCATTTTCCAAATGAATGGGTGCTTATGGATGGATAGGGGCCAGTCATACTTTGGCTTCCATTTTTAGCAATATTGTGTGTCCTCTTACTATTAGCTGAATTTCACCGAGGTTCAGCAGCTGTCTTATCTAAAAACCATTCCCAAATGTTGCTGTCATTGTGAAATGCAGCGTGGTTGTTTTTTCTTCTTTCTTTTCCCTTTTTTAAACTGGAAAACTTCAAAGAATATTTACAAATCACTATGAAGTACCAATGAGTGTATTCTCTAAACAGCTTGCTACATTTTATTTCTGTCTAAAGTGTAGAGGCCTGGAAGCCTATTTTACAAAGAAGAAAGTATTTTGGACTGTGTCGTTCCTTGATTAATGAACACACGTCTCCGTAAGGTGCACTCCAGTTTGCTGCTCGCTTCTTAAAGGCACATGGTATTTCATTCAGCTGACAAACGCTGCATTCACTTCTCACCTTACACTCTTCATTATCCTCCTTCTTTTATCTTTCTCTATGAAATTGGTTAATTTGGCTCACTGGAAGCAATGCACATTGTCCTCGTTTTGGTTTCTCCAGCCAAAGAGCAAGACTAGAATTTGAGTGCAGGAGGACTTATCTGGGTCAATGTTTTTCAAATATGGCCCTTGCAAGTACGGAAAGAAGAAAAGAAAATGGGATGGCAGAGTACAGGTAGACCTTCAACAAAAGATGGCAGACCCAGGGAAGAGTCATTTGCCTGGAAGAGGTGAAATTCCACACTAAAAAAATGGAAGAAAAACTTCCTGCTGTTGCAGAGTTCTGGTGTTAAATGGAGCAAACACCAGCACAGCTTTTCTGTGAAGATACAAAAGCTGCTGCTGCTGCACCAAGGACTGGTACGGGCTGTCCTGCAGTGGGACCAATCCCCAGGGAGAGGAGTCTGGAGACTGTGAAAAAAACTTGCATGAGCTGCAGAGTCAACCCTGAACTGTCACAGGCGGCTGCTTGCTCAGTTTTTCCATGTTCTCGTTCTCAGTAATTTCTTTCTATGCAAAGACACCACTCCCCCGGTCGTGCACACACCCTATAGATGACTCAAGCCACTTATCCTATGGGCTGGGAAGGGACAAAGAGGCAGAGAGACTTGTTTTCATTTCTATTTTTAAATGCTACGGAAACACTGAAATTATGATAATGAAGACTACAAATAATGAAACTGCTCTGTGAAGTGCGTTTCCGTACATGTACCGCACTTTTTTTTTTTTTTTTTTGAGTGCTTGGCTCTTTTAAATTTTATCAGAATAATCAGATTTTGCAAGAGGTGAGAGGTTATATATAACAAAAGGCTTGCTACAGAGCCATCGTGAGAAATAACGAGCGCGTATCGTGAGCACATTTCCTGCTGTTCATACTTGCCGTTGCTAAGATAACAGAAACAAAACATCAGTTAGGGTGTTTGCAGCTTCTGAGGATGTGGTTTATGCATTTCTTGTGATAGTCTGATGACTGAAGATGGCTCCCTTCCAGGCATTTTTGAATTTTTTCCAGACTTTAGAAACCCTTTTGTTGTGAATACTTGAAAGCATGTAAGTGATGACAATGAAGTTTATTTTCCCAAAGCACAGAAAACATCCTGCATGATTGAAAATACATTCTGTTTATTTCTCTGTCTGCACCTATTTGCAGGATAAGCAAAGAGCGAGTTCTGATTAACCACACAGAGGGGAAAGCGCTGCTGAGCAGGGAAGGGAGGATAAATGACCCTGAAAGCAGAACATACCCAAACAATCACTGTAATTCCTAAATAAATTATCTGTCTTGAGACACCACCTAGCATTCAACAGCCATTGTACCAGCTGCTGGGCACAGACGTAGGAAAAGGACAACCTCTGATTCACTGTATATCCTTTGCTCTCTGTTCTCCCCAGTGAGAGCCAACAAGACAAGCAAAAATGCTATGACCCTTGTAAGGGATTATGTTGTCCAACAGGCTTCAGCTTGCATCGAGTCTTGCTGTGGTAATGTGTTCTTTTACTCATGTGGGTGGACTTGCAGGAGACAATATTTTGGGGGTCCTGTGGCAACCACACCACACTACTTGGCATTCCACTCGGCTGACCTCTCTTGCTCTGGTCTCATGATGACAGAGTCAGGCCTAAGCAATTACATACTGGGTCACTGATGGGCAAGCATTACTACACAGCACCGCAGCACCTCTCTGGTGCAATGGCTGGGCAGCCTTGCTCTCTGGGGAGAGGCAAGGATTAAGACAGCGCTTGAGAGGAAACAGCACAATAAGGACATTTTTCATAGCTGCAAGAAGGGGAAATAGCACTGCAAATGATTGCAATGACAAATCAAAAGGATAAATCTGAGAATCAGTGATGAGAAAGTAAAAAATTAAAAGACAACTTTTGCTGCCTGCATGCTTGAGGACCTTTGACTCAGCCTGTTTAACAAGCACCACCGTGGAACAGTGACAAATTGCATTGTATGTTGCTAACAGTATGTGGGACTGCAGGACCCGTGAAAACCTGGTTAAGAGACAGCACCTCTTTAAAATACAGGAGGCCAGCATGGTGCTCGGAGTACGTTGAAGTAGAGCTGATTCTGATCAGCCTGAAAATCCCACAGACAACTTAGCCTTTCACCAGTAAGAGCACCCATATTTTGACCCACTAGGTCTGCTCGTGTTTTAAGAAACTGGCATTGCCTCCTATGATAAATACTCTTTATAATGTATGTTCTGTTCTTGCCATTCTATGTGGATGCAGGCAAATGAGGCCCATGTTCCTCCGCCAGTCAGAGTCACTGTTGTAGTCAGTGGAGAAGCATTTTGCTTTGCTACAGCTGCACACTGTAGTTCCCCCAGCTCCCTTCCCCAGCTTTCAGCTGTGAAACCTCTCTGCCAGCATTCACTGCACCAGATACGAGGAGAAAATTCTATCACAAAAGCATCTTTGAACACACCACAGAACGGGAGCATCACGTTTTGCAACATACGCTCAAAGCATTTCAGCCCAGCGTTTCAGGAAAGATACATCCTGGAAAATCAAACCCGAAAATACCGGCTTAGAATCAACTGTAAAGGTTTTTAATAATTTGCCGGTATAAAATTTACCACACTGAGATGTCAAGACATGCCACGCGAAGCGAGGCGTTACTGAGCCCTGTGTGCTGCCCAGCAGTCGCAGTGTGCTTCCAAGTACTTTGCTGTGCACTTCAGCAGGGAACACAAAACAGAGTAGGAGGAGTAGTCTACCCTGACTTTACTGTTAAAAATCAGTTTCCTTATTCCAGCATAACTATTAAAGCTCTTCTGGTCAGGCAGAACAGCAGCAAGATCATTTGGATGAATGGTGATAACACGTATTTTGTCTGGGGTAACCAAGTACATGCACTATGAGGTCTTCAGATTCTGCATGAAGAGCGCTCATGGTGCGCACGCATGTAAACATATCGCAAATTTGAGGATAAAGAGGAGGCAGTGGTCTCTAAAGGCGGACGTCTGAACACTGGGGAAGCCCACAGAAGGCTCTGAACCCTGCAGACCAGCCTAGGAAGTGGTAGAAACGGAAGAGCCAAGCGCCGTGCAGACCCAGCGACCCACACGGGCGGGCGGCCGGGCCCGCGGCTCCCCCTAGCGCCAGCACTGCTGCCGACGGGCCGCCCCCCCGCCCAAGGGCCCGGCGGCTGTTGCTATGACAACAGCAGCGCTGGGACCGCCTCCCTGGGGTCACGCGATCCACTCCCCTCCGGGCCGCCATCTTGGAAGTTGCGTCAAGATGGTGGCGCCGGGGACTTAAGCTCCGCCCACGCCGGAGGGTGGGCGAAGAGGTGACGTCATCGCGCTGCCGCCGCACGAACCCGGAAGTGCGTCTATCTCTGGTGGGCGTGCGGGGCCGGAGGCTGCGCCGGCGCTGGGCCGGGGGTGGGGATGGCGGCCACGGCGGAGCTGCAGGGGAAGTACCAGAAGCTGGCTCAGGAGTACTCCAAGGTATCAGGAGCCTGTCCTCCGTGTTCCGCGGGCAGCAGCTGCCGCCCCGCTCCAGCCTCTCCCCGTGCGGCCGTTACGTGCCGCCCCTGTGAAGGGAGGGGGCCTCGCTCTGCCCGCCGCCCTGGGCCGCTGTGCCCCTCTTCCTGAGGAGAGCACACCCGTGGGGGGGCTGCGGGGTGCTTGCAGGCACGGGGGGAGCACGGTGTTACTGCTCAGGCCATGGTGGCCCTGTCTGCAGAGCATCGTGCAGCAGCAGCTGTGCAGCTGCTCTGGGGAAGTGAAAGGAGCAGTGCTTCCCCTCTGCTCCCTGCCTCTCGGTCAGGCACGAGGCTCAGTGAGCTCCTGAGTGCCAGTACTGAGGGGCTGTGCTTACCCACAGGCTTACTCTCGCTGGTGGATGCAGATGCTCGGTAGTCTGGGGGTGCTCATGGGGGTGCTGCAGGCTCTTGGCAGTGAGGACCCTTGGTTTCACACTTGTCCCATGCCTCTTCTCATCCTTCTGCAGCTGCCTAAGGTGACTGCTTGCTTCTGATTTCTCGTGCTCCTTAAGGCAGTGTTCACAAAGACTTTTGTGCAGTAGCAGAAAGTGCTTTTTCTTTCCAATGTGTCTGAAATTACTCTCTAAATGCTGGGAGATAATGCTTAATCCAGAGCTTTTCTCTTTGTTCACTTGCTAAAAAGAAGATGAGGCCATTGGTTTTGGTTGTCTTAGTTCTTTTATAGCCTTGGGAAACAAAGACATCACTTAATTTCCATCTATCTCAGCATCAAGGAGCTTGGTACAAGACGCTGACCGTATTTGACACCTTTCCCTAGATTACAGAATGAGGCATCATTGAATACTATTCTCCTTGGAGCTGCTATGGATGGCCATACAGAATCTAAATTGTTCCCAGGTAGATATGTATTTCTTAATGTTCCCACAAGGTGAGTTTAAGATAACTGAACTGGCTTTAAGGTTTTGTCTGTCATAGATTTTGTCTGTTCATATTTCTTGTTGCTTTCTGCGGTGGTCCTGCTGTGCCTTGGACACTAAATGTGCCTCAGGATGAGATAATTGAGGGACTTTGCTGCTTCATCCCTGAGTGAAGTTTTGCTATGTGGGCCTCGTGATGATGGCTTCTGGATATTGCAGCTACTGGATCCTCTTTTAGAATCTCCTTGTCCAAAAGCATTCTTTGAGCTTTTATCTTGTCACTGTCAGCCTGCAGTGTTCCACTGGTTGTGGGAACTTTTTTTGGTTTTATTCCATTTCTTGTGGAGCAACCCCATAGCATTGTAAGATCACCTTTGCAGATAATTCCTTTTCATGCAAATAGTCTATTGCTGGGTTGGTTGTTTATTGTGTACAGGTGGAAAAGGAGAGTGGTCCCATAAGGCTGTTTGCCTGTTCACTATTTGTGCTGTGGAAGCAAGGGAAAGGGGCAGATGTGAGCTCAATGGATTAAGGAAGTGACAAAGGAAGTACCTGGATCACTTTCCCTCTTAGCTCAGAGCAGTCCAGAAGAAGGGTCTGTGTTACCAGAAACGTTTCTTCCCCTTGAGTTACAGCTTCTTGCTCATTCATACAGCCCTAATGGAACCTGTAGTAAGAGAGCTCTTTCAACTTGTGACAGCCTTTGGTGGATCACACTTCAGCTTAGATATCCTGATGCAGTGTAATTGAGCCTGCTTCATTTTGTTTCATCGCTGCACCTTGTGCTGTTCTGGCTGTGGCAGAAGGAGGAATAGAAGGCTGCTGCACTGCTTTTTCTTGCTGGGGACACCCTGTGCATGGAAGTCTCTGTGGTGCTCTTGCAAGTTTCTTCTCTTCCTTTGTGATGCCTGAGCAGAGCAATGGGAGTACTGCAGGGCAAAAGCCTGCACTTAGCAACGTCAATTGACTTTGGACCTTCTAAAATATATTCAGTGATCGTATTGAAAAAGTTTGCTGTTGTTATTTGACATTGAATCTTGCCTTTTATTCTTCTGCCAGAGGTGTTCCTCTGTACAGTTGTTCCTTTGTACAGTTCCAGACTGTACAAACTCCTTTAATTTGTATCTGCAACTAAAACATGTCACATGAATACAAACTACCATTGAAGAATCTGGGATTCAGGCAATCATGAAGAAATGGGTAGATGGAGCTGCTGGTATCCTTACTGCCACAGGGTAGAGATGCTCTGTGAAGTGACTGGGGAATAGATTTACTGAGTCACATTCCACCCGTAGTGATTTTAGCTCAGATTTGTGAACTTCATAAGCAAGTCTGAGAAGACGTTTTCTTGTATGCTCTTTACTTATTTTCCTGAAGTGTTTGTCAAGCTGTTCTCTGGATTGTCTGCTGTTGCCGATAATGGGTATTTTTCCTTCTAGTCTAGCCAAGTTCTTCTTGAATTGAAACAGATTTTGACTGTTTGTTCTGAGCTTGTCTTGTGTTGCTGAGCCAGTCATAAACAGTTCTGGGGAGAGGAGGGAAGAGTCAGAAGTAGCAATGAATTCAAGCAAGAAGTTGCAACTTTTTCATAGTTGTTTACAGTTCTTGAAACTGTAACTGTATGTTAGTAACTAATCTTCATGGTAGTTATTAAGCATTCTGTTTCACTTGGCTCAGGAAGTTGGGCTGATAAAATAACATCTTGTTTCTAGTCAGTTCAGGATACAAATTTGATACTAGTTTTCAACCTATAGCTATCTACTTTAATAGAGTACTTTGAGCATGGACATCTAGTGCTGCTATGAAGGTATATGATCTTTATGCACGTTCTCATGAATGGCTGTTGTTTGTCCTGCATAGTTACTGGCATCTCTTTATTTTTCAGCTTCGAGCTCAGAACCAAGTACTGAAAAAGGGGGTTGTAGATGAGCAAGCGAACTCTGCGTCTCTGAAGGTAATCTCCAAAAACTGCTCATGTCAGATGTATTAAGCTGTGACTAAATAGGTAAATGGAAGGGTATTTTTAACTTGGTATTGTGATTAGAAGAATAAAGAAGGAAACTAGTGTAGTAAGAATTTCGGTTCTGCGACTGCTATGTTTGTTGTTCTCTGTACGTGCTGATATTGTGGAAGTAGAAGGCTGCTTCTTAATGATTAATTTATAGAATGAAGTATCTACTTGAGATCTGCAGGCAGCTAAAGGAAGTAAAATCTGTTTTTTAGTGTACAAGCAATGCTTTTTGCCTTGTCACTGTTCTAGTATGGAAGAAAGCAAATTTTTTAATGAGATCTTATGATGCTTCTTTATTAAAATCATGTATGAAAGTTTGTGAAATTTTTTTAAACTTGTTGGTCACTCAGGAGCAACTGAAGATGAAGGATCAATCTCTGAGAAAACTGCAACAAGAAATGGACAGCTTGACCTTTCGAAATCAGCAGCTTGCCAAACGAGTGGAGTTACTTCAAGATGAGCTTTCTTTAAGTGAAACCAGGGGCAAGAAGAACAAGGTATATG
The DNA here is from genome assembly GCA_013396635.1 of Penelope pileata. Taxonomy (NCBI): domain Eukaryota; kingdom Metazoa; phylum Chordata; class Aves; order Galliformes; family Cracidae; genus Penelope; species Penelope pileata. The sequence goes on from WBMW01000972.1 coordinate 6,762,984, forward strand.
CGAAAAATGCAAACAATTTGCTTAGCAGAACTCTTCCTCACCTGTCAATGTTTTATCCCGATTTCTAGCAGCAGTTGTTACACCAAGACTTCAGCTGTATATTTTTGTCAGAACTGTAGTTGTTACCTGGTGTACTAGTGGAAACTTCTGCAGAGTAGTTAAGCATATATGTTAAGTAGTTCATCACTTCTCTTTCTAGTGCATCTGCTAGCTGATAGTGAATTGCTGTCTACCTTTCCAGATACTTATTAAAATGTTTAAATGGTGAGGAAAGGTCTTGGAGCTCTGTGATTAATTTACTGCCCTGGAGAAAACTGACTGTCTTTCTTATCTCTGCTTCCCACCTCATTGCTCTGTAATCTTGATGTAAATGTGTAACTCTTTAACCTATGACTGTAGCTTTTGTGGTAGACTCTTACATGAAATCTAAATTTTCAGCTAGTTTTCTTTATATTTGAAAATGACAGAATAATTTCAGTACTGGGATCTCTTTGCCAAAATGCTTGCTGATTAAATTTAGTTGTATCTTGTTCTTCAGAAGTCTAAGACTGGCCACAGCTTCTGTAGGTAATATCAAAATTTCAGGCATGGTCTGTCTGGACTTAAATAATTTTCTCAAGCATCCTTTGATACTGTCCTCATATGAAGAAACATCTCTTGAGTCGTCTATTTTCCTTGGATATCCCCCAAAATGTGGGATATCAGCAGTGAAGGCTGATGTTAAAAAATAAAATAAATCACACAACTGATTGAGGTGCTCATCTTCCTTTCTTTTCCCAGACATCTGTGCTTTTATTATCTGCTTGCTTGACAAGCATAGTGCCTCTGGTGTGCATTATTCACCACAGTAGACTCTGTACAGCATTCTACCACTGTACAGTAAAAACAGTGTGAAGGAATAAGTGCTGCTTTTAAAGCTAATGCTGTGTGCATTGTATGTATCTTTAGATGTTAGTTTTGGTAAGATATTCATGTGGTTCCATTGGGAATTAGTGATTGTGATGTGTTTTCAGACACTCAGGAGTGTGGTTTGGGATATACCTGCATAACTGGGGATAATGTGTGCATCTCTTTTTTTTTTTTTAGAAAAGTGCAGAATCTTCATCTCAATTGAGTCAAGAGCAGAAAAGTGTCTTCAATGAAGATCTTCAGAAAAAGATAGAAGAGAATGAACGACTGCATATACTTGTCAGTAGGATTTTTTAGTCTTTTGTGTTTGACCGGTTTTATCAACTAAAAAGATGAAGAAAATAAGATAGCACCTGAAAACGAGCATGTTTAGATGTTTAGTTGCATGCAAAACAGTAGATTAGATCAGATAGTATTGCTTATAAATATGCTCCCTGGCAAAGCGGAAAGTATCTTGACTTAAGACAGCATGTGAAATATTTCATATAACAATGCTTTTTTTCACATAGATTTTTAACTTCTAGCAACAGCTAATTACTGAAAGTAGTCATGTAGTTGGTACCGAGTTGGAAACTTTTAGATTCACTAACAGTTCTAGAGTTGCTTTAAAGCTTTAAATATTTTCTGCAAGTTGGCATAATCAAATCAAGAATACATTTCACTTTGGTTTTTGAAACTGAAGCAAAAAGCCTTGTGGTTCAAGTTTAATTTCTCAAAATTCCACCGGTAATATTTTGTGTTTGATATTACAGATCTTTAATAAGCACAAAGTACTTTGTTCTCGAATCTCTTTTTCCCCAGTAAACAGCAGCATAGAATTCCTACGGGTACTTGTTTTGAACCCGGACTGGCTAATTACAGTAGTGTAATTCATAGGACTAGATTCTGTAGTAAAATGAAACTCACATGAAATCCGCTTTTCTCATTTCAGTTCTTTGAAGCAGATGAGCAGCACAAACGTTTAGAAGCAGAGCTGAGATCTAAACTTGAAGTTTTGGAAACTGATGCTGCCCAGCATCAAGCTGTGGTGGACAGCTTGACAAGGAAATACACAGATACCATAGAAAAGCTGCAGACTGATAAAGCCAAATTGGAAGTAAGGACATTGTCTGTTATGTGATGAGTTTAAAAAGTTTTGAAATGTTTTACTGTGTCAGTAATTACATTGTGAGATTATCTTCTTGCATAAAGATCAAGTCTCAGACACTAGAAAGAGAAGCTAAGGACTGTAGGCTTCGAACTGAAGAATGGTAAGTGTTTTTTAATCAAGTTTTCTTTGTATTAAATAAAAGATTATTTTCTTTGTTTCTAAAGAGTAATAATGTTTTAAAAACAAGTTGATAAAACTGAAAATACAGATCAAAAGCATGTTATCAAGATGATGTAGGTCCAACCCCTCTTCTTTCTGCTGAGTATGTAACTAGACAGTCAATTCCAGAGGCAGCTTCTTACTAAGCCATTTTGTCTGCCAAGCTGTTTAGGTAGCTCTGAAGTTGACAGGGGCTTGAAGAATTTCTCTGTAACGGAACACTATGAAATGCAGAGAAGCTACTGAACTTGTGTTAGACAAAGATAGGAGTTTGTAAAAAACACAAACAAACTCGGGGTGGGAGGGGGGTTACAAAGCACACAAAAGAACCTTGACAAAACATAGGTGTCAGATATGCCAAGACACCCAACTGAAGAGCTGCGAGACTTCCCTCTTTCTTCCCTCCATTGCCTCCTGAACAATAGCTTTTTCTTCAGGTATAACACTCAGCTAGAATATTTGAAGTTTTTTTGGCTCGAGGATGCTATTGTTAGTTTTGGAATACTTTCATTGTTTTGGAGACAAGTTGTAGAAAATGCAAAGTTAGACTGTGGGCAAGATCAAGTTAGGGTGTACTTCTCTGAAGCTCCTTATTAAGATGCATAAATTTGCCACATAGTTCTTTAATGGATAAAATACATAGTAAATGGTCAGATGAAAAATTTCTTCTTTGCAATAGTAAACTTGAGGTGTATATATTATTTTGATAGATATGAAGATACTTGAGTTCCATTGACTCTGCTCTAATAAAGGTCAGGGTTTCACTGTGAATATGACTTGTAAAAGATGGTGAAAGATGTGTTTTCCTGCTGCCTGCTTTTTCTTTTCTAGTAGTGTTTACAAAAGTATGGTCTTTAATCTACGGCTACTTAATTTAAAGCATATCTGCCATGTCTGGCTAAATAATTAATGTCGTTGTGAGAAATTGTCCCTACCATTTAAGAAGGGAGGCTCTTTAAAAATAAAGCCTGACAATTAGTGATTTCAGTGTTTAAAATAAAGATCTATTGAACTCTGGACAGAACGTGCCTTTACGGAAGCTCTTCTCTTTTCTTCTATTTTCCCCAGCTTTCCAGTGGAAGGGGATCCATTTTCCTTTTAGATCCAAGCTTTATCCTAGAAAGGCAGGAGATAAAACACTCGACAGTGTGCATGCCTTCAAAATTGAAGGACAAAATGTAAACCAAAATATATCAAGGGACATATTAGCCATTCCTTTATAATGTAAGAGGGAAGCATCGATATTTATGCAATTTGTCTGAGTTTCTGTCATGCCCAATGCTACAGCAGTTCATACTATACAGTTTCTATGCAATTTTGGGACTGTTCTTCAAGAAAAATCTTTGTTAGTGTGCATGAGATCCTTGCTGACTAGTTTCTCCCTATCATGCTTGTCTATTTGGATTATTTTTCCTGTCAGTCCTGATAAAATTCCATGTATTTCAATGTTTTTTTCAAAAGAAAAAAAAAAGCTATCACTTTGACACCTTCCTCCTACCCTCCAATATATGTGCTGGAGTTCTAGATGTCAAACTGGAAACAAAACATGGAAGATTTTGAGGGCCTAAGTTGGGTAAGGTGTGGAATTTGGTCTGAAAAATAAATATGCTGTAGTCTTTGCTAACGTGCATATATGATGCTGGAATATTTTACTGTTCATTTCTATACTAAAGATAGTAGTCATAACTCAAATTCACATCTCTGTTTACAGTCAGGTACAAGTGAAGATCTAAGGAAAAATCACTTCAGAATGCATCAGAGAAACTCGCAAAAATAGCGTGCGAACAAGTGCTATGATAATGCTTTAATGCAGGGCTCTGAAAAGCTCTTGAGATGCTTCTAATTTTGATGTTACAATTGAATTAACAACATGTTGCTACTTGTGTGTTGAAATACCGAATCAAGCATATAGTAGCTAACATAAAAGTCCTTTTTCATTTCCATTCAAATTCCAGTAGAAAATACTTTGATATAGCTCATGCAATAAATGTGGAACTGGAAAGTAATGTAAAGACTAGCTTTGAAATAAATTGAATTTGAGTAAATTGAGAATGGAATTTAGGATTTACAGCATTTTCTTGCATCCTTCAATGCATTTGTTAATAATTAAAATACATTGCCATGTTCTAAAAATGACAGAGAAGAAAGCATGACTCTTACTGTTGTCTTTCTAGCATTCAGAAGGAGGCAGATGTACACTCAAGGCTTGCTTAGGGTGAGACAAAGGTGGTAGTGATACAAATTAACTTTTAAAGATTTTCAATGTATATGTGTGTGCTTTTTTGTTTGTTCTCTTTTTGTTATTTAGTCAACAACAGTTAAAGAATCTTCAAGCAGCTTTGGGCAGTAGACTGGAAGAATCTCTGTGCATAATCAATGAAAAAGTACCTTTTAATGACACAAGTATGTATTGTTTTGGTCTGGATATTTTTAGCCCTCTTGTTTTAATTTTGGGTCCTAATCCTGAGGAAGTATTCTTTAAGAATGGAAAATGCATTAGATGTAAGAAAAGTTGGACATGTAAGCAGACGTGGAGCTAATTGTACTATGTATTCATGATGATATTCACTTTTTGTTTAGCGATCTTAAAATGTATGCACATATAGAAAATCTGATGAAATGAAAATTTGAATAGGCTTTTGAGTAACTTAGCACTTGTGTTGCTTAGTGTTGACAGAATATTGTGACAGATGAACGAACACTGTCAGTTTACCAGTTTCTCCACAATGACTTCTTCAGGTTCTGCTCTCAAAGGATGTTATTTTTGTCAGTGTAGTTTGAGTTGCATGGATTGGGGATAAACTAGTGGCTGCGGAAATACTGGCTCAATGAGGCACTGCATAAATAATGATCTGCTTTATGGGAAGTCTGTGACAGTTCTCATCTGATTAGAGAACACCCAGACTACTACTTATTCTTTGTTTATCTTGGACTTACTCATCTTCTCAAGGAAAAAGTACTTGGATTTTGGGACAGGGACTTTAATCTGAAGGAGTACTTTAGTACCAGGATCAGTATGTGCAAGATCGATGCTGCGTACTGGATGCTGTTTTAAATAGCTTGAATATGAGGTTGTACTTGGGCACACAGCAGTCTCTACTCTTCAGGCTGTGAGGCTAGGCGGACATAGAACAGTGGAATAGTGAAAAAGCAAAAGGTGGTAAGGTAGAGTGGAGAAGCAAAAGCAGGCTGTTGCCGTTCCTCTAGATTTTATTGTAGAAGCTTTTGCATTTTTCATAGAGCTTAAAACCTAATGACAATGTTGGGAACAGCCTTGCATTCTGTAGAAGCTGATCTGGCTGAGTGCTGCAGGGTGAGCCATCCAGGTTCTGTGCTGGCAATCCAGCGAGTCTTGGTTTGGAGGAGGAAAAACCAACAACAACAAACCAAAATCAAGCAGATCTTCTCTTTAGGAAACGTTGACCCTCATGCAGTGTATTATGCCTAGATATCAATGCTTTGAGAGATGCGTTCTTTTTTTCCCAGTTCTTCTCACAAGAAGAGATCTTTGCCTACTATCTGCTTCTTGTTTATGCTTCTTTGGCTGATATCTGCAGGTGGTTGTCCTTGTCGCAAGAGCTTTGGTGCACGTAATTTATCTGCTTACTCAGTTGCTGTAATCACACAATTTTTGCTTGTGTAGAAAATACTGCAGAATTGGAAAGCTCTTTAGTGGCAGAAGAATGAGAGAAAGTCAGGAAGCATTTATCTGCTGTGGATCCCAGTGTGAATAATAGGGAGAAAAAAAGAGTAAGAAGCTGTAAATTTTCTTTGTATGCCAATTTAAATCAAAGTGGTGCTTATGGCATTTAATTGAGAGTGGATGTGTTCCTTTTTGAGTACTTAGACTTTACAAGCTCTTCTCTGGATACAAATATCCCTTTGCTTCTTTAAGAAGTGTGCCCATTTGTATTTGAGTAATTATTCCAGGTGCTCTGTAACTGAAACAAAGCCTGAAATATGTGGAGAAAAGAGCTTATTCTAAGCCATCAACAAATCATGAACATACAGGAGCTTTTTAAAATATGCAAACCGGGGAAAATACGTTGATCTCATTTGACAGTTGCTGGGATGTAACTGAAATCTGAAGATCTTGAATTTTGTGAGAATTTTTTCTTAAAGACTTTTCGCTCTTACATAGTGAAAAATGCTGGGTTTTTTTTGAAGGGGGAGGGAGAGGCAAGAAAATTCTATTATTTCCAGTCAGATTTAGGATGTTCATATAGTTAAATCTGACTTACAATCTGAGGCAAATACAGAAATATTTCATCTCCTCTTAGTCACAGTAACAATTCTTAAGTGAAGATGGGTAGTCCAACTTCATTAAATCAGTTTTTCCAATTTTTTTAGTTATTAGTTACCTGAGCTATAATATTACTGCAATGACGTTTTTCATTTAAATCACTGTATACCAATAACTGCTTTTTTTTTTTTAAGTGTACTTTTAATAAGTACACATCTCCATTTTTGTCTTCCAGGATCTAATCGGTACAATGCTCTGAATGTACCATTACACAACAGAAGATATCAGGTAAGCACTTTTTGTGACTTCATACTTAAAGAAGTAGCTTTCTACACAGATGTTGAGTAAAACCAGTCATTCTAGCAACCCCAAATGGAAGAAGATAGCCGATTTTACTTATTGCAGTACTCCAAGAAAATCTGTCCACATAGCCTCTGCACTTTTTAAATATGCTTTTCTCTTGTATTATTCGTTGACTGCTCATCTCACCCTGACCTCGAGCTGATTCGTGAACTCCTAGATGATGGTTGTTGCAGTTACTAATTCAGTTATACCTCTGTAGGAAGAATTGCAAAAAGGCTAAATATTTGTCTTTAAAAGTTATGAAATATTTTTTTACTGTGCCAACCTGCAGTACACTGAATCTTGAACATTTCATTTTTCAAGTTAAATATGTATTAATTTAGAGGATTTAATCTTTTAGTTGAAAAAAGGTCGTTTTCTTTTTCTTTTAATTCCATTTCTCTCAAACTTAGCTTCTTTGGTTGCGTTAACTGAGCTCCAAAGAATGTTTTCATTTGTAAACTATACATTGGTATCTGCTAGAGTACCACATTAGTTAATCACTTGTCACTAGTTGTAATCCTTTCAAGGAATAAATCGCGTAATTGTGAGAACTCTGCATGGTTCATTCACATCTTACGGAATACTTCTAGCCCAAACACTTTTTATTGCAGCCAAATCACCCTTACTACTTTAAATATTATGAAATAACCTGGAACAGTTTCAGTTCATTACTGTAATATCATCAGCTTCCTTGGGAATGTGACTTACTCAGTATTCAAAAGTGCACCATAGCTTTGTGTGAATCTCTAAACATATTAGGCTTTTTACTGGAGTAAGTCAGATCCATTGGTGATGTCAATGTTGTCCTGCTGTGCTATCAATGACAATGGGCTCCACAACACACAGGGTTTTTTTTGCTTGTATATCTGGGACTTTCAAGGCAGTGCAATCAGATGCCACTGTAGAAAGGTTTCACATAGCTGCGTTTTCCTTTCTTTAGAAATATGCCTATAAGTGACCTTGTTCCTTGTAAGTCTGCTGAGAGAACTGGCAACCTGCTGTCCAGTTTTGTGAGGGAAATAGTCTTAATTCAGCCTGTTGCTGAGCACCGGAAAAAAGCTGAATAACTGCATGGAGAATTAATCCCTTTACTGTTGTCTGGTAGCACTCTGTCAGCCAACTTCACACTTCATGATCTGCAGTCTTGAAAATGTTCCAGGACAGATTTTTATGACTGTCTTTGCCAGTGGAGGCATAATGCTATCATGGAAGCACAGGCTGCAGAATAAAGGACAGCAAAACAGTAATATTGTCTGCTCTCCTTCCTTACATAGATAATTAATGTACGCTGAGTATAATGACTGTATTAATTACTTATCCCCAACCCTGATCCACAGTTGAGATTCACTTCATTTAAGACTTCATTGGTGTATTACCAGTACATCTATGAAGGGTAATTCTCATCTGCAACATCACATTATTCTGTTTATGAGTATGTGAACTATTACATGTTCACAATAGAATATGGTTTTCTTCTTTATTGCCTTGTGGTTTTTTGAAATGCTTCATTTTGGATTTGTTTCTCAGATTCCTTCCTACTGCACTAAAGCCTTATGAGCAGCTGCTCAGTTCTGCCCAGGTGGGAGAGCTGAGTGCTACTGAATAGAGAAGCAGACACCTTTAATTCTGGGAGAAAGCTCCGTTGTTTTTTAATACTTAGGTTTCCTTATATCCAGCTAAAAATCTCTCACTGTTGCCACATGGAAAGAACTGAGCTGCTGTCAGCGATTAGTCTGTCAGTCTTTTGAAGCTTTTATTTCAAAGATGGCTTCTGTAGTTGTAGTAACTGCTGTTCTTTTGGCCCATAGTTTGAGAAACACAGCAAAAGCAAGCATCATCTGTTGTATGGAATACACTTTGTGAAAGAAGAGCATGCGCTTCTAAATTGTTGTAGTATATATTAAGACTTCATTTTTAAAGTTGTAATTACTGTTGTGTTTTAGGTGCTTTCCTTGTATTTGAACATAGAATATTTTTCATATTTAAATAGGTACATGCCAAATATAATCATTTTCATAACTGTCTTCACAGCTCAAGTTGCGAGACCTTGCTGGCCAGGCATTGTCTTTTGTTCAAGAAATTGTAACGGCTCTTTTGAATTTTCATACATACACTGAGCAGAAGGTCCAGATCTTTCCCATTGATTCTGCAACAGACACTATATCACCATTAAATCAGAAGGTAAAGTTTATTGATTGCAGTTGTAAGTATATTCAGATATATAGACTTTCATGAGTGAATGTTAGTCATGGAAACTTCTATCACCTTTACTGAAATGCTATAAATGTGCTCCTGAGAGGCAGCCTCTTTCTGCATGAGAGATCTTTTCTGTTCGGTGAATTGTCTGAATGGATAGAGAATTCTTTCCCCCTGTGCCTCAGTTGAAGCAACAACTTGGAAAGCAGCAGCATGGTAGTCAAATCAAAGCTTTGCTTTTTAAGTGATAAGTTAAAGTGCATTCTTGAAGAGTTCAGCTGATTATTTAAAAATATTGCACTGCTAAGTAGATGCTTCTCTTAATTTAAAAGTGTTCTGGGGTATAGAAGATGTTTAGACAGAAAGTCTTGCATTTGAAGTGTGTAACTGTAATGTGAAATAAACTGGATGTAAGTTAGGTTTATGAAGTAAACGTAAACGTGGACTCTGTTCACTTGTCTAACATCAACACTGTAATCTGATTTTGGGCTACTTGTGTAAAGAGTCCTCATGTAAATGTTCTGAAACTTCATCTGTAGAGTTGAAATTATTGAGAAACCTGACCTGGCTCTTCCCATGCAACTCCATGTGAAGATTTTATTTTTTTCTTAGAGTGTCATTCAGTTATCCAGCTGCATCTTTTGAAATTTTCTTTCTATACCATGAAGCACAGATGATGATTTTGTACACAAATGTTTGTGGAGGAGGCCTGTTTATGTATGCTTTGGAATAAAACTGCTTCAGCATCTGAGTTGTGGACTTCATAATGTCAGTGGACAAGCATGCATTAAAATTGCCAGATGACCCAGTGTTTTGTGATTCAACTGATGATTTCAGTTCAGTAGTTTGTATGGCTCAGACTTCTGTTACAGAGATGAATGTCATTTTCATTGGTTGAATGGCTGCATAACACCTGTAGTGCTAATGTGAACTGCTAGGACTTTCCTGTATGTGGGAGGACCTCCTTCAATCTCTTTGCAGGCAACAGATAGGCTTATGTGGGTGTTATCTGCTAGAGAAATCCTGTTCTATTTACTTTATCGATCCTTTCACCTATTGAATCAAGAATAAACTTTTCCAGAGGTTCAGCATAGATCTTTGTTTGAGAACAGTATTTTCTTGCTTACTTAATCCCAAATGGCACATCCTTCTTCTGAAAACCATGAGGTTGTGTTATCTCCCAAGTTCTTTGGGGCGGGAACTATGTCTCCTTATTTATGTGGCCTAACGTGGTGATCGGATTCCGCAGACACTGCTGCAGTTTACACTGGGCGGATAAAATCAGGTTTCATAGACACCACTCCTTGTGCATGCTTTTTTTTTCTTTAATGTTCTCATTAACAGCTCTTTGTTTTTCAGCAGAGAGAAGTGCTTTCACACAATTGAAAGATGCAACTTAATCGGAACTGTAATTTGATTCTCCTTTTCAGCTCTCATTTTCAGATTCAGTTGTTCAGGCTTTCTCTCATCCTAAATCCTCCTCTAGCCTGCCTCTATTCTTGTGTATTTATGACCTAAATGCTTCAGTGCATCCTACCTCACCGCTTTTGCTGTGATTTTTCCAGCAGCAAAGTGTCTTTTGTCACTCACTGAAGCTGCTGTTGCTCCTATATCTTTGATTAACCTACCTAGTTGCTTGGCAGGTATTCTCAGTGTGATCTTAGCTCCTCCACTGAGAATTTCAAAAACCTGCCCTTAATGCAGTAGAGAAAATGAGACAAGTATCCTTCAGTGGCTTAGCACACTTGCGCTGATTTATTTTTCCCCAACTCTAGGTCTTGTCTGGTGCTTTCAAGCTATTTTCCACACCAAACACTCAAAGTAGATGTGGACAGTTCCCTTCCAGGTTCAAGTATTCTTTTTCTCTTTAAGTATTGGATTGCTGGGTTCTACTGGGGCTTCAGCATCGTGCCAGATGACTCCGGTCCTCTTTCTTGCAGCACAAGGCAGGAGCGTTCTGCATGTGGCACTTCTTTCACCTTAGATCTAGGAATTGACCTTAATTCCATCCAGATTTGTGCATGCATGAATGAGAGCTTGGCATCTCTTCTTGTTAACACTGTGTTACTGCAGCATAATAATAATTTCCTGTACCCTATTTGCCTGGGATCTTTAGTTACTGTTGTAATAATCAAAGGTGAAGGTATCTTTCTGTGGGGTAAATTTGAAAAAGCAAGATCACTTTTTGATTGCCAATATCAGTGGTGGAAAAAGTTTCAGTAATATTGCAATATTTGTATTTACACGGTTACATTTTTAACAGTACCACCAGTGTTTATTCTGAAGAGTTTGAGCAAATATTTCTGTTCTCTGGCATACTTTTCTGAAGGAGAAATTAGCCATAAAATTTACTTAAGCCATTTTTAGGAAAGCTGGGCAGTTCAGTGAGACCAGTGTATCAGAATTTCTGTAACCTGTCATAGTTGCTGAAGGCAGCAATTCTCCTTTTGCTTAGTTGCTCCTCCATCCTTTGTATTGACTTGAGCAGACTTTTACCCATGTGGCAGGCTGGACTGGAACCAAAATATTAACATATATTTCTCTTGCTGTCAGTTTTCACTCAGTTCAGTTCTTCAATACTTTGCACAGTTATGCTGCATAAGTGCTTGTGTTGATTGATAGCACAAGGGCTGATCAGTGAACAGCAGGTGGATGGAAGGTAGGACAGTTTGTTTTGGTGACTTAATGGGTGCATGGATCTAACCTTAATTTGATGCAGTTGAGCGAGTAATGCGAGAGTGTTTATAGTCAAAAACCCAGGTGTACTGTGTATGGCAGGTATAGGTAGACAGGTGCTGTGGTGAAGCCCTAGATGGAGATTTTGCCTGGAATTCCGTTACAATCTTCAGTGTTTCTCACTTTCCCTTAAGGTATGTGTTTGTGTGCCCTGTAGAGGAAGGGGCTGTACATCACTTGACTTTATTATTGATATCTAGGGGATCATTTGAAGTGATATGTGCTGTGTTAAAGTGGACTGTTCTATTTTTATGCTTGAAACAGTCTGAGAGCCTTCAGCAAGCACCATTTTAAAATCTCTGTGTGCTCAGTTCTCGCAGTATCTTCATGAAAATGCTTTATATGTTCGCCCTCTGGAGGAAGGAATGCTTCACCTGTTTGAGAGTATTACAGAAGATACTGTGACAGTCCTGGTAAGGTTTCTTACTTTTTTTATCAAAAAAGATTTTTTTACAGAGCAAAAGTACTTATGTTGTTTTTCTTTCCAGGAAACAGCTGTGAAATTGAAGGCCTTCTCAGAACATTTAGCTTCATACTTATGCTTTTTAAGAAAGATTCTTCCTTATCAGTTGAAAAGGTACTTCTGATTTAATAGGTCAAAATAAAGGGACACTGTCAGATCTGCAGCATTGGCAACATCTACAACTCAAATATTAAGTGAACCCTTAAAGCACCTTGGATTAAAGAGCAGAACTTCTCTTTGCTTACTGTTTTTTGAGCCTTTAGGTTATGCTTATTCTTTTTTTGTTTTTACACTAAGCGTTAGAACGAAACACGTATTTTAAAACGTTTCCCCTCAAATATGAGAACTTAATAAAAGCTGCACAAACTTTAATGTTTAATCATGTTACTCAATAGCACTGCTACTATTCAGGTGTTACATGCTGAAATTGTTAATTTCTTGATCCTGTCTGAAGATCTTGTTAGCCAGTGTATATATAGCAAAACTGCCAGATGCACATCCCTTCTGCAGTGAAAATATGTGTTCTGAGTTGGTCAAAGGGAGGTCAAATTGTCAGTTCAAAGCAATACTTAAGAGGATTTGGGTTAAGATGAGGAGAAGGCTTTTTGTGCTTTCTTTGTACCTTTGCTGTGTTACTCTGACAAAATAATCTTTCTAAAATAAACTACCTCTTTACTGTTGCTTTGGACTGGCAATGTAGAAAGCACTACCTATCTACCCCCAAAATATTGAACTTTTTATGTAAGATACTTGCTCATTTGTTGTTTTTTGTGTGTGTGTGTTAAAAATCATATATTCCTAGTTTGGAAGAAGAGTGTGAGTCTTCTCTTTGCACAGCTGCTTTAAGAGCTAGAAATATGGAGCTACACAGAGACATGAAAAGGCTGACTGCGGTCTTTGAGAAGCTACACACATACGTCAGTCTTCTTGCTTTGCCAAGTAAGTGCCAGTTTGGGCTCAGTTGCATTGAGGCTGGGAGGAACTAGCGCTCCCTTTGAGCTGGTTGTTTTTTAAATAAACACTTTCTTGATACAAGAAAAACAAGGTCGAGGCTCCTCTTTAGGCACAAGTTAAACTACGGGGCAAGTGGGTTCTGCAGAATGCTCTGTCACAATGGACCCTCTTTTATCCAGGCTGGGAGACTGAGTTTGTGCTGTAGGGTATTTCTTTGATGCTCAGCACTCTTTCTTCTGGATAAACATGGACACAGTGCAGGCCTTGACATTACACAATAATCCCACGTACTACGTTTCAGTTACAGTTAACTGCAAAGGAGAAGAAATGAATGTAGGCTGTTTGTAGTGCAGTTGATGCTAGGTCATCTATTGTCTCTTAATCATGAAATAGTTAATGAACTGCATTTTATTACTAATTATTACCTCCAGCTTCTCATCTTTGTAAGATTATTAAATTACAACTCTCATGGTTATGAGTAAATAAAATTGGTAAAACCTGTGTGTGTGTGAGGAGGAACAATATCTAAAAGCATATTGTAAATAATGGGAAGAGATAGTTATTGTATAGCCTGAAATTATTTTAGTCTTGACTTCTCAGAAAGACCCAAATGGTTCCTCCTACAACAGTGTGCATGTAAATCTTTCTGCATTCATAACTGCTTCTTGAGACCGGAACTGTTGAGGTATTTGTAAAATCTGAATGAAGTTTAGGAAACGTGGAACTGTTTTACCTGCCTGCTTTACCAAAATTTAATATATATGATTAATATTAAAGGAAGGGGTAATTCAAGTCAATTAATTTGTTACGCTGCTTTTATTATGAAGATTATGCAAATGTTTCTAGTAGGTGAAAATTAGATGATTTTCAAAGTTAACTTTTTTCATTCGTGATAGAGTTGTAATTTTTTTTCCCCATTTTTACTTGGTACTTTTAGGTACAAAACCAGAAGGACTTCTTCGAACAAATTACAGCTTGGTGTTTACAAACATTGCTGCTAGCCTTCATGGGTCTCATGACATTCTAAAAGGTGAGACCACACCGGGAGTGGTACGGTTCAGCTTTGCTTCTTCGTTTAACATAGCAGACACACACTTTCTCTGTAACAATGTTAAACGTGTAGTAGAAGGTAAATCTGATTTGTTTTGCCTTTGTAGGCCAAGGCTAAACCTGCTGACTACATGTATGCTTTTCATTATTCTGTTCTGTTGCCTTTGTTCTTGTAAGTTGCTGGAATATTTAATTGTGGCACTCTAGATCTTCCTGAGCGGTGTCACTTCAGTTTCTGAGCTGCGTTGTTGTAATTGAGCTAGCATACAGAATTGTATGCCATTAAATGTGTGTATTTTCCCTTGTTTACATAACATTGACCTGGCAACTACCATCAAAATGGAGTTTTTCCTTATAGATTTCAGGCTGATTACTGGATTTGTTACTGTTTAACATGACTGTTTAACCAAAGAGCAAGAAGTCAGTTTCAAAACAAAAACATAACTTCTTCCTTCTAAATGGCCTATCTCCCTTTTATCAAAAGGCTGTGGCTATGTTAGATTTTCAGTGGAATATTGTTTGGTTAATACTCAGGGAGTTTTAAAGCAGTAATATTTTTGTGTATCCTCTAACTTCTGTCCCATGTAGCCATTTGCAGGGAGAGGAATTGTTACAGTTGAATTGTTTTGATACCAGTCAGCTGTGTAAACATTAAGGTCTTACTTTAAACAAATTATATGGTTTGGATTTTTTTTTAGTCTGTTAGTAATAATGTTAGTAGTAGTGCTGCCTCATTTTGGAGAGTCCTTGTTTTTAAAAAAATTGATTGTGTTAGAGATCTGTAGCTCAAACATGGTGAGTTGCTAAGCCAAACAGAATTGCAGCATAGATGTTTGATGCATATCTTCTACCTTTTAGTGTAGTTGCCCTTGTGTACCCTCAACACAAATTGTACACAAAACACAAAAGAAGTAAAGACAACTGAAAAAGTACTGAAGAGAACTGTCAGAACTCATTAGTTAGCAACAGAAACGTTTTGTGTAACACCTCAGGCTCCCATACTAGAGAATTCTTGATTTGTAGTTTTTTTCCACCCTCCGTTCCTAACCCAAACATATCTCCAATTGCTTACACTTGCCTCAGACTAAAACTTCTTGTGATGATGAGCTGGGATTTCTCCTTTATGTAGTTGTGTGTGAAGTAGTTGTGAAATGTTTACTTGTGAAGTACTTGTTTATTTTAACTAACCATGATTGAGAATATCTGTTTTTTGTATTATAAGTAATTAAGGCTTTTCAGATTTTGATGTTGATAAAATTTATTAGCATTTAGAAACTAACTTTTTTTTGTAAATTACTTTCAAAAAGTTCTCTTCTTTATTTTTCTCCCCTCAGAAGACCATTCTGTTAAGTTTGCCTGAAAGAACTTCAGAATACCTCTTCCTATACTCTAAACTTTTGGTAGCCTTTTACATTTGCCCTGGCAATTAAAATACTCTAACCTTCTAAGTTATGTAAGCTTCAGACTCAGAACTGTTAGTAATGTCTAATATCTGTCTCTACTGTCCTGATATAAATATGTGGAAATTGGAAAATGCTCTTTGGAAATGAATTGCTTGTTCAGTGGGAGCTTGACTTCCCTGCATAGTTAGCGTTTTTGGGATACGGAGCACATTCAAATATGCCTCTTTATTCTGCTTTCTGTAACAGATAATGTCTATTCTAATCATAAGCAGTTATCTGTGGCAGTCTATTGACCTAAGAGTATCCAGACTATTATACAGCTTGAGCAGGGGAAAAGTGTTCAAAGCTTGAAGTTACAAGCTAAAGTTGGAAATGGTCACTTAAATAGACAAAAACATAGATGACGTGTTTTTCTTTTTCTAGACATTTCCAAGCACTACAGTCAGAAAGCTACCTTAGAACAAGATGTTCCAACTGCCACGCAGAAGCTCATAACTACAAATGACTGTATTTTGTCCTCTGTTTTGTCTTTAACAAACGGAGTGGGCAAGGTAATGGAAACTTTTGTTTAAACATAGTGTTACAACTTGAACATTTTTTTTATTTTTTATTTATTTTGCTTTTTTTAATTAAAAAGATAAAAAACATTTGAGGAAACTTAAATGTACCTTTGATACTCCTAGCTATATTATGAGACTTAGTCTAAGATATTTTTGTGGTATATGTTAAAAACAGTGTGTGATAAGAGTATAGGTACTGTGAAGAGGATGTTTTGCCTCAGGTCTGAGCTATGTAAAGACCGGTTTCACTACATGCTTGTCATCTTCTTCAATGCATAACTGCTCTAAGTCATTCTGCTCAAGGTAAGTCAAAAAGTGATTTCTCTTTGTCTAGATAGCCTCATTCTTTAGCAACAACTTGGATCACTTCACTTCTTCATTGAGCTATGGCCCAAAAGGAGGAACGGAGTTCATCAGCCCTCTTTCTGCTGAATGTATGCTGCAGTACAAGAAAAAGGCAGTTGCCTATATGAAGTCTTTGAAGAAGGTTTGTTCAACTATTGTGCTTGCACAGAAAAAGTAAAATGAAATTGTTCTTCAGTTATGTCAAAAGGAATACACACCAACGATTTTTCAGTATTTGGAATGGATTTTTCTCATTGAGAGTCTTTGGCTTAGGAAATGGGGCCCATAGAGCAATAATTCTATTGAAGAAATTAGAGAGTGTAGTTGCTCTTGAAACTGATAGTATATGTTGATACTGCTGTTAACCAGTTTCACAACTAATTTCTGCACTGAGGAGAGAAGGGCCATGAGCTGGTCTCATTTACTTATTTAAACTTCTTCCTATATTCACCAAGAATATGGAGTGACGTCATTCTTATATTCAAATTCATTGGAAGACAGTTGAGATCAAATGAAGAAGAAACAAAAAGCTGAGAAGTAGGTATGATAGAGAAAATATGCTGAAGCAAAAGACTGAATGTTACCAAACCTTTGTCCTTTTCCTATTAAAAGTGACGATGTACTTAAGGGTTGTCATTAAATCACTTCACTTCGATGTTCTGAAGTCTGTCAGGTGGGTCTAAAGATGCCTTTGATCATTAAGTAGCGCAGTTTTCTGAGCACCTTTCAATTTAGTGTGCTTTCTTGCAGGGAGGAGGGTGGGTTTTTGAGTTAGAACCATATTTCTACTGGCTGGTAAACATCTGGAAAATGTTTTTTCTCTCTAGTAAAGTAAGGAGGGCAATAAGAACATATACGTAGAGTACTTATTCTGATATACTGTGAAATGTGTTTTGAGGTTTTTTTTTTTTAATCCTTCTGCAGCCTTGTGCAGATTCAGTGCCTTATGAAGAGGCTTTGGCCAATCGCAGAGTTCTTCTGAGCTCCACAGAAAGCAGAGAAGGTCTTGCACAACAGGTATTCTGATATAAATTTTACTAACATATTTAATAATGTGTGTTGTAAAGGTAAAGTAGTACTGAATAGTCTGCCTCTGTGTTTGTACATAAATGCGCATGCTGAGTCTTAAAGAAAGACTCTAGATGTCTTATTTGTAATTCTGCGAGTGAAAGAATGCAAACAGAAGTGTTTGTTTCTGATGTTATGGTACTGTTTTGACTGGTTTTTTGAGCTGCACAGGATTTATTAGCACTGGTTAACAACAGCTTTTTAGTTAGAACATATGAAATAGGTCTCAGTTCTATCACTTTCGCAGTTTGTGGTTTTTTTTCTGGAAGGTGAAGCAGAGGGAGACCAAGTGGTGCTTAAAAGGCTTATACAGTGTGCCCTTTCTGAGTGAGATGGACTAGTGTGATGTACTGACTATAACTTCTCTATTAGCGTGAATGTTCAGGCTGTGCTTGTGTCAGTGTCCTTGAACTTTTACAGAAGAAAAAGACTTCTGCGGTTTTTGTCCTGACCCATGTTCAGAGTCTATTAGTTGAGATGAGATGACTTCAAATAGGAATGTGTGGAGGGATTATACGCTGTGCAGTTCTATACTGTTCCATAGCTTTTCTTATCTGGACAAGCTGGGGGTTCTGTGTGTGAGGTGGGATGACTGCGAAAGGGGAGAGACTGTATTTGTCTTTTTAGCGAGGAACAAGGCAGCGCTAGTGCCAGGCACAGATCTCTCAAGCTTTCATGAGACTCTTCAAACTTCTGCCTGCTCTGATTTTCATCTAATTTGGCCTTCTTAGCTCTTTGAGCTGTAACCAGTGACCCTTGTTTCAGACTAATTAAATAGTTTAGTCATTTCTGATATGTTACCGTAGTTAAGCCTACGGATAGCAGCCTTCTGCTGTTACTCACTGGCTCACCTGTGTAATGATTTAAAATAATGCTGTCTTCAAGCATCTCCTGGAGCGTGTTTTTTCTGTGTTCAATAACGTGGACTGTGAACTTCCATCCTAAAGGTCCAGCAGAGTTTGGAGAAAATTGCAAAACTTGAACAAGAGAAAGAACACTGGATGTTGGAAGCCCAGCTAGCTAAAATAAAACTAGAGAGAGAAAACCAGAAGCTGAAGAACTCTCTTAGTGGACATTTAGCTGAAACTGGACAAGAGCGTTCTGTTTTGTCAAATGTAGCTGAACAAAAGGAGGAAACGACAGAGAAGAGTCAGAGGGAACCTATTAAAAGTACTAGTCTGGTAAGTGACCTTTCCTTCAGTAGAAGAAAAAAAACATTGTAGTTGATAGTGCTATTTGATCATTGGAACAGTAATAATGAAAGCTTTTTGATGTTGAAATGCAGTCACACTTAAGCTCCTTATATTTGCAAAGCTACTTGCTGTTAATTTCTTCAGAGTTTGGAACTTGTTGGCTTTTGAGGCTTTGGTCTGTATCTTAGTATTAATAGAAACATTCTTCTAGTTCTGCACTTGTGTGACTAAGGCAGGAATGATAGGTGCTTAACTGCTAGATTTTTTTTTTTTTTTTAAATTCTGTAGCTCGGAAGCCTTGCAAGCAGTATCTATCTCAAGTTGGCTCAAGAGTTTGCAATGCTTTTTCACTTGTAGGTGTGCTAAAGCAAACAGAAGTAATCAGTATTTTAAATGGCTGAAAAGGCTTACTACAGGTCCATGTAGAATAACTTAAAACTAACTTGAAACCATTCAAGTTTCCAGTGTTCCCTAGATCATTAATTTTACATAACCTTCATAGGTTTGTACAACTTGGGTGCAACAATTGCTTTCGGATGTGGCATGCATTCTGTCTTGTCTTTGCATGCTGGTAAATAGCTTTTTTCTGTTTTACTACAAGCGTTCAAAAGGGATTGCCCTTTTCTCTGAATTACTGCTTCCAAAGCGTTATCAACAGAGATGTCATCTGTAAGACGTGAAATGATCCGTTCAGCTCAGCGCTTGATAAAATTCCTTTTTTTTCTCCTCTCCTCTTTCCTGCCCCAAGTTTTAAAACTAAGAAGACCAAGGGGTTGTTTTCATAGAATCGTTTAAGCTGGAAAAGACTTGACCTTTAAGATCATCAAGTCCAACTGGTTTTGAAATCTTCTGTTTTGAAGTAAACTGACATCTTAAATTTGATCCTTTAGGAGTTTGAGGAGAACATTTTTTTTTCTAGTCAGTGCTTGATGTAACTGATAGGTCAGCGTACCACATCAATATTGACCATAGACCTGAATCTGTAGTCCTGTTCAGGTCGGGAAGAAATGCCTGGCTCTTGACAAAGATGTTCTTACATGAAACTAGTTATTCGTGTACACCTCTCTGCTGGAGTTTTGTGAGTACTTGACGCTGAGCTGTCAGTGTAATTTATTAGTCAAACTGTAAAGAAAGGAATTCAGAGGGTACTCAAGAAATCCAAGATGGATTTCCTTGCTCTTGAAACTGTGCAATTAAAAGATGCCTTAGTACACTGAAGCACAAATTTTCACGTGCATATAATGAAGTAGCTGTGTAATCAGGTAAGCTAGCTATCTTGTTCATTTTATTGCTATTACCCTGTATGCATCCTAAGATAAGAGAGATTTAACGTTTGGAGAGTTGGTGTTACCTTCAATTCTGTGCAAGGCATTCATGTGTATTACCTTTCCTTATGTTATACATAGGAATACTTAAATATTTTTTTTAACTGCTGCAAGATTTTGGTTTTGATCAAAGTCCTTTTATGGATGGTATCTATTTTTGCAGTTCTCACTTCATGCCTATTGTCTTCCTTGTTTCAGATTGGGATGTTGACTATAACCAATAATGAGAAGGTAATCTATTTTAAATGTTATAAAAATATACCTAGTAAATATTTAAATTTAATTGTTAATCTTATTCCAAAAATGTCATTAACTATCAAAAATAACAGGCATTGTCAAAAATGAACTATCAAAAACACAATGGCATGAGTTACTCAGGTAGATTATATACCACATTTTCAAGTTTTTGAAGTGTATTTTTTTTTTTTTTTTAACTTCTATATAGTGAACTTTTATTCATGTAGCTTTTATTCATGTAAGCAGCTTGGAGCAGTGTGAGCTGGTCCAGGTCTGTGCACTGTAGCTTAAGGAAAGTAGTGCTCTCAGCACTTAGGAACCCAAAGTGGATTCCAAACTTCAGTTCTTAATCTCTGAGAAAGGGCACAAGTTGGTGGGCGGTGGAAAAAGTCACTGGCTCTAGTGCTTGGTGTTTAGCACCGAAGTACAGGCTGTCCCAAACCAGAGGTTGTGCTGAAAGAAACATAGGACCAGCTCTCAGACCAAATCTTAACTAAATCTCAACTCTTTAGCACTGTAGCATAACACTTGCCACAGCAGGAACTTGGATTCAAAGCTTTGACTTTCTGCTAACGCAGGGAACTGAAGTGTATTTTAGTTTGCTCCCTTTTTTTTCCTTTCCTGAAGGAATGATTAAAATGGGGATGGAGCCAGATAATAATTGGTATAAATTCTTAAAAGCTGCTACATAGTTCTGAACTTGGAGGCAACCAGGAGTCATGTGAAAGCTGCCTCTGGTTGGTAACTCTGTAGCTTACGGGAATCTAGTGGGTTTAAAAACAAACAGAAAAGGACCAACAACAAAACAAAAACCCTCATGCCTTAAATGAACTTGTAGAACGTGCAAGTTAGACATGGTTCCTACAGTTTGTGAACTTCTGGAGCTTTGTTATGTGGAAGAATTATTCCTTGCTGGGAAAAGCCTCTAAGTGTTTGCATTTTTATTTTTTTTTAAATGTACGGAATGAATTTACTTCTGCAGTGCATTTTCATCTTCATCAAAGACTTGATGTTAAGTTAAGCAAACCTCCTGCATCCTCCATCAGCTCTTTGTCCTTAAAGGAAATGTGACACTAAGAGGCACTGTCAGGTGATCTGACCTCCTGTAATTTGTCTGTTGTGATTTGGGGCAATTAATGCTTTTGCATATGTCAGACAGGCGTCAGTAGGGAAGTCGGTACAGAGGACAATGCTGTGATGTGAGTCTTCAGTCTATTAAATATGAATGTCTGCTTAATTTTTTTTGCTTTATCAGGTTCCAGATGTGGAGTCTCGTGAAGACTTGATAAAAAAACACTATATGGCAAGGATAGCAGAGCTTACATCTCATCTACAGCTTGCTGACAGCAAATCAGTACACTTTCATGCTGAGGTGAGCATACAGGCAATGTTTGTACTTAAAACAGTAAATCCTTTGTAGAATTTTCCATGAGCAAGTGTTAGTTATATGGTACATATTTCAGAAAAATGTGTTCCTTTGGCTGTGGTCATGTATGCGTAAAAATGGGTACTACAGAGACATCAAACAACAAAAAAGGCACCCAAGAAATCTATAAAAAAGCTTAAGAATTAAAACGTCTACCATGTATTGATCTGTTCATGTAAGTTGAAATGTCTGATTTCAGTTACCAAGCTATTTTTGACTTCATCTTAAAGTGATGCTGAGAACAGTCAAAAAAAAAAAAAAAAAGAAAAAAAAACTTGAACAAATCATAAAGTGATAAAAATAGCTCTCCTGAGAAATTGTACTTGATGTTAAGAATTAACAAAATGATTCATAGTCTCATCAGCTTTCTCACTTCCTTTCAAGTCATGAAGTAATTTTTCTTGGACGTAGTGGCTTTTTATTTGTGGAATTCACCAAAACCTCTTAAAATTAACTGTTAATGGTAGATAACATAGTAAACCATCTTTCTGTGATACTTGAGCAGCGTGTGAAGTGAGTTGTTTGTATTGCTTTTTATGAAATATTTCCTAGTAGTAATGTGATGAAAATAGAAGACTTAGGCAATTGATAATAAGAAAATTCTGTAAAATAACGCAAGTTTAGTGTAAATTCTTTCATTATCTTTGTCTTTTAAAAAGGTGCACAGATTCTGATTAACTTTCTTTATAGCTAAGGATTGCAGAAAGATGGAAGCATTCAAAGCATCCAGTTAAAGATGGCACAGGACCATACTCTGGAACTAACTTTTTTCCCTTCTGTCCTCCCTATCCTTGTGTAACTGACAGTGTCGAGCACTTGCCAAAAGGCTGTCTTTAGCAGAGAAGTCCAAGGAATCACTCACGGAAGAGTTGAAGCTAGCTAGTCAAAACATCAGTAGATTACAGGCAAGTAAAATGTTAAATGATGTAAGTGATGAACTTGTTAAGGTAATTGTGTGTAAGGGGAAGGTGAAGGAGACCACCAGGTGTGGTCATGCTTCTTTGAGGTCCTTAGTAATGTGGTGTAAAAAATAGCGGTATGTAGAGAACAGGCTGAAACTGTACACTTCAAATCCACGTACAAAGTTGAAGGGGAAGATCCTTGCAAGGACAAGGCTGTAGTAGCCAATCCTGTGTTTTAGCCAATTGTTTTTATAAAAGAGCCTTGACATGTTTTTGTGTGTAAACACAGGATTGTGTGGCTTGTTTCCCTCTGTGAGGAGAGGATTACTTAATGTACAGGCAGCACTCACAAGATCATGTGTTTGAGTTCATGTAGAGTCTGATTCCTCCCCTTCCCATCCTGTCCTTGAAAGTTTGTATTCATTCATTGCTATTTTTCAGTAATTTACAGTATCCTTGCATGTATCTAACCCCAGAAACATTGTCACTCTGCAAATGCACCTGGGTTGCTGACTCTTTCAGCTTCATCTGCCGCATGTGTTCATGTGCATGCAGTGTTCTAGATAGGGTTTTTTTTTTTTTTTTTTTTTTTTTTTTTTTTTTGCTTGTTTCTTGGCTGGAAGCAGTGTAGGAAAATGTAGCTGTTTGAATTAAGTTATAAAAAGCTGAAAAATTATAAAAGAAATCAAACAAAATTAAGGGGGACAGACTGTCTTCAGGTAAAAAGAAACTATTGACTTTTTTGTGGTGTTTTTCAGTGCTTTGGCTTGATTGTGTTTGTCCAGCATTGAGTGTGGATTACTGAGCAGAGAGAGTACCAGCTGGCAAAGCAGCCAGTTTCTGATATTGAACAAAGGCTTCAAGTTCTGAGCTTTTTTGTTTTTCTTCCCCCCATAGGATGAATTGATGACGACAAAGAGAAGTTATGAGGATCAGTTAAGTATGATGAGTGACCATCTCTGCAGTATGAATGAGACTCTAACTAAACAAAGGGAAGAAATTGACACACTGAAGATGGCTAGTAAGGTAAGTAACCAAGTGTTGATGCTCGGCACTGGCTGTAGTTCGGAGCTCTGAGGGTTACTTTTGGCATGGCTGCAGTAATACCCTTTCACAAATGAGTCCAGAAGCTATAGTTCTTGGCCAATTGGAAAGAAAACTCCAAATCTGGTTATGCATATTGCCACAAAGAAAATATTTTTGGGAAACATACATGTGTCAGAGCTTTGTTGCTGCTTCAAAGTAGGCTCTCAAAGTGTACCCTCTGAAAAAAGTGCTGAAAACACTTCATTTGCAACTCTATCTAGTGATTCAGGGTGCTTATGATAACTTATCAGTAGGAGTGTCCTCCTTGTGCTCCTCTCCTAGTTGCAGCATACTCTGTTCTTGACAACTGTTTCTATTGTTTTTATTTCCATATCCTATTTAATGTAGGAATGAGAAAGTTGCTACTTCTGTGAACTTTCTTAAAAGTTGCAGATGAGCTTTTTCCAAGCAAGGAGTCGCACGTTTACCCAGAAGCAAGTTTTTCCACTTTAATGATGAAAAACACAGAAGCCTGCTGTTTAGAGCAATCAGTGCTTAAACCATGGCATATCCTACCCCGAAGGCTCTAAGAAGAAATATGTATTGTGGAGGTCTTTATCCTTCGTTAGTCTTATTATGGAGACGAATAATTGTCCTTAATTTTGGAATGTATGGAAGCAGGTTTCACTGGGGGGAAGAGTGTTTTGATTAGAAGCCCCGTGACAGTGATTTATTTTTTTTGATCGTAAACTCTTCCAAGTTTTTCTTCAGATGTCTGAGTGTTTAGCCTTAGCATTGTGCTCTTTAAGATTACTTTTTGGTGTTTTGTTTCTAGAGGGAAGCTCTTGGCTGTGTGCTGACCATATCATTTCAAGCTTTCATAAAACATTTCATGGAATTTTTCACTTGTCGTAATCTTAAAACTTGACACGGTGTCTCTAAGGAAATAGCTCATAATCTCACAACAGTACACACTTGTTTTTTGTATTTCAGATGCTACCAAATATAGAAAACAATTCAGTTGAAATAAAAGTGATATCGTTTAAAGCCATTATTGTTTGAACAGATTTGTTGGTTAGATTTAAAAACAAATGTTATCCTAAGGAAATAGGAGAACAGAATTGCCAACAAGCAACTACTGCACAAAATTAAGTGGCATATTTGCATTGTGGAATTGCTGGAAGTCAAACACAAGATAGATGTTGTAAAACACATCCTTTCCTAAACTAGGAATATTCTGTGTAGACCAAGCTGAAGTTAAATTTGTTTTGGAACAAAATGTTAGGGTGGCGGATAATTGCCTCAAATTGAATTGATTCTTTAAGGTTTATATTTGAAATGGCACTCAAGGTCGAATTACGATTTGCCTTGCTTTCAGTGCTCTGTGCAGTATGAATGGTGCTAATACAGCCAGGTGTTGTGGGACGTAACTCATAGATTTTCCATAGATTTCAATTAAAGTAAGGTTCTCTTGTGCTTGTTTGGAAGCTCTGGTGCTTTCCTGAGTTATGCCTTTCAGTGTTACTATGCTTCTTTGCTTGCCATAGGCATAAATTTTCAGACCTTAGGTTTTATGTGTTCTGTATAGATATTGTTATGTGAATTGTGTATTGTGTTGACTAGTTTCTTCTTGTTGCAGGGAAATTCTAAAAAGAACAAAAACCGATAGTTCCCAGCTAATCAGCTGTCTGCAGAGGCTGCTGCTGAAGAGGATGCAGATATTGAACATTCATTGTCCAGTTCCTGTTTGTTACAGGAAGCAGGGGTGGGGTTGGGTCTGGTAAAAACTGATTGGGTGCTGTAAATGGCTTTAAAATATTTAGAACTTCTAACAGAGACAACGTCAAGTCCTAAAACAGGACGCATACACTCTGTGGATAATTTGTATAGAATTACCTTCAGTTTTTACTGTGCACTTTTTAAAACTGGGTTTTAATTTCATGTAATAACTTCAGTTTTTGTATATTTTTCAGATATTATGCATTAACAAATTTGGTATCAGTGCAGTAGTTGTCTGTTTTTGAGTTATGTTAAATTGTCAGCACCTGTACATTCAGTTCTTGTTTAATAAGTTGAAAAATTAATTTTGAAACTTTAGCCATGCAAGCTGTGCAGCTACTGTAAATGTATTCCTGTTCTCTGCCCTCTCAAATTAATTGAAATTGTGGCTTTAAATGATTTCTATAAATCCACACAAGTAAATGGGATTTTTTTTTTTTTTTTTTTGGATTGCAATAGTGGAGACTCTTGCTACTTGTATTTGGCACTTTGGATTTTGAAATAAAGAGCACAAATGGCTGAACTGGGATACTTCTATGAAATTGCTTTAAGTCCTCATTTAGGCATTTTGTTTACATGTGTATATGTACTGGTTGAAATAGCTGTTTAAAGCTAGAGAAAAATGTGATCGTAATTTTGCCCCAAAAGAGTGAAGCAGTGTGTGTGTGTATAGAATAGGTCAGCTTACTGTGCTCTCCTACAGTAAACAATATGAAATACGTAGAAAATTTAAACACTGAATTTGCAAGAATTCTTTCATGGAATAAAAGTCCTTCATGGAATTAGTCCTGACGGATTGACCGATGAGATGCACATGGTTTTTCTTGTGTTCTGGGAAGTTTGTGATCTCCAGGCCTCTCTCAAGATTTTTTTTAAGTGAAGAATATTACCACAAATTTTCACATTGGATTTTTTTTTTTCCTTTTTCATAACCAGGTATTGTGCTGCTCCACACTTCACACTGATCTTCTGTTCCATGACCTGCATTATGGCACTTATTTGTCCCATAGGGGTTTACTCTGATATCAGCGGTGTCGATGTGTTATCAATGTGTAATAATAAAATCAATTAAACAAAACCAGTGCGACTTTTTCTTAATTCTGTTTATGCCTGGGGTTGCACAATGTGATATTGTGGTGAATGTTCAAGGTTTCCTCCTGGTGAGGTGAACTGAAGTGTTAGACCTAATCACTCTTAGTAGTGCTGCTTTTCTTGGGGGATGGTCGTTTGAGCTGAACGCTGTGCACAGTGCTGCAGTGCACAAAGTACCCCCGGTTCCATGTTAGCTCTTCCCACCTTTGTGCCTACTCAGTGTTAGACAGGCAGCTGATCTGGATTGAGCACAACTTTAGAGCTGGTTTTGATTCAAGTTTTTCTTTTCAAAGATGATGTGGATGTGGTCACGAAACTGGAGAAGAGATGGGGAGAGTCTGCATAGCTTCTTCCAGCATGACGCGTGCACAGAACTGCATCACACTGCTGATGAGGGCTGGGAAGTGTTTGCTTTCTCCAACCATTTCATTAAAGCAAATAGAGCTGCAAGTGTTATAAATAGGGTTGGAAGCTGATGGGTATTTTTGAAGCTGCCTTTTCAAGGAACCTTGATCTCACGGTGAAGGTGGGTCATTTGGTTGTCTCTAGTTTTATGAATCAAACTGAAGTTTTTACTGATGTTACTATTTAATGGCTGCATTCAGAATAGCTTTTGTTTATGCTATTTTTGAATGGTAAAATATGAAAAGATAAATTTGTACCTTAATGTAGATAATATAAAATGTGTAGGCATTTACTTGCATTTCCAGTGTGTTAGTTTATCAGCGTTTGTTCCTTAGAATACGTCCTTGAAGATGTATTTGAACATCCCTGTATTTAGTTGTAAATGAACTCAGGCAGGGACATCTATACAACTTTGATCCCTCATGCTGAGGTGGCAGCCCTGCCCAAGGCAGCGGTTGGAACTGGGTGGATGTCACGGTCCCTTCCAACCCAAGCTGTTCTATGGTTCAAACTTGTTTTTGAATGCAGGACGCATGTAAGGTAATGTGAGGCCACTGTCTTAGCAACAGCAGGGCCATAGTAAAGGTTAATGCAGTAAAAACACAAAATTGTTGACTGCTCCCTCCTACAAAGGCTAGATGCCACTCTATGAAGAAAGCTTATTCTGCACTTTTTGGTTTTGTTACTGCTTACAGTATTACTCAGCAGTGAATTAAAACCATGTTTATTTAGAAGAGGGCCTGCTTGCCCTTATTCTCAAATGCTTCTTTTAATCATAAGAATTAGAAACTTGTTTTAACTTACACTCACGTCTGCAGAACTGCTAGCTTAGTGACAGATGGGGACAGAGGAGGGCTTCTGGGGACCTTCAGAAACCAGCGCGTGTTGGGATTACAAAATCTGTCACATGGAAACTTGCCTGGGGGCAATTTCTCATTGTTTGGGTTTATTGTGCGTGTAAACAGCCTCAGCCACATCAGTGCTCATCAGTGCTAATTCCACATTTTTTGGCTTCTTCCAGAAGCTTCTGCTGCCTGTACCTGCAGCACTGCAGTGCCCAGGCGACGTGGTGGAGCAGCACAACAAGCGCGTGATTCTCGCCGGCCTTAATGTGCCTGTCAAGCTGCCACGCTGGCAGCACTGTAAGAATTCAAGTGTTAAATGTTTAATGCGTGAAATGGCAGAGATAACAGCAGAGATCAGTTTCTCGGTACTGGTTTTAAATCTAATTTCTGCTGCTGAGTTAAAAACCTTATGAACTGATGAGGCCTTACTCAATAAGTAGTCTTTGAAATCCAGGCCTGATTTTGCAACTGCATTTATGGTCTTCCATAAACAACACAGCTTGGCCCTGAGAAGAGTTTAAACCACACAATTGAAGAGCCCAGGGTGGAATTTCCAACCGCTTTAAGCTCTATGAGTTGTCCTTCATGAATTTGCTCGGAAGCCAGTACGTATGGCACGTAGCTTCTTTCAAACTTCTCCCCCAGAAAGCTCATTGCTTTTGAACTTTACTCAAGGGAGGCTTTGTGAAGTTACCAGCTTGAAAAAATCTGACCTGAGAACTTCAGTGCAGTTTCATTAACAGTAATTGTTGGTATAAGGAAGAGCTGTAGCACTGGAACTGCTGCGGAACCCCTCACATGCCTTTTACTTGGCAACTTCCAGGTCGTGTGTGGTGAATGTCAGCCACAGTTAAGTACCTTGGGAGAGGGGGTGCGAGTTCTGCCAAAAGTTTCTTTTGGTATCTGGAAAGTTTGGTCTGCACTCAGTCTCAACAAGGGCACAAACCCGATTGTCTCTCTGTTGGTCAGTCAGGCCCAGGCAGTCGGATGCATTTGAAGCCAGGAAGCACCGAATCTCCCACAGGAGGGACACAGAGCACACTGTATTTCCATAACCAATTTATGTGCAGTGAATATACTAAACTTGTGAGGCTTTTTAAATCGTAATTGTAGGTGAAAACTGGATTTCTGAAATGAGGGAGAGAGAAGAATTTGTCTTTAATTTTTGCACTTGGACTTGAATTCTCACCAAGGGCTTTTATGGAAAATTCTTGCAAAAATAAAAGGCAAAGCAGCAGAGCAAGGAGTTAAAAATAAGTCTAGAACTGAGTCCTACTCTGTCTCCAATTAAGAATATTTGTTTCTAGCAACATAAGAACTGGCAGGTTTCACTTCTGTCAAAACAGCAAACATTTTATAAAAAGGTTAATACCCTGTAAACGAAGTTAAGATCAACGTAAATGCAGTTAGCAGTGTAAACTGACTTTGTTAGCTTTAAAATGTTGAATTAGGTTAATAATTGCCTGTAGCAATATAGGATGCCATATCTTTACATCAAACTTCAAACTCTACTTATGGTGGAAATAGTTCTAATAATTCTAATTTGTTCTGCATACGCTATTCATCAAAGTCAAATTGCATTAAGGACTTTTAAATCTCAGCATCAATTAGATTTATTTTTTTACTGCTTGGGTGTATATTGCACTGAATTATTTAGGGGGAATGTGAATTTACTGCAGAACAATCCTGTCTTGGAAGTGAATCCCCCATATTAGAATACTGATCTATCTCTCTGACATTTTGCAAAAACCTCTTGATTTCTCTCCACAGATCTGCATGTGTGCACAGTCTCACTTGCTGGCAAAGCACCGTGACGGCCATGGCACCGAGGGACAGTGTGATTGCGGGGGGGGCTGGGGCACCATCCCCTCCCTTCTGGGCTCCTGTGCCCCCGCAGTTTGTCAGTACGAAGCAGAACAGAGCTCTCTCACAAGCACACACAACAGCAGGCCTGTACTTGCATCAGCAAAGGAAAAAGCTGATCTATTTTTAGACAAATGCTGACCCTGATTAGGAGATACAAGAAATTAATACTCTGCCTACTTAACATGAAAACCATTAGGAAGGGCCAGTGTGGAAGCTAAGGGCAAAAACCTTTACTGAACACTGTGAAAGAGTAAATGAGAGCATCAAGGCCTCCTTTAGGTGAACGTCTGTCTTGTTTCCTGGCTTTTTGGCAAGACAGGAGGTATTGATCTTCCTGTTCTTGCTGCTGAGGCATTGGGCGTGCCCTGGCAGAAGACAGGAGATGCATGGGGATGGAATTCCAGAGGGGAACAGAGCTGCTGAGGTCAGGTTCTGGCACCCCGGGCTCCATGCTGGGATGGAGGCAGGCAGCCCAGTGCTTGCCAGGGCTGCTGCTTCGTCCTCTCAGCTGAGGAGCATCGTGCTGGCAGTCCTGACAGGAAAAAGTAAAGGTGACCATTCTCAGGCTTGCAAGTTACAGACTAAATTAGGGTAGAAGAAACATGAGGCTATCAAAAGAAAAGACAACTTTTCCTCTCCCCTATTGTGTGTAAATATTTATCATTGATCTTCTAAGAAGATGCATTCAATGTAAACATTACCTGAACTGCTGTTGCCCTCTTACCTCAGTCTTCCCACCATGTCCTCATCCCTGTGAGATGCGGGGATTTTAGTTTATATTTTCTAGAACAGGACTTTATTGGTATCACTGTGTTTGTGCTCTTCAGCAGGCCTGTGACTTGAACAGAAAGCAAGCCCATCGATTAAATCGGTCTGAGCAACAGTGAAGGTGTTGGTACCTTTGCTGCTCCTTGGAGGAAACTCAGCATCGCTATAAACCCGGTCCTCAAACCCTGCCTCCATGAAACATAATTGTCTCTTACTCCTTATTGAGATGGAAATGAGAACATCGGCAAAATTCTGTCAGAAGGTGAAAGGTAACAAGCTGTAAGGTCAAAATATGCGTTATAAATGTAAAAACCATTGGGAGCATAGTTTTGCAGTCTAGTTTTTCACTTGGTTTGAAATGGTGAACACTCATGAAGAAAGAGCTGGCTGACCATATGGAGCATTGGATTTTCTTTTTTTTTCTTTTTTTTCTTTTTTCTTTTTTCTTTTTTCTTTTTTCTTTTTTCTTTTTTCTTTTTTCTTTTTTCTTTTTTCTTCTTTTTTCTTTTTTCTTTTTTCTTTTTTCTTCTTTTTTCTTTTTTCTTTTTTCTTTTTTCTTTTTTCTTTTTTCTTTTTTTTTCTTTATTTAGATAATAAAAATAGGGCTTTTTTTAAAAGTAAGGAGGTTGTGACCACCAGAGGCATTTTCCCAGTCTTCCACATCTTCATTTCCTCCCAACTTGTTTTTTCAGCTGTTTGAGGGATGAGTTCTGCACTTCTGTTTCTTGGGGAAAGGGGGGACAGAGCTATCACCAGGCAGGGTCAGGTGGGGGTCAGGGAAAGGCTGTGCCCCAGAGGTGTGGGGATGGCACTGCTGCCCAGGGCAGTGGGCATGGCCCCACACTGCCGGAGCTCAGGGAGCGTTTGGACACTGCTCTCAGACATAGGGTTTGGGTTTGGGTGGTGCTGTGTGGAGCTGGACTCGATGATCCTCGTGGGTCCCTTCCAGCTCAGAGTATTCTGTGACTCTATCACTTCCCTACGGACATCACTATAACCAACGCACAGTCAGCTGTACCTGCGAGGAAGGAGCTCCCTGCTGCTGTTAGCACCCATCATCACTAAAATGAAGTCTTGTTTTCATTCTTCCCCTCCTCCCGCGTGTCCTGCTTGCCCGGGTAGCTGCAGTTAGGCAGGAGCTCTGTTCAGACAGCGGGGCACCCCTCAGCGCTGCGATAGAGGAGGGCTCTGGAGCGGATCAGAGAAGCTCAGCGGTACGTTGCAGATACATCAGGATCTCTATGCATAACGCTGTTATTAAAGGTTGGGGAAAGCCAGACCTGGGAATGCTGGATAGTGCTACAGGGATTGTACCTTCTGAGAAAAGCTGGCACAGATACTTCCATGTTCTGACAACAGCGCTAGAAAGCAACTTTCTGCTCTAAATTAATGATGTTCGAAGAAATACTTCTCCTCTGTTGGAAGGAGCCCCATCCTTGGAAGAAACCAGCTCTATGCTGGAGAGTTAGATGGGATTTCTGATTCCCCCGTGTCACAGCACGGAGCTCGGGCGGTTCGGGCTCTGCACGTCCGTCGTACACAGGGAAAGGGCAGCAATGGAACGAGAGGGGGCGGTGAGGGCAGACGGGCGGCTCCCGCGGTCCCGCTGCCCGGCAGCTCTGTGAATTCCGAGACGAAGTTGTGCAGGAGGGCTCCTGGGCTGCGAGCAATACAAGAGCTCAGCCCGAGCCGGGGCGGAGCGGGGCGGCGAGGCGGGGCCTGGCCCTGCTCCCGGCCCCGGCCCGCGGGGCGCCGCCGCCTCCNCCCCGCTCTCTCTCCCGGGGCCGATGCCGGGATCGGGGTCGGGGCGGGGGGACGGGAAGCAGCGTCTGCGTGGAGAGCGGCGTTTCCCGGTAGTTAAAAGTGCAGCCGGGGGCTCGAGAGGGGCTCGAGAGGGAGCTACTGCGCGGGCTGCTTCGCTTTGGGTCGAAGGATGGGAGTTTGAAAACATTGGGCTCTGCTTTTATGTTCGTGTTTGCTTGTTGCTGTCGGGGCGGTGGGCGGCCCGCCGGGCTGTGCCTCGGGCGGGAGCACAGGCGAGGGGTTAGTTATTGCTATTTATTATCGTTTGTCATGATTTTATTTTAGTTTTCGTGTAGTATTGAAGCAGAAGGAAATCCTGGAGGCTTTCTCGCATTTCCCCGCAGTGTTGCACAGTGCAGGGGTGCTGTGTGCTGAGCGCGTGAGGCTGTGTCTGTCTGAGCGCTCGGTGCGCGCTCTGGAGATGTGCTGCCAGCACACTGGGGTGGCAGCGAGCAGAGAAAGCCTTCGCTATTTTTATTTTTACTTTTTAGGTATTGGCATTCTGCAGTTTGTGGCAAGTTAGAGCGGTTCATAGACGTGCTAGGAAAATGCTGATCCTGGTTCCATGCTCAGGTCTCGCTGTCCTGCTCCTGCTACCCTCCTTCTGCATGCAGTTGTCGTCCCTCCGCTGAAGAAGTGCTGGGATGGGCAGCGGGCTGTGAGCTGGGGGCACTGTGGTGGGCGGTGTTGGTGAGCGTGGCTCTCCCAGGGCTCCTCGCCTTACGGCTGTGGTTGGTGTTGAGGGCTGAAATGTTTTGCTTCAGGAAGTCGGCCTGTCCTCACAGCTGTCTTAGAGCAGCTTTTGGAGAGGAATCCGGGTGAGGGTTCTTGTGTAAGCAAGCTAGGAACGGCACGTAGGCTGCTCCCAAAGTAATGCCTCCTGTTTATTTCCATGGAAATGACAATGGATACAAAGAGGACAATCACGCTGTTTGATAGAGCAGATTGTCAGCTACAATACGGTATTTTTCAACACAGCTGCCACCATTAGCTGTGCATTTTCACCAGCAATGAACAAGAGCTGCATGCCGTGCTCATAACAATCTGCAGCAGCGGAGGTGACCGCTGTCACTGCTGCCACTGCTGAAACGCACCACTGCAGCCTCTCTGTGCTCACAGCCACTGTTTGGGCTCCATCAATGTTCAGCAAGCGTTGGTAAATGTCAGTGGGTGCAATTTTTTCCACATGGGGGAATTCAGTTCCACGCCTTTGCTTCATGCACGCCTCCATGGCAGACCCCATTGTGTCAGAGTGCCCCTCTGCTGCCGTCTGTCACACGGCAACAACATGGAATGGAATATCGGTAGGGGAAGGTTCAGCCTCTGCTGCCTGCCACCAGCATCCGCCTCTGACATTGTGGGAGGCATTGCTTTGGCAGCATCCCTTATAGCATTTCAGATTGCCTCCCTGCTTTTTTCTGCTCACTGCTGGGATTGGCGGAAGGAGGCCCTGAGGTATGCTTCCCATCCCGCGCTGGCGGTGGCATCCTGTCCGTGACACACACACACGGGCTGAGGACCAGCTGTAAATTCGTTTGAGCTGCAGCCTGACACATTTGGACGCACACTCTGTGTGTGTAGGTGTTCAGGACATTTTTGGGTTTGTTTGGGTGCTACACGAGCTGCTGCCTGGAGCCCCATGCCGTGACTGGATGCTCCTGGGGGCCGTCCCTGCACGCTCGACAGGAATACGCTCCCCAGCACAGCTCCAGCATTAGCTCCATGACCTGCGCAAGGCCTGTACGTACAAACAGATTTCTTTTCCTGTCTCTCCCAGGCCAGAGTACTTTGTGCCTTAAAGGAAAAAAAAAAGCCAACAGCAAAACCTTCTGTGCAGTAAAATGTCGGCTGGTGCCAGTAAGCAGTTTATAGGAGGCCCAAAGGAGCCCACCAGGAAGTTAAACCCAGTGGGGCTGGGAGATGCCCGGGCCTGTGTGGGCTGGGCACTTGCTGTTCCTGTGGTGGGTGATAAGCCAGAGACAAAGGCCTTTTTTGTTGCTCTTGTTACTTGGTAATTTTAAAGAACAGGGTTTTTCTCTGTCTTTCTTCTGTACCAGTCCAGGCTTGGTGGTGTGGGGCACTGCATTTTCTCAAAAGCAAAATATTTAAATGTAGCTGTGGGTCGGGAAAACAGGCGACTCCTGGATCCTTTGCTGCTGGAGGTGGGCTTCCTGCTGACATCCCTGTGCTGCTGCAGCCCTGGGTCCGTGTGCTCGGTGATGCCTCTGCAGGCTGAGGGCTGCTCCGGTCTGCCTGCAGTGCCACCTTCACCTGCGGGAGTCGGGCAGGCTGTGGGCATCGTGACTGGCAGCACACGGGGAGCTCAGTCTGGGCAGATCGCGCTCCAGACCGGTCATGTATGTGGTTTTGTTGTCTTTCTGAGACAGCTGTTGCAATCAGTTCATGTTTGAGCGCTAGGGAAGGTCTGGTAGAACAGATCCAGACATGAGAAGTTCATTTCCAGCACTTACCAGCTAAAGTTGGCGTGGTTATTCCTTGGCAAAGATGGAAATGGTTTGGAATGGCTGTGCTGAATTGTCATGCAACTGCTCCCTGCAGCTCCTGAGGAGGGAAAGCAGGGGGAGGTGCTGGCTCTGCTCCTGGGAACTGAAGGCAGGGAGGGAACTGCACGGAGCTGCACCAGGGCAGGGTCAGGATGGGCATTAGGGAACATTTCTGTGCCATGAGGGTGGTCAGACACTGCAGCACGATTCCTAGAGAGGTGATCGGTGCCCCATGGCTGTCACTGTTTGAGAGGCATTTGGACACTGCTCTCAGTAACATGCTTCAACTTTTGCTTGGCCCTGAGGTGGTCAGGTAGTGGGAGCAGATGATCTCTGAAGGTCCCTTCCAGCTGAGCTATCTTGTTCTGTATAACCTGGAAGGTCCTCACTGTGTAGCTGTGCAGAGGAGCAGGCATTTGATTGGACATCTCTGTGTAGCATTTTTCCTGAGCTCTGGATGTTCTCCCGGGTTTATCCAGGGTTTATTTATTTGGGCCAATAAACAGACTTGACATTTTAGTGATGTTATAGCTTATTACTATTCTGTGTTTGCTACAGTGTTTTTATGTTAGGTACCGTTTTTTTGTTGTTTTTTTCCCAGCATAGACAATGTCCAGCTGTGAAATTAGCTTTATTTCCACTGCAAGTGTAAGCTCTGCTGGACACAAGCAGCATTGTGCTGATGCCATTTTAATGGCACGTTAATTTTTTCACACTTGTGCGTGCGATATCAGCCACCGTATCCGTAAGCTGTGCATGACTGGAGACAGAGCGAGCTGCTCCTGCCTCACGCTGGGGATGTGAGGATGTGCTCCTGGGGCCGGGAGCGAGGAATTCCACACCAGCAGCTTCTCCCAGCTGCGCCCATGCCCTGCGGAGCCAGCAGTGTAAACACCAGCTCACATTATGCTTTGAAGTCTCTGCCTATTTCTGGCTCTTACACCAGTGATTTATTTTATAAAAGCAACAAAATGAGTAATGCAGGGGGAGACTTCATGTATATATATCCAAAATACAAACGAGAGCCAAGGAATCCCTGCTTCCAGTCAGTTTTGCCATTTGCTTGTGTTTGTTGCAGAAGTATAGGTTGAAGAATTTTTTTTTTCTATGAGATGTGGAGCAGAGTTAAATAAAAGTGCAGCCATATGGAGTCTCAAAAAATTTGAGGCAAATCATCATAAGTCAAGCAGTGTTTTACGTAGAAGGTGTTCTTCAAGTTTTGTTACCTTTTTTTTTTGTGTGTGTAGTTAAGTAATAAACAGTACAGTGATAAGAGAAATATGGCTATAAAATTCAGAGATAAATTTGCCATATTTTACTTGGGTGTTACAAGGACTTATGAACGCTTAGGGTCTTTTATATACCATATGTGCTTTATTGCTTAAACTGCAGAGAATTTGTACTTCCCTGTGAAACCATTATGCTTTATGGCAAAATGCTTTCAGGATCGTCTGCATATTTATACAATAAACAGTAACAACTCATATGGTGCTGTTATGGGGCAGCTTCACTGCGCCACGTAGGGAGAGATCTGCATTAAATTTCTAGTTAGCATGTGGAGAGTGGATGTTAATGTTCCTGGAAATGTAATTTCCATGCACTAATGTCTAGGGGCCATAGTCTATCTGGAAGGGCAGAAATAAAACTGCCAGGTGGTGTCCACAAACGGAGCAGCTTGTGCAAAAAGTTCTGCTTGTTTTGAAGGGTGTATGTAACTGTTTTGTCACACTGTGTGTGTAGGTATATGTGCATTGCTAAATCTGCTTTTTTTGAGCTTGAACCGATGTGTGATGTTGACATTTCATAGAATGACAGAATGGTTTGGGTTGGAAGGGACCTTAAAGACCATCTGGCTCCAGCCCGAGCATTTGCCCAGTGAGACCCCACCATGGAAGTGACATGTGTAAGAGATGTGTTCAGCTGTTACAAAGAGAATTTATGTAGAGGATGTATATAGTTTAATGGTTTTGAAGTCCCAGTGGAGGTAGGGAGGTGATAATGAATGTGTTTATATTTTGGAATATGAGCATACTACGTTCACTTGCTGTGTGCTTTGCAGAAGGGATGCATTGGATGGTTTCAGCTGATGCCAGGTGTTGGGAAGACCCTGGGATTGAGATGCTCTGGGTGCACTAGCGGCTACCCAACCCGTAATGTTTGTCAGCCTGCAGACATCCCAGGGGTCTGGGTACCGTGGTGTGCTGGGCTGCGGGCAGCACTGGTTTGGGTGCTGGTTCCCAGCTGCAGAGAGGTGAGGAGGAGCTGCTCCATCAGGGTGGAGCAGACGCAACTGGAGGAGGTCACCATCCTCAGCTGGCAGAGGAACAAGGTGTATCTGGATTTAAAATACCAAAGCCAATACCTGGAGTCCCTGCAACCAAATTGGTGTTAGCTTTCACTGTGGGAGCAGATAACAGTGTGCCCCAGCAGGGAACAGAAGTTGAGCAGTACTTTAGCTGCAGATTTGATCTGGGATTTTAGAAGCAGCAAAGGACTTGGTAATAGCTACAGCCTATAAAATCTCACAATAATAGGGTAGGAATCCTCTTCCTTACATCCTTGAGGTATTAAAATGAAGAAATTAAGCTGCAACTTCTGTGCATTAGATGCTGAGGGACTGAGTTAATCTGATGAATGGGAAGATTAGTTTTAGAACAGGATGAGCTGAAACGAGTCTCAGCTTTTGGGTTCACTGGAGTCTAATTTAGGATCAACTGTTATTTCAACCAACTTCTTTGTTTGTAGTTTTAGTATTTTAAAAATGGTATTTCCTGTCACATATCTGGACGAGATACCACACGTGCTTGTATTTAGATGTTCTGGGCTGCATAGCATATGCGGTTGCAGAGATCAATGGCATCTTGTATCGTTTTCCTGTTACCTAAAATGCTTGGGTTATGCTTACATGGGTCCCGAGGGAGCTTTTTGGAACAAAAACACTTCTATTTTACAGTCTGATTTTACTGCCTTTTAAAGGAAGAATGTCCTAATTCTTAAGAAGGAATTTGAAGCACTTCTTGAGACAAAAAAGAACTTGAGAGGCGAGATTAATTTATTGTGTTGTGCAGACGTAAAAGCATCAGAGAACAAACTACGTAAAGTAGGTAAGGCTATAATGTTTTTCTTTTCTTTTAAGTACTAGATGAATGGTGCTGCCTGTAGCAGAGGAGAGGGTGCATTTTATTATGTTAGCCATGACATTACAAAAATAGCCTTTAAAGATCCATTTGGATTTTTTTCTCCGATTCTCATAGTTGTTTTGGTGACCAGTGAGAAATAGCAGTAGAACTGTTACCTATTGCTTCTTGCATGTAGGGTTTTGTTTTGTTCTGTTTGTTTATTTGTTTTAATATCGGTATCATTTTTTGGAAACTTAGGTTTCTGAAAAAGTAATAAAAGGTGAACGCTGCAGTCTTTGACAGGTACATTGTAACTGCAGATGAGAGCTGCCTCTGCCCAAGTGTTTTCCTTCATAGGCATGTGTTGACTGAAGTTAAATATTTGGCAGGTACATTCCAAACATCTTTGTGAGCCTGTTTTGTAACAGAAAAAAACATGCTGAATAATCTGCAGCATCACATTTTAAAAAAGTGTGAGTAACAACAGAGGCTGGAAGAAAAAATCATTCAACATCTGGAAATAATAAAGGGCGATGAAGAACTTCATTTGTAACGTGAAAGGGAAATACGATGCAAAATGCATATTTTTCCTGTAAACAACACTTGTATTTACTTACTTTTCCACTTCATCTTTTCTTTTTCATTCACACAGCCTTAGTGTTTCGTGGTTTGCCCCTTGAGCGTTGCTGGGCAGGAGGAAAGGCTGGGCTCCGTCAGCCTGCTGAGCTCCCCGTCATTTCCGTTGGGCTGCGGCTGTGCGTCGTCCCCAGAGGCCGAGCAGCCAGAAGGGCCGTCTGTCGCCTGGCCCAGCGTGGGTTGTTGCCCTCAGTGTTGTTCTCTGTCTGGCAGTCGCTTATTTTCTGTAAATCCCAGATGGGGATGGAGCAAGCCTGAAAACATTGAAACTTCCTGCACGTAGAAATAGTCGATAAATACTGCAGAGGGGACAGAGGAGAAGGGTGTGGAACAGGAGGAAAAAATGATGACCAAATGGGAGACCAAAAAGCTGTGACTTGCTTTCTGAAGAGATTGAGTGGGTGCAGGATACAGCAGTAGCTGTGTGTCTGAGCTATGACAGCCATTTGTAACTTGTTAGCTCGTTTTCTCCCCCTCTATGTATGTGGAGAGGAGAATGCTTATAAAATAACTAGCATAGTGCAAATATTTTTGCTGAACAGAAAGGGCGAGAGTTCAGAAAAATAATGAAGGACCAGAGTGTCTCCATGCCAAGCACTTGTTTGTTCAGCAGTAGGTTGAGTGCTGCGTCTCAAAGTTTATGATGCTTTCTTAAAGGCTAGAAACTGGACAAGAAATAAGGGAGAAATTTTAAAAAATAATGACTTGTAGCATAAGATTTCACTTGGCTGAGGTTTGTTGTCTCTAGACGGACACTGTTCTCTAAATGCTACAGATGAGGAATGGCTTTTGTCGTTTTGTGATTATATGTGTGCATCCTTGCCCTGCAATTAAAAAATAGCCCGACTATGTCTGTTTGTGCATGAAGGAGAATGGCTCTAAGTCATCGTTATCTAACTGTAATTAACAGAGTAATGTGTGTGCAGGTGGCTTTGTGTACATGAACTCTGCCTTCCTTGTGCTTTCAGGCAAATGTGAATACGTTCTGACACAATAAGAGCACAGTTTTTCAAATGAACGTTGTTTATATAGGCCCCGTGGTGTTTCATTGTAGTGGATCCCTCTGCAGTCATCAGCAATTTGTTTCTCGCTTCTGTATCAGTCAGGAGCAGTGGGGAGGAAAAGCTTTGGGGATGACACATCCTACGTAAGGATACAATGAGCATTTACACTTCCGTGCATGATTTAAAACAGCAAAGGCAAGGGTAATTATTTAGTGGTTGCAGTGCTGCTCAGAGGACATCTAGCTGTGCACGTTACTAGAGTTACTCTGTTTGATGAAGTGTAGTTCAGTAATTGGTTTGAAGCCTGGTGCTTTTTCCAGGATGCCAGCCAATTCAGTGCGTAGCAGATGCATATGTTGTTACTTACTTGGCCTTGACTTGTGTCTCACCAGCACTGTATTTCTGCTGAAGGCTTATAGTCTGCCCTTCAACAGGGATGTATTGTATTCTTATCATCATAGAATCATGATTTTGGGTTGGAAGGGACCTTAAAGCCCACCCAGCCCCAACCCCTGCCATGGGCAGGGCTGCCCTCCACCAGCTCAGGCTGCCCAGGGCCCATCCAGCCTGGCCTGGGGCACCTCCAGGGATGGGGCACCCACAGCTCTCTGGGCAGCTGTGCCAGGGCCTCACCTCCTTGTCAGTGAAAATTTTCCCCCTAATGTCTCATCTAAATCTCCCCTTTTTTAGTTTAAAAGATCCCTATCCTATAGTCTTTGTCCTGTCACTATCTGCCCATGTAAAAAGTCACTCTTCCTCCTGCTTATAAGCTCTCTTTGAGTACTGGAAGGCCACAATGAGGTCTCCCCAGAGCCTTCTCTTCTCCAGGCTGAACACGCCCAGCCCCCTCAGCCTTTCTCTGTAGGAGCGGTGCTCCAGTCCTCTGAGCATCTTCATGGCCTCCTCTGGACCTGCCCCAACAGCTCCGTGTCCTTCTTGTACTGGGAGCCCCAGGCCTGAAGGCAGTACTGCAGGTGGGGTCTCATGAAGGCTCTCTCTTATGGCTAGCCGTTTCTTGTTCATAAGCCTTGCCACCCCCATCTCTGTCTTTACTGTGACATGTCTGATCTCTAAGAGTGTTAGTCCAGAGGTGAAGGAACTGAAGTGATACCTGCCTGTATCCAGAAAGCACTTGAGGCACACCCTGGTGGAAAGCACCTCATGTAGCATCATGGAGCAGGCTGTGAGCCACAGGCCAGTTCTAATGGTGACAGCACCCTCACTGCTGTCTCTCACCTGTAGATGCTTGTGCGGATGCTGTCACCTGTGCCCATCACACAAGGAGAGTGTCTGCTTTGCAGAAACCTCAGCAAGTGGCTGCTCGTCGCACTTGTTAACGTGGTGGACTGGTTTTAACCACAATTGTTGTAATATGTCCACCTTTTCCATCAGCACTGTTCCTACAGCTCAGTGTAGCACCAAATTTGTTCTTGGAAACAGCTGCACTATTCTGAGTAAAATACTGTTTTGTTTAATGACAAGAAAGAGGAGAAATTTCATCTGAAACAGAGGCCTAATATGGAAAAACCTCTGCCCGTATTACATACAGTTAAGCTGTATGGTTGAAAATATTTTGCAGGTGGTCCTCTATACCTGTGGGACTTCATGCTGTCTCTGACATGTAGTACGCAAAACACATTAGACTGGGCAATGGTTTTGAAATAAAAGAGGGTAGTTTTAGATTAAGTGAAAGGAAGAAGTTCTTCACTATGAGGGTGGTGAGGGACCAGGTTGCCCAGAGAAGCTGTGGATGCCCCATCCCTGGAGGTGTTCAAGGCCAGGTTGATGGGTTTTGGGCAACCTGATCTAGCAGGAGGTGTCCCAGCCCGTGGGAGAGGGGTTGGAACTAGATGATCTTTAAGGTCCCTTCCAACCCAAACCATTCTATGGTTCTATATGATTTGTAAACTGCATGCAATTTTTAAGCTTTGGGTGGCTTGAGTATTGTAAGGGTTGGGTTTCTTGGTTTTGTCTTTCAATGGGATTGATTTCTGATCATGTCTTTTATTTCTTTATAGATGGTTTGTGGGTGAGATATCTGCGAGTGCTTCAGGTTTCTCCTACAAGATGTGTTCCACAAATCCAGCCAACTGGGTTACTTTTGATGATGAGCCTCTCTTCCAGTCACCTCAGAAGTTGGTTGATAATCAGAGCAGTTGTAAACCAAATGGCCTTAAACTCAATCTCTCTAATGTGTATGAATCTTCAAGTCGATCATCTTCTACAGGCAACACTCCGATCTCATCTCCTGTAGTTGACTTCTACCTAAGCCCTGGGCCCCCCAGTAACTCTCCACTTACGACACCTACCAGAGACTACCCAGGCAGTCCGTGCATCCAGAAGCCTGGGATTCATGTCCTTTATCCTATTCCTGAATGGCCATCAAGTGTTAACCTTCCATCACCTGGGGTTTGCTCTTCCTTAGCCTTGCAGAAACCCAGCAGCCTTCTTCTGACGAATGACAATTCAGTTAAGACTTCAGTCTCCCAGTCAGTAGATGAAGGAAACTCCGATCTGCAAGGAAGCTGTGACAAGTCAGGAGAGACGTCAGCTGTGGGGCAGTTCCCATACTTCCAGAGTGACTGTGGTTTTTCCAGTCCCTTTTGGAAGGAAGGCTGCTTGCTCAGCACATCACCAGCTAATGCTAGTGTGTACAGGAAGGACAAAGCACTTGATAAAGGCACTTGTCATTCTAAAGAAAAAGAGGTGTGCCATGATCAGAAAAGCCTTAACCAGGGCTCCTTCAGCTACATCTGTGAGAGGCTCGAGCACTTGCAAGCTGATGGCTCTGATGCTGTGGGAAGCCTGCCCATCTCCAGTGCTCATGAATGGCACAAGGAATCTCCAGCTGTTCCTCACAGCCTGTTCCGGAGCCGGAAAGCTGACGGGTGGCCATTCATGCTGAGGATTCCTGAAAAGAAGAACATGATGTCATCTCGGCAGTGGGGCCCTATTTACCTTAGGGTTCTACCTGGAGGAATATTACAGATGTACTATGAAAAGGGCCTTGAAAAACCTTTCAAAGAATTCCAGCTGCAGCCGCACTGTAAGCTGTCTGAACCCAAATTAGAGAGCTACAATGTTTCAGGAAAAATCCACACTGTGAAGATTGAGAGTGTGTCTTACACAGAGAAAAGGAAGTATCATCCCAAAGTAGAAGTGATCCATGAGCCAGAGGTTGAGCAGATGTTAAAGCTGGGAACCACAGATTACAGTGACTTCACTGATTTCCTTGTAACAGTTGAGGAGGAGCTGATGAAACTTCCTACCATTTCCAAACAAAGGAGAAATTATGAAGAGCAAGAAATGACTCTAGAAATAGTGGATAACTTTTGGGGAAAAGTCACTAAAGCAGAAGGCAAGCTTGTAGAAAGTGCTGTTATCACACATGTTTATTGCTTGTGTTTTGTGAATGGAAGTACTGACTGCTTTCTAACGCTAAATGACCAGGAACTCCAGAAGAGGGATGAGCGATACTTTGAGAAGGAGGTGGAGAAGAAATGGATCAATATTCTCGATTGCCATTTCCATAAGTGTGTTAAGACACAGGAATTTGAGGAACTGCGAATTATTAAGTTTACACCCCCTGATGCCTATAGGCTGGAGCTGATGCGTTTCAGGACACAGTATCAGGGAGAAGACCTTCCGTTTTCTCTGAAGGCCACGGTAGTGGTTCAGGGGGCATATGTAGAACTTCAGGCTTTTATAAATATGTCTTCAACTACTCTGATCCCAACATGGTTACCCTCTGTGAAATGCTGTGAAAATGTTACAATACACTTTCCAGTTCCTGCGCAGTGGGTCAAAGCACTTTGGACCATGAACCTGCAAAGGCAAAAGTCCCTAAAAGCAAAAATGAATAGAAGAACGTGCCTTGGTTCTTTACATGAGATTGAATCTGATCCCGTAATACAAGTCTCGGTTGGAACGGCAAAATATGAAAGTGCCTACAGGGCTGTGGTGTGGAAGATAGACAGGCTTCCAGATAAAAACTCAAGTAAATAATTTACTCTATAAATTAATGGGCTTGGGTGCACATCTTCTCAGGGTTTTTGCACCGTTTTTATGCTTGTGTGCCTCCATCAACTTCAGTCATTCTGATTTGTGTCTGTGTGGTTATATTGGTGGAAGCTGCACTAACCCTTCAGAAAAAAGAAAACATGATTTATTTTTTTAAGGGCATTTTCCCAATTTATTGGAGGCAGATGTATTATTGTTAGTAATTGTAAGGTTGCAGTAGCATGGAAGTGATTCTCATCATTCTGAGTCAACCTCAAGCCTGTAGTTAGAAAAGATGGAAGGGTTTAGGCTTCACAGGTTTGTGCTGGACAACGGTGAGATGGGAAGCAAATGCTGTTAGATGAAATGATTTGCCAACCCAGTGTCACACAGTTAATAGAAAAGTGTTATTTGAACTGTTACATCTTGGCTTTCTAGCATCTTTTAAGAAATGGTGG
Organism: Penelope pileata; assembly: GCA_013396635.1. Lineage (NCBI taxonomy): Eukaryota > Metazoa > Chordata > Aves > Galliformes > Cracidae > Penelope > Penelope pileata. The sequence goes on from WBMW01000972.1 coordinate 6,806,952, forward strand.
ATATGCTCTTTAACTAGAAGGTGCCGTGGTCAAACTTGTAGCAACTTGACTGTGCTTCTGCAAAGGCTGTTATCTGCAGCCTCCTTTATGGGTTCGTATATTGAGGTGGTATGTCTGTGGCAATAACTGCTCTGCCAAAAAATGCCTCCCACTGTATTCCTGTTTCTCTTGGGTGGTGATACCTCTGTAGATAATTGCTGCAATTAAACCAGCTAGATATATAGTCATGCACATGGGAATTGTTAATTTTCCACTAAGTAAAATAGTTGGTTTACTTTTGTTATGGAAAATATGATTTGGAGGCACAGGAAGGTATAAATACCTGGTTTTAAAAGTTCCTATTTTCAGTCATGCTACAAGATTACTAGGCCTACATAGTTCTTTTCTAAAGGTATACAAGCTCTTGAAGAATATATTATTCTGCTTTAAGTTCTGTAGAGTGAAGGCACTTGATCCTTTCCTTGGACAGGCATTTATATGTATTTGAGACTTTGGGATCTGTGTAAAATTATTCAAGTATTTGCCTAAAATATCTGCAAAAGCTGTACTTTTAAAAAGAGGGGTAAATGTGTAGTATTTAAACACGGATTATAAGATCCTAACTGTCTGGACTAACTACTACTTTAAAATGTCCAGAGAAGATGCAGTCTTTGAAAGCCCTGGTTTCAGGTATCCTAGTAGTAATGTGACATGTCCACTCACTGTTTCTGACAACTAGATGTAAGCAGGCAAGACTTCACATTCAAGCAATTTAAAAAAAAAACAAAAAAGAAAACTACAGGCAAAAATGCTAACATGGATTACTTTTTTCTCTTTTTTAACTAACTGCAAATTATGTTCAATTTGCTTACTTGTTTATTATTATTTTTTTTTACAGCTTTATATTTGAATATTTCTGATGGCTACTTATTTGACTGTAATATCAGATTGACAGAAGAACTGAGGCAAGAGCAAATGAAACAGGAGTGCTATTCCTGTTAATTTTAAAATGCCATTCCAAAGCATCGTGCATCAACATGCTGATGTGGTGGTTGTGAGAGCAGGAACCGTTGGCTGCTGGCAGACTAGAACTAGTATTTTTCCTAATGACATTGTGTTGCAGTACTGGTGCCTTTTGTGTTGTACATACAGTCTTGTTTAGGCAATGAGGTCTTCTGAACTTTGAGCAATTTTGCCCTTCTATTTCTATTGATCCACACAGTGGAAGGGAGGGCACAAATGCTGCAGCAGTCAAATTCAGAAAGGGCACTGTGTTAACACCATCTGGGTTCTGTCCCTTCCCTTGGAAGAAGCTGTGGTTGGCCTTGATCAGTGGCCAATGCCATATGGTTTGTCCCAATTCCCCCCAGACTGACTGGCTTCTTGGAGTGGAGGTGATGGTGGGGGGGATGTTTTCTCAAGAAACTGCCTTTGCAGGACTGCCTTTTTGGGTTGCTTTTAATATTCCTTGCTGTTTAGTCTTGGCTTGCTTCTGCAAAACCAAGTCAGCAGTTTTAGTCAGGCAATTTTAAAGAAGATTGAGTCTTCTGAGGTCTTTAATTCCCTGCAGTTCATTCATTTTGACATTTGATGTGTGTAGTTAAACTCAGATTTATGTTATTTGAAAGCAAGAACCTTCTTTTTGTGGCATTCTACAGCTTTACATTGTTTTCCCAGAGTAGTTTAAACTTTGGACATTTGAATAATTCCTCTGGTTGAGATCTGCAAAATCATCTGCGTCCTTGAGATGCTCGTGTGTTTGAGAAAACATTTCAGTTGTAATTCTGCCTGGTCAAATCTTAAAGCTTTTTATCAAGTATTCTGAGCACATTTAAGATTTTAAAAATAGAACTGTCCCAAGGCGTGCCAAAAATCTTGAGGCAGTCAAACTAATAGAAATATGTAAACATTCATAATGTGTTTATTGCAGCGAGAAAAAATATGCCGAGGTTTTTGCTTTCAAAAAGCTTTTGTTCAAGGCTTAAAAAAAAAAGTATGTGTGGGCGGAGGGAAAGGTTGCTTGCAGTCATGTTGTAATTCCATTTATAGACATGGAAATGTGTTGGTATTCACTGGGTTCTACTAAATTGCTTCCTTGGAAGACTGCTTGGCTGAGCAAAGCCTATGTCGGCTCTGAGATACCACAGATTTTTTAAAAGCTGCCTGTGCTTATTTAGATATATAAATAGAGAGTCTGGAGCCTGAGTGTGAGCATAAATTAAAAAAAGGTTAAGCCTTGTACTTCGAAAGGTTGATCCAATGAAGTTTCTGCAAACTGAGTGAATCTGCAATTCATGGAAGCAGGTCTTTATGTATAGAAGTGTAGCATGTTATGATTTCAGCACACTGTTGGGGCTGGTCTTTGCACCAGGGAAGTTATGCATGTGCACTGCCCGGGGAGCTGGGGAGTAACTACACTTGTAACCTCTGTGCTTTCATCTCTTGCTGTGTAAATTTGTGCCTGTGGTATTTCTTGCAATGCCGGCTCCATCTTTGGATCCTGGTGTTTGGCCATGATTCTCCACTTGGTTACTTCTTGTCTTTTGCATGATGAAGCCTCACCGAGGATGCAGCAATGAAGCAACACAGTGAAATGGAGCCAGGGGAGCTTGTGGCTGCTGGCAGCCCTGCATCTGCCTTTTAGCATCTGAGCAAGGGCTGCAGTGTGCAAGGCAACTTGGCTCCTAGTTACCTGCTTTCCTTTGGAAAGGAGCAAGAATTTGGAACATTTTTGGGAGATAAAAGCCAGATTGTCATATGTAAAATAGGACTGAAGTCTCTCAGTTCACAAAACTCCTAACAAGTTGCCTAGACACCTCAGTCTCAGGGTTTCTGTTTCCTAAGTTAGCCAGTAAAAGCTCTGTTATCTCCTGAAATGGTCCAGTTACCTTTCAGGAGTGATTCAGTTCCATCAGACCAGATGGTCATGTCTCCGTGGTGCCTGAAAGGACACATTTTGCATAGCTAGACATGCATCTGAGTAATATGTTGTCTTAGCTTTCACTGGGCAAATGTACAGGCTTACACTGTGCCTGCTGTAACCCACTTGTTTTTCCACATTTTCTCTCTTTCTGGCCAACATCTCGTTTACTCAGCATTACTGCTTGTTTTTTTTTTTTTTTCCTCGTTTTTTTCCAAAAAGATCTTGTACATGCAGCCTCTTTCTTCTAACCTGGTGTAGTACTAGGCTGGGAAACAACAGTTTCATGGAGCAGATGTGACAAGGACTGGCCAGTTTTAGGTGAAAACTAAGGCAATACTTAGCATCTTTTGAAGTGCTGTGGTGGTTGATCGCTTCATGTCCAACAGCTGATGGGAAGAGGTTGTTCCATGCTCCTGCCGTGGCCCACCAGCGGGCAGAGGAACTTGTCTACAAGTGGTGAGTACCTCTGGCATTGATGTTGGTGCAGTAGGTGGATGGGCCAGGGGCATCCCTATGTTTTGGGGGTAGCTAAAAGGGCCCAGTAGAAGCTGCTTCGGAGGACTTGGGGCAGTAGCCTTATCCAGATTCCAAAACCACCATCTGTGCTTTTGCAGCTGTAGGGGAAAGAAAGGACCTCAGAACCTACCAGATCCCAAGGCCATGACCACATCAAATGTGCTCTGCCTCTCACAGCATGCTAGCTGGAATATAAGCCCAGATGTGTTTTATGGTTCATGTACCACATAGCACTTTAACTACGCCATGTCTGAAAGAAGACCCTCTAGCAGCAGGCCAAGAGGAGCGACTCATTTATGTCTTCTTCGGGGATCAAGTGGACATCTACCATCAGACATTTACCATAAGATACCTGTCCAGGATAATTCTAAGCAGTGGTTATTCTGTGGATTCCTATTCTCAGAAGACAAAATAGTTTTCCAAACAGTTCCCATTACTACTTGTTTCTTCATAGGCCTCTGTGCCACAACAGGAAGATTCTGAATTTGATCTCTAAAGGCCCCTAGATGTACACTCTTCCTTCTGTCAAAAATGGGCTCCCAACAAGATACTGCTGGACAAACTCTTTCTCCTTAGATTCTTATCAACCATAGCCTCAGAGGCTGAGAGGAGATGTGATGTGCCATCTTAGTGTTGCAGCTGCTGCTGTTTAACCTGGGATCTTACACCTGTGGCTATTGTGCAGTCTGCACATTCCAACTGAGCACATCCTTGAAGCCTTGAGGTGCACAGCAGGTCACAGTGCCAGAGAGAAGATGGCAGCCTGCAATATGGCTGTGGAAGGGAGTGCTGCTTCTGGTCTCCTTCACTGCTGGTGTTGCTGTCACCACAACTGCTGCTGGGACAGGAGCAGAATGAAGGATGGAGAGGCTCACCGCAACAGTAGATCGCTTTGCTGTGTCTGGGCGGTCTGGAAGAGTGACTGTGGACCAAGAGGGTGCTAGTGCAGGAGAAATGTTTGGCCACAGGAAGGATTGCCAGCACAAATTGTGGGCAAGACCCATGTCACAGAGGGAGACAGACCTGCCTGTCGCTGTGCATGAGTGACCAGCTGCCGTCTCCTCACAATTATTTAGTTCTCCTCCAGCTTCCTTCTCAACAAGCTGTAATACTTGCTCCTGACTGTGTTCTGTCCTTTATTTCTGTAATAAAGTATCTCATGTTATAGTTTTCCCTATCTCTGTGTATTGTCTTTTTGCCCTGGGACTTCAGCTACATGCTGTGTGTAGCCTGGCATTGCACTGATTTGCCTAAGACCTTTATCTAAAATGGATATTTGTGCTTTAGTGCCTTGAAGGACCTGGTCCCATAGTGTGCTCCAAGTTGTAAGTGATGTCTCAGACATCCAAGGAGCACCAGATTTAGCACAAGTCGCAGTCAGTGCTTCCTACTCAACCCCCTTACCAACCTTGCCTTATAGCTGCATGGGTGACTCTGAGCTTGGTTTGTGCACAAGTGAACTAAGCAGTTGGACATTACACAAAAAGATGATGATACAATACCTTTGGTCGTGGACCGTGGTTTGGGTGGTGGTTGTTTCTTAAGTGTGCAGGAGATATGAAGCATTGTGCCTTGACTGGGGCTGCAAGTGGGCTGCAAAGTCTGCAGGGGGGTTTTTCCACCTTATCTCCCCAGCCTGTGCTGCTCCATTGGGTTTCCCTTCATCAGTGCTGGCTGTTGTGAAGGACATTGGTGGGCACCCACCTCTCACTGTTTGCCTTCAAGGTGCTGTTGTGCTCAATGCATGTAGGGGGAACATCATTCCCCAAAGCCAATGCATTCGTTGCAGTGTTACCTACCAGACCCTTTTATGGATCTGCCCTTGTATATATGAGTGCAAGCTGTATTACCCTTATCAACAGTCTGGCTGTGTTTCTGGGCGCCTGGCTTTGGTGAACTGACACAGAGAGAAATGCCTGCAGTCATTAAATAGCTTTTTAAGATGTCGATTTTTGTTGCTATTGAATGTGGAAAAAAGAAGGGGAGAAAAAGAGCTGGAGATTCCACCTCCCATCTGAAATGTAGGGGCTGAGCAATCCGAAGGACGTTTCTCATTCCTTACTCCTCTCCTCTCAACTTTTCTTCCTGGCAATCAAGTTTTAACTGTATTTGTTGAATGTAGCAGCAGGGAAGAGGGAGGGAATTCTTAAGATATTAATAATACATTAGTATAAAATAAAGTAAAAAGGTTGTTTTGGTGAGTATGTTTAAGACAAGTATGAATTTCATGCTCTTTAACCCTGGATTTTTGGGCACCCTTCGACTTTCTTGGGATGAAATCTGGAGGGTGGTTTATTCAATTTAACTTTGTTCTGATGAACTCAGAGACCAGAGTATTTGACAGAACGCTGTCCATCCAAAGTCATCAATGTAAATTACCTTCTAAATCTGCCAATGGCCTGGTTTGGGCAGGCTGTGGGGCACATTACGGGGGAAGCTCAGCCAATGCTGCTGCACAGCATAGCTCCCACCTGCGGTGCAAGAGGATGTGCCCAGCACAAGACTCCTAGGAGCACTGAGGCTGACGTAGCTGCTGCAAGGAAAATGCTACAGCTTCACCTAGTTTTTATGGAAGGATTTTTTTTTTTTTTTGCCTTTGCCAAATGCCTGTGTGCCTTTGGATACAGAGTGCTATACTCATGATTCCCATGGGATGGATAAAGCTCAGTGCATGTTAGCTCCATCTTCAATATTTCCTTCAGTTGGATGCAAAATTGGTACCTGCCACTGGCTAAAGCAAGAATGAGACTTTTTTTGCCTGAACTTTGAGATGCCATAGAGTATAATGGATGAAAACCAAATACATGCTGTGAAGCCTGCCTTTGACAAAATATGGCCAATTCTTTTCTCTGCCTGAAGCCACTTGGAAGTTAGTTGTTTCTGCTGATGCTGGAGAGGTAGGGAAAAGCAGAATTGCTCCTTTATGCCCTGAAGAGTTTGGCAGTGCAGTTGTGATAGAAAAAGTTCTTTTCATTATATCACACTGCTTTCCTGCCCAGTGATCCTGCTGACCTCAGCTTCTTTAGAAAGCAGGCATTTCACCCTGGTGCTCCTCTGTGCCAGGTGAAAGAGAAATGGTTTCCCTAACCATTCCCACGTTATAACAGGATGATTTCTTCAGCAGTATTTTCACTGGGGAGAAGCAAGGTATGTTCTTTTCCCATAGGATAAACAAAGCTAGAAAGGGAGTGCAGGTAGCTTCTCTCCTGACAGCTACATCTTGTTTGAGCTGCAGTCTGAGCTAGGCCTTTATCTCCCTGCCATAGACCTCCTGTAATAAACAACGGTACATAAGGTAGCTGCAGTTCTTGAAATGAGCATCCCAGCAAAATTCTTACAGCAGAGAACTCTGTAAAGAGGGTGGTTGTTGGACACCGGCTGTCTTGGCTAAGCTGAGGTCTTCCTGTTTTCATTTTTCTATGAGTAAAGTAAGAAATGTATTTTTAAGTGAAAACTGGGATTCTTCCCTAGTTGTCTGAATTTAGCAGCCATTTGCCTAGATTTGTACTACTCTTTTCTTAATCAGAAGCTGGGAGGATCTAGTAAATTGTGTGTAAGGTAACATGCAGAACTACAGTGTTTGTGAAAGGTGTGCTGAAGCAGAGAAAAAAAGGGGTAAGAGGCCTCCATATGTCCAAGTAGCAGAAGTTGGTAAACAGAGTACTGTTGTACTATGTAACAGCTATGCATTAATAAAAGGTAGAGCTGTGGTCTCCTGCCAGCAGATTAACTGTGCATTATAAACAAATAGTAAATAATTGACTGATGTTTTTTTCCTGTTTGTTTGTTTGTCTGTTTTCCAAGGTGCAGATCATCCGCACAGTCTGTCCTACAAACTGGAGCTTGGATCAGACCAGGAGATACCTTCTGACTGGTATCCATTTGCTACTGTACAGTTCGTTGTTCACGATACCTGTGCCTCAGGAACAGAAGTGAAGTCACTGGGCTTAGAGAGCGATGTGCAGCCCCAGAAGCACGTGATTCAGAAGGCTTTTTACAATTGCCAGGTATCTTCGGGACCGTGTTTCCATTTTTTTCCTTTTCTTCCCCTAACCCTACTCCCTCCATAAGGTATTCTAACCATATCTGGCGTGTGCTGGTGATAATGGCTTTGAGCAAAGGAATCATTAAAAAATAATTCCATGTCTTATCAAAGACGATGCTGAAAAACAGAACTGCAAATGCAGTCTTGTTTTTCCTCAGTAAGCTATTTTTGGGAGTACTGGTTTTGAAATCTGTTGGGTCTGGAAATGTTTTGATTTTGTGCCGTTGCTGCAGATCATACTTCCAGTGCCGCATTGTTTGCTAATTGTACCTGCTGTTTGTTTTCTAACTACAGGTTGAAATTGAAAAGAAGTGGATTAGGCTTGATGGAGAAGATCCAGATAAGGCTGGCAGCTGCTTAATGCAGTGAAAGAGGACAGCTGCCATCATCATAGGGTATTTACACGGAAAATTCTGTTGTTAGAAAAAGCGCAATGACCTGGATTAGTGTAAAAATCATCACTGAATATATTTTTAAGTGCTTTTGGGTTTGATTCTGCAAATCAGCACCCGTTTGATTGGCTTGTGTTCAAGTCAGGTTCCTGTCATGGGAAAACTGGTGTGAGCAAGGTCTGCTTGTAAAGGTTTGCAGGATGTGAGCACTTACTTGACTGATTGTAATATATATTTTTTCCATTGCATATCTATGACTTGGGAACAATCTCATATTCCACATTGAAACGTAATGGCACTACTCAAAAGAGTTCAATGTCACTTAGACATACAATACTTAGCAATAAAAACTGCCAGGGTGCTTATGTGCAAACCAGCATCTGTGTAAGGTCCAGTGGGACCAATTACATTTTTTTAGTAGTGTTTGAAAACCTCTGTCCCCTGTGTTTCTGTTCCTCACAATTTACGTGGTCAGAACAGATTGTAATATTACTCCCTATGAGAGCTTCAACTAATGAGTTAGAAACAGGGTGATTTCATTGGTAAAATGGGAAAAGTTCTTCCGCAATAATATTCCTCATTTTTCTGTGGCAGTGAGCGTTTCCTCCCCAGCACTTTTCTAGGTTCAGTCAAAGTAATCTCTTGGGCAAAAAAACATATGGCAGATGTGATTAAAATGTCTGTGCCAGCATTAGACTTTTTTTCGCTGCTGCAGCAAGTGAGGGGGCAGATCCTCAGCAAGCATGAATCAGTCCATTATCAAAGCTTCATTTGATGAAGCTCTGATAATTATACCAGAGAGGGTTTTGCCCACAAACTGAAAAAATGGTGAGTTGCAACTGATTGCTCCTTTAGGATGCAGGGTCCAGGTATTGTTTTGGGAACTGCAGGAGCTTCTGCATTGCTGCTTTGAGGAACTTCAAGACAGAGGGCACATCTTTCTACGCATGGGAAGCGAGATGATTTCATCATGCCACTGACTCTGAAGGGATTTCTGGAGGGAAGCAATGCAGAAATAGACTATTGCAAGGGGAGTGAAGCCGTGCCACTTCAGCAGCTAGCTACTAGCCCTATATCAATGTGTTAGCATCCTATCACTGTAATTTAGGAAGAGTTTTACCACATCCTTACAGCCATTGTCCCTTTAGTCATTTTATGCAGGCTGTACTTCCAGCTCTGAAAAAAAATACGATAAACTAAAAATACTGTTAATACAATTTTATTTTTTTGATGCAGTTTTCCTAAGCTTATCCTTACTTTGAACTGAAATTGTTGCAGAAGAAAAACACAGTAATGCGCTAAGTCTCACTTTATATTTTTCCACAGCTTGTAATGGTTTATATGAACACAGTGTAAAAATACAGATAAATGTTATTCCCCAAAAGTAGAAAAATGTGGGATATGCACTGAGAAAATTACCAGTCTGAGGAAACAGAAGGCCGTAATATGAACACTGTTCACCGCAATAAACTTTTCTCCCTATTTGGAAGCTGAGAATGAAATAGATAATAGATTCCATAGTAAGTCCTGGGGGCAAGTTTTTATGGGTTCTGCACTGCCAAAGCCCCAAATAGACTATAATGATATTTTGTCTTCTCTATATTATCCCTTTTTATTAGCAGATTATATTATCATAAATCTAAGCAAGCATTTGAGTACAGTAGGGATCCAAACTATGTCTCAGATGTTGCATCCTCCATTCCTGTTTTGACTTTAGTAGCTATTAGCACCTTCAAGTCATGTTCTATGATTCTATGTTTGGTTTGTTGTATTCAAATTTAATTTTGGTTCATTTACTTCTGAGCTGAGGCGAGTGGCACAGTGCATGCTCGGGCCACGTGTTTATACTTAGCATCACAACAGAGCTCTGCAATTCACTTAAGTCCACGGCTATACTAGAGCTGCAAAGCTTGCGTTATAATTTATCTTTCCTGGTAGTGAGTCTGTATTATATCAGGTACGATGCAAATGATCATTCAGCCTTACTGAGCTCATTAACATAAAAAGGTCAAGCTGCAGCTTTATCTGTGTGGCACAATCTTGAATTTCCATCTGAGGCTTGCCAGACACTCCATTAGCTTTAATAGGAATTGGATCAGGATCACAGGGAATCCATTCCACAGAGATACTGCTGTACTGAAAGAAAGTTACTCTGTTTAATGCATAGTTTTCAGTTTAAACCAGACAATTGGGGCAGCCTAAGGCTGAAAAATCACCCTGTTCAGTCTCAAACAGGTGATTGTATGCCTTGCTGTCAGAATATTTAAAAATACGAGGCAGTTCAATGGCAGTAAGTTTGCGTTGTCTGACTTCTTTTCCCCCCATCAAATTCTAACTTCCTCTTCTATTGCAACATGCTAAAGCAGAAACACTCTGCCTTCCCCTTTCTAATATTTCTTCTGCATTCTCTGATGCCGTTGAGTATAACCAATTGAATGGATATTCTCAGCGTTTAAGACTTACTTGCTAACATTTTCTATGAATGCTATAGTAGCTGACAGCAGATAAACATGCTGGGTTTTATGTTTTAGAAATCTGGGCAGAAGTCATCTTAGCTGTATTTTGGGAGGGGAATGGGGATGAGGAACAGTTGCTGTACTGCGTTGAGGTGCTCAGTGTCCAGCTGGCTGAGGGGCCGGAGCTTTACGTAGCCCACGAGGTACATTGGCATGGTGCAAGGAAGCAGGGTTCATAGACGTCTGAGCTCTACTTGCCTGCAGCTAGCACCTGCACTCACTGAAATTCTTCCAAGTGCTTTGCTCACTTAAGATGCTGACACTACATTAACATTTACTGCAGGGCAGTATTTAGATATTATCTGTGTTTCTTTCACAAAGGAGAAACAGAATTTGGGATGTTTTGTATTTTAAATGTAAACCAATGAGAACAGCTATTTTTGGTGTTTTCTTTATTTACAAAGTGTTGCATTGGCTCAAACTGACAAACTTTATCTTTGCATTAATCTTATACTAGTTGTGCTATTGTAGGTAAATGGTATGGGATGTAATTTTGAATTCAAACACCCATTGAAGTCAATGGGTCTTTTAACTGACAAAATGGGATCTGCATCAAAGTCTCTAAGACTAAAGGAGAGGCAAAAAAAAAAAGAAGAAACTAATAGTTGTAATGGGCAGGAAACTAAAAGCGCTGTAGAAGATTCTTGATGCTGGTAAATAAGCAACCTGCAATGCTTGCTTGTTCCAACCAGAAGAGAGCACAAAAGAGAAGGTAGGAGATGTCATTGGGTGTCAAAGCTGAGGCCTTGCAGTGACTGGGAATGATGCTCTGGCAGCCCCTGGGCAGCAGCTCTCCAGAAATGAGGATGGTGGTGCAATCCATTGAATGTGATGCCAAGCCATGGTCATCCTTACGCTCTGCTTTTTTCCAGACTCCATATTAATTGTCCAAGAGTACTCTACATCTGAAAATGGGTTTTCACGTTGTTTTTAGTTTCATTTATTTTACTTGACAGACTTCTTAGCTGCAATATTGGTGTCCGCATCTCTATTTCACATTTATGTGTCTTTTTGTTGACTAAACACAGTAACTAACTGCTGCAGTTAGTAATTCTTAGCTATAATTTTGATTACTCTGAAGCAGTGCTGTTATTCTTAATGGAAAATATAAATTTATTTTTTGTCAGTATAAGTGTAAACAGATCATGCTGATGATCTTGTAATAACATTTTGTAGATTGCATATTGATTAAAAAAATAAAGTTGTATTTCAAACTCGCAGTTTCTTGTCCTCTCACTAAAAATTTATCAAGCTTGTTTTACATTTACTGTAATTAACTGGTTGATCTTGTATTGCCAAATATTGCAGTTTGTTAGAAAAAGGAATTGTACTGTGTGTACGAGCGGGGGACGTCACTCCTAGTCTCAAATAATGTCGGTCACAGAAAGCTGAACTCTGTATTCCATTAATGGTCACATGCAGCGGGCCCTTTGCCTGCTTTATTCACATAACAATAGTAAGCCAACAAATACCATGTTTTTTTTCCTATCCAGTACTATCTCCAAATGCTTTGGGATGTTCAAATATAATGTAGCAACAAACTGTTGAAGACTTTCACAAGTTTCCAAGTTTGTTCTTGAAATGAGCTGTAAGCAGTGAAGTAGTGAAACCACTGCGGGGGAATACATGAATAAGGCAGAGATTTTGTGGGGCAGCACTTCAAGGAATTACCTTAAAGTATAAAATAACCATGCCACTTGTCCTGTGCTGCTGTCTCTCTATCAAGCCTGCAGGCGTTTTTGTGAAACACTGGGAAAGGTAGTTAACACCCATTTTCATGTCACTGCTGTTCTGCCCTTCAGTGAGCATCTGCAAATGTAAATGCAGGTGGCTGGTAGAAACATAGGCCTCTTCCTCAGCTTAAAAAATTTCCAATATTTAAAGCTATCAGTGAGTAATAATAGAATGATGTATGTGAAAAAGTGAGGTGGTAAATCGCTAGAATACAAGTAAAAACATGTAAACATTTATTTTTAGGACAGTTTCCTAGCATGTGCTATGTTCAGTAGTGCTGTTTCACAGCCCTGTTCTTTCATTAGTAAAAACAGCCTGTAATGTTTTACCATAATCACAACATGGAAGTGATGTTCATGCTCCGTGGTGAAGCTTCACTGATGGAAATCAAGGCAAAAGCATTGGCTCAAGTTCTGCTTTGCCATTCCACAAAACCCGGTGCAATTAGGTATTTCTGGTTGTGACTGGGTGTCGATCTCACATCGTTTAGCATCGTGATGGCCTTTCTTGCTTAATGTAAAATATCTTTTACTTTCATTTCCATATCCAAGAATAAAAGTCTGAGGGGAAAAAAATCAGAGCTAGAGACACGCTGGAAGAAGAAGGGACTGTCTGAGCACCCCTGCATCACATCTGTATGGATTTTGTTAACAACTTATCTTCATGGACAGGAACGTCTTGCCCATGTGAGGCACCAATGACACAGACGTGCTACCAGAGATGCAATGAAATTATCAGATAAGACCCAGTAGTGGAACAGGGAAGATGTAAAGCAGGAATTTTGGTATTAGCCTGATGATATAAAAGGTATGCTACTGCTTGTAACTTTGTTGGACTGCTTTCCAAGGTGGGACCTTCTTTCCTCCCTTCTTTCCTCCATTCATCTGTAATGTTGAGTAGATTTTACTGTCTAAATGTAAACATTGACACTAGGCTTTAGAAGACATCAGAGATAGAGGGAGCAATCCACTGCCTCAAGTGAAAAGGTACAGCACGGTTTTAGCCCCCTTTCTGGAAAACCACAGCATGCAAGTGAAAAGCGTTTGCACAGAGCCACGAGAATGAGTTCACTGCTGGTGAAAAGGGCTCCTGTGGTTGCTCAGATTTATTCCTCTCCACATTATGAAATGCAAGGCTGGACATGGCAAATGGGGCTTGACCAAAACATGCTGCTCTGCCCTTGTGTAACTTCACACTAAAACTGCTGGATTTCAGCAAACATCTGCCCAACTGCGGGACTGAAAACTTTGAGGAATCATCTGCTCAAATCCGAACTCTCAGCTCCTTCTTCAAATAAGGAGAAATAATGTTCCAGGCATTTAGCCTCCTACTGCACCCTGACTGTGTGTGCTTCTGCATGCCTCTGCAGTGAGCCCTGGTGCAGGGCTCAAGGTTTTCTTGGGGAAGCAGGGAGAGAGGTTGAGTATTTAGGAAAGGCAAGGCTTATTTCATCCTTAATTAGGCTTACTCATGCTGCACGAGTTTCTGGGTGTATCAAAGAGCAGAGCTGTACTCTGCTATTCAGTGTATTCAGTCCATCAGCAGTGCTACTTCTATATAGCAATTTGTACAGGTCAGAGCTCTTCTGGTGTTCCCCAATGTCCTGAAAATTTGTCATTAAATTGAATTAAGGGACAGCCTTTTCTACAGGTCGTCTGATAAAGTGTTTGAATCAGGTAAAAAAAGGAGAGGCATTTGAGGAAACAGGTGTCACACTTGATAAATGGGAGAGGAACAAATCACAGGTCCCAGATTTATCTGTCTCAGATCTCCAAAAAAAAAAAAAAAAGATGGAGTTTATAACAAAATCACACTATTAATAAAATCGATTATGACACTAGAGCACCATATATCTTAAGAATCAACAGCTTCAAACAAAGGGAATATCTTTAAAATGAAATTACAGTTCTGCCCATGTCAAGTGAACTGTCCAGATTCTGCAACCGCTCCCTTGTAAGAATGATTACTCCCTTCTAAGAATGATTACTTTTACTTGGCGAGAGGGGCAAGATGCTAGTTGTCAAATCACACCTCAACAAAAAACTGTGTAAAGCTGCAGTAATCTGTATTCCTCTACAGCAGCAATACTGGTTTTGAACAGGAGAGGGCATTCACTACCAAGCATCCGAGGTTGCTAAGGGTTCTCTTTCTCAAGAGGCAAGGCATTCGAAAACAGTATTTTTTTAAATGATTAATAAAGGTTCATCATCCAAAAATAAATCTTCTCTAGACATCATGTATCAAGAGGAGTATAAATAATTGCAAATTAAAACCTGTCCAGTAAATGAATGTTTGAGGTGCCCTTAAGCATCACTATCCCAAATGCTGACAAAACCCTGAAAAATCAGGGGGTCTGAACAGCATACTAATCTTTTTGATAGCCCAGCTTCTGAAATACTTGTGAGCTGTTAGAGAAACTGCAACAAGGAGGGCTGGATTGGAAGCTGAACTAAGACTGATGAAACCTGGGTGCTGTTCCTGACTGCCATTTGTGAGCTTGGGCAAGATATTTGGTGTATTTCTTCTGTTAAAAGTGGGGTTAAATGGTAACAGAATCCATAAGCATGAAAGCTTGACAGGTTTGCACTTTATTTTGCAGGACACTGATACTGTGTTAAGATCACCAATATCAAAGTTAGCTAATTAGTATTAAGTATTGCTATTATTAGATTTTTTTATAGCTTTTCTTGTTCAGACAAGGTGTCATTTAAAGATGCTATAAACCAGGCTTCCTTTCATGCTTGTCCAACGGACACACTGATCACAGCACTTCAGTGAAAAGACATCTCCAGTAATTTCTAAAAGAAATTGTATTGAGTAGTTGCCAGACCTCAGGTGAAAGCCAAGTGCCTTGATCAGCAGGAAGTGCCCTCTGCAACCTCCCTGCGTGTCTTGGAAAGTTGTATTCCCATCCTCTATTTTTGCTTTCTTCTAAGCAATACCTGTGTACTATCAGTAGGCGTAGTCTGCTGTTCCTGCATGAAGGGAACTGACACATTGACCTCGGTAGTGGAGCTTTGGTATTTACCGGCAATATAAAGCATATGGCTACAGTGCCTTGTGCTGGTGGGATGTTAGGTACACAGTAATACGGAGACACACTGTCAGCCTGAAGTGCAGGTGAAGCTCATTTGCTGTGGGCTGCAAATGTCCATTTGGAGATAATCCACAGTAACCTGACCTCTATCTGAGACAGCTGAGAAGTCCTTCAGAATCAAGCTCCCCAGTCTCTCCATTTTTGAAGTGAGACATACAAAACTGATCTAATTTCAAGGAACTCTGCAACACCCTAGACAAATGAAAGGTGGTAGTAAGCGAGAAACTCATTTCTAAATGTTTTTCTTTCTGCATTTTTCCACCTTTCTAAAACTACTGTACAGTATGCTGGCAGATAGATGGCCAAGTACCAGGTTTATCTGTCTCATGAATAAGTTGCAGCCAGCTGCAGGATGACCATCTGCAACCTTCAGGGCCTAGCGAGATCCTAAAGGCTTCTCCCTGCTATTTCTGCTAACACGACAGGACTAATCGGACAGGAGAAGAATAATGGCTCGGCTGGTATGCACTATCCCAGACAGTTTCAAATGAACACTGTGCTTTAAAAATACATTCCATTATTTAAATTACTCTATAAGCAAAGTAACATGGCTCGCCTTTTTCTTGTGATGATGGAGGGCATACAGAACAGCTGAATATGCAATTGTAATTTAATTCAAGATTTAGACAGTATCATTAAACATTTTTGTTGCGAAGCAAGATTACTTCAATAGCAAATTGCATTTGTTCTTTGTCTCACTTTAAAAATGCAACTTACAATATGATTATGAATGTTCCTTCTTTTTCTGTTGTTGTTGTAGGTGTTAATCTAGCTATATAATTAAGAGTCTGTCAGTATTTTCATTAAAATCTTTTCATTCTTCAGGTTGTGTACGCCAGCCTTAAAATCAACGCTTAAAGGGCGAATCTTCTCTTCAGAAGTCAGACAGCGCTGTATCTACATAGCTAGCTAAAAATAGAAAAAGGAGAAAGAAAAAAAAGATGTTTCTAGGTTCTCAGAATCAAGAGATTAACACTGATCCACGTATGGATGGAAAGTGTATAAAGAAAGGCCAGGATATATATTCTCCTACATAAACGATAATAACAAACATTTTTCAAGATGAGTAACTGCTAACTTGGTAAATCTCTGTATTAACACATAAGCAGATTGCTACAAATGTAAGCAATAATTTGTGTAGCTGTACCAGATTGCTGCTACTTAACCAGGAGCTTCAGCTTCCTCCCTGTGTATGAGGTAAGAATGACTTCAGAGTTTATTAGAGCAAGATAATATGCTTTTCTAGCCAGCTTTCCTAGGTATACTTTTGCACTACAGGGGTAACTGTAGTTCTCTTCACCTCTGTTCTCAAAACAAAGCCTTCTTTCTTTCCTCCATGCACGAAAGCTGAGTCTCAGACTGCTTCAGGCTCTGCTAGAGGTCTGGGTCCAAACTGGGCACCTCGGCTGCCACGTACTTTGTGGTCCCTCTGGACCAGTCTCTGGAGCTGAAAGAAGAAACATGGGTTTAGAAACCAACGTCCAGTTGAAAGCATGTGTGGCAATTTATGGGATGTTTCAGAGACAGGGAGGAAAACGGAGCACAATGGGAGCAGAGGAAAGCATGAGGTTTTTAATACACTTTCTTCTCCAGTTTGTGCTGTGAATTATAACAGTTTGTAGCTTTTCTATAGCACGTTTCATCAGTAGGCAGCGGAACAACCTTACAATAACATTGCTTTTTGCAGGCAAGGAAATGGAGACAAAGAGCAGCAAGGTGACCTGCTATAGGCCACCAAAGAGGCTTAGACAAAAGCTTTAGTCTCCTGGGTGCTTTTGCATTGGTGCTTTACCTATTGGTCCACACTGCCTTTCTGATATCCTGTTAGACTACATTTTCTCTAAAAATCACTCAGTTCCCACTAGATACTTAGTTCCTTTGGAGTTACTACTTGCACATTACTGAGATGCCGCCAATTTTTCCACCTGAGTGTTGCCCACAGATTCTGTACTTTCTGGAAAAGATAAATTTCTAGTTGGAAAAGGTGTGCGGAAGGTTATTATTCCAAAGAAATACATTGAAACAAAGCCGTTATGTACAAGCCAGGGGAAGTTAACCTGAACCATCAAGGCCTAGGTGGCCTGAACCATGTAGGAAGGTGTTTTTTAATGGGTTTGTGGCCCATTTTGGCTTGTCCTGTGTCTCTGCTGAGCCCCGTCCGGCTGGGTGATGCAGTGGGCTGGGAGTGACATGGGCAGACGCAGAGGGAGGTTGGGCAGAAGAGGCCAGTTTTAAATTGGGGGGAAAAACAGAGGTTTTGTCATTTCTAAGTGATCTTTCACATGTTCCATGGCATGATAATCTTCCAACANAAACAGTAATTACTCCAGCCAGCAGCTACCGGAGATACTGCTTAATTCCTCCTTCGTGAGCAGCTAAGGGTGGTGGCCGGGTCACAGAACAGGCAGGCAGCCCCAGCCTTCCATCTCCCTGCTCGAAAGCAGCCCTCCAGGCCCCCGCGTGCTGTTTAACCCTGTACTCGCCCCCCGCCACGTCTCGGGGCCCACCCGCCCCAGGTGGGGCCGGCGGTAGCCAGGCCGCGTCGCCATGGCAACGGCGCCTTAAAGGCGGAGGGGCCCGGGGTGAGCAGCTGCCGCCATGGCTCACGGCAACCCCGTGGTGAGTGCCCGGCCCGGCCCGGCCCGCGGGCTGCAGCCCCTCTCTGAGCGGGAGGGACGGGGTTCGGCTGAGTGAGGGCCGGGGAAAAGCGGCTGCCCCCGGCCTGGTGGGAGGGGTGCTGCCCAGGGAGTCCCAGAGAAGCCTGCCCAGGGCTGCCTTGTCTCTCTTTTCTTCCTTTCTTTTTTTTTTTTT